>JAVJGJ010000036.1:6310962-6362773 GCA_035590215.1 Microhierax caerulescens | reverse complement strand
AATTAATGCAAATTTACAATGGGGTTATAGCCATTAGGGCTCCCCAGGATAAATGTGAGTTCATCCCCCCCGTATCCTTCCTTTCCCATAAAGCCATTTCTCCTTTAGCCTTCCACCACTTTGCTGCTGACCCTTCATGTTCTGGTTTGTGCTTCAGAACTAAATAAGGACCTAAATCCTTTTGACTTCACAGCACGAACTATTATGTTCAGCACGTGCTATGTGACAAATCCAGCATTTGTCGGTAGCCAAAAGAAGTGGGCAGGAATCTACAGCAGGACACACTTAGACGTGCAAAGCAGTCTGCCCGTCTCCACACTTCTGGAGAGGCTCTTGCCAGAGCAATGTTGTATCTTTGTACTTGCTTAAGAAAAACGAAAAGGAAAAGATGCAAACCCTCCAGCTTCAGGACAGCCCACCTCAAGCAAAGACAGAAGACACCAGCAGCAAGCTGGCACCCAGCTAAGCCAGTATCAGCAGAATTTTTCACCCTTCTCTGCCAGAGCTTGTTTGTCTATCTTCTCAACAAGACTCAGGGGTGAAAACCAAAGGTCTAGCTTCTCTGATTTATCCAGCTGCCATCTTTGTTATGCAAGAATTTGTCAATATGTTTGGAAAATCCACACTGGAAATTTCCCTTTGGTGGTTATCTGTAGAGAAATACCCTTGGTAACGAACGCTGATAGATTCTACATCAATTTTCTGTCTTTTCTCTATTAACCATAAATCAACAGCTGTTGACCATATAACTCAGCTTCAGGGTGATAAAAAGTGGGGCACAGAATCCTCTCAGGTTCCCTCCCCATGTTCACTCTTCCCATTCTCTCAGCACAACAATATTACAAATTGAAACACTTACTGACCCACATTTCACTTCTGATCTGAAATGTCTGTGCTTATTAACACCTCAAGCCTCAGGTTAGTCCAGAGCCATGCCTCTGCTCATCCAAAAGCTCACTCTAAACACAGCAGGATTTTCAGTCTTTTGACCACTGAGAAAAAAATACCACAGACGTGAGCGGAGAGAAAAAAAAAAAAAAAACCCAAAAAAAACCCCACCAAAAAAACTTGAACTTGGCAATGAAACTCCAGCTCCGCCTACAACTAGATCAGGAAGAGGCACAAAGAGTACTCACCACACAATGGCAAAGTGGTTTAATGTCTGTGGGTCTGGAGATTAGGGAAGAAGAATATAGCACATCACAAGCAGATGATGCCCTCAAGGAGAAACAATGCACAGCGTCCATCAGCTCAGGGGTGGCCCCAGCAGAGAAGCGTGACACCTTCTGTAGTGACGGACACTTATTTTTCATATCACTTTTGATATCTCTGAGTGAGCACTGACTGAGCGTTCTCTGTAAGATGAGCGTGCAACTTGGAGTGACAGCAAACCGCACCGCAACAGCACAGCTAGCAAAAGACACCCCATTCCTACTCACCAGGTAATACCCTTTTCTCTTACATCTCTCTGGAAATGCCCCCTTTCAAGACGTAAAGTCCTTCTGACCTTCCTAGGATGGAGACAAATTTAACTTTTTTTTTAGTACTTAGTGCTGATTGTGGCTATCCTGTTTACAGATCATAAAGTCACCTTTACGATATCACACTGTATCACGCCACCCTTGCCGACTCCAGTGATTTAAAAGACTACACACATCTGAAACCTTGCTCAATGGTCTGCATATGACTGACACATTTCCTAGCTCCTGCCAACAGATTTATGACTTGTGTAATTGTGTGACGCTTCCACAAGATCTTCTGTTACCAGGGTACCCTCAAATGCCAGACTGTAGTAACACCAGCCTAAAGAGAAACGAGGGCTGGCTGGGGAAGGGGGTGAAGGATGCTGCCATCTGAGGAAGGAGCATAAAGGGACATTCCAACCTTCATACTAACTGAGTACAGCCGAGTAGTAGTACTTGGATAGCTAGTTAGGGGAAAGGAAAACCCAGTTCTAAAACCAGCTGGGATAGGTATGTAAGGATGCTGTGTCTCCCTGCCAAGGCACACTCCGGCTTCCTTAGCAGTCTTTATCTGCCTCTTAATGGTGTTTCTGGGCTGAATGAATTACAAAGACAGGGATGTGGCTGTATTACAGTAATGGTGCCCTCAGGAGACTAGATAGATAGGAAATGATGTGTAATGCTGAAGAGCAGCAAGGAGGACTAAAACAAAGCAAGAAAAGAAAGGAACTACACAAAATGGAAATAAATGAAAGAAAACAAAACCCAGTAGGATTGCATCTATAAGATGTAAAACTTGCAACAGAGAAGGAAAGGGGAGACAGCTATCCCAACCAACATTTAATTATCTCTAACAGTAGGGGTCAACAAAGAATCTTCACAGACAGTTACCTGTTTGCCAAAAGCCGAGAACAATTAATCTATTTGTTTACCTTTTAAGTCCCATTAATAGCTAAACTTCACAGCTGTCAATGCTCTTCCTGATACGCACTACTCCTGACTCTGAATACAGTTGGTGAACTTGGACAGTATTTGCCTTTGAGGAAACAGCGTTCCTCCAGTAGTTCCTCCAGTCCTACCCTCATGCCACTCCTGTCACAGGTAACCTTCTGGCAGTACCAGCACATTTCTGTCTCCCCAAACGAGCAATCAGCCCCCAAGATTACCAGCATCTATTGCAGCAACTCTCTGAAGGTCCAGGCTCCCTAGAAACAGCTTGCTATGAATTCACAGCATCAACGAGCTTTGGCTAATACCAGAATAGCAGCTAAATAAGTATCAGTGAACAAAACACAGAACCAGTTTCAAAGAAATTCTTGTGAGATTAGTACCTCGCTACCGTCTCTGCCTTTGAAAGCCTACCATCTGGTCTTCCCCAAAAACTTGCTAGGAGATGATGTTCCCTAAGTGTAAAGGTAATATATATGTATGTAAAGAGACTGAGTGTAACATAGAGTATTCGTCTATGGTCAAGTTCAGATGATTCAGATTCCTGGGCTACCCACAACTCCAGCTAACCTTAAATTAGGCGTGTGACAGCTTCTTTACAGGAGCCACAGCATGTTAGCATCTCTTGCTTGGATCCGGTGCAAACACCAACAGCTTCCCTTCTGTCACTGATACGCTTGGGACAACTGTCCCAGCAAAGCAAGCAGTGTCTCACAAGAGGTACACCATCCACCGCCACCACAGCCAACAAAGGCCTGCGTTCCATAAAACGGAGAGAGACTGGAGATGGGTTAGGAGAATACAGCTGGGCATCCACACACGGAACAGCACGCCTGCCTTCGAACAGATGTGTTCGGGAGCAGCCTAGAGCTCCAACAGTTGGTAGAGGTTAACCAAGCTCTTGAGTTTTCCTTCCCCGACACCAGTCACAGTGAACCCAAATGCAGAGCCGTCCAAGTAAGGCATTTGTTCGTTACATTTCCTGAATGGCTTTAGGAAAAGAAATTGCCAAAGAATAATCCCTTGGGTAAGAATTTTTCACATCCTGTAGCTATGCCTATGTGATCAGCTACTTCTTTTTTTGAATCGGAAAGAAACGTCCCCGAACCCTTCTTGAAAGGGACCCAGGACATAAATTTGAGTCACACCGATTGCATTCATGACAGCAAGCACAGAACAAAGCATTGCCTCTGCCACACCTTTGTCAAGAATCCAGCTTTTATTCCCCCAGACAAAGAATTATTGGGATCAGCTGGATCTAAACAGCTTTCAGCACCTTCAAGCTCGATTAAACAATTTCCCAAAAGCCTGGGATGCTACTCTGCCTTGGTGTAATAATTCCAACAATAGCCAAATAAAGCAGACTGATGGGGCACTTCATATTTAGAAAAAGAGAGTCACTGTGGGTGCAGCAAGCTGAAGCAGGTAGAGAAAAGGAGATAAAGAAAACTAGACTCATCCATTTATACAAACACAGCAGGCAGGACTGCAAAGAACAAGCCTGGAGCCTTGCAAGTGCAATACAAACAGAATTGCCATTTGTAAGAATCCACCACTCAGGCTCTTTCACTGGAGATGAGCCATTTCTCAATGCCCCTAGGAAGCATCACCAAGCAGGTAGCTCGACTGCTGCGACTGTTTAGAAGAAAAATCTTTGTATCAAAGAGTACCAAAAATACTTTCCTAAATGCCGTCCTTACTATCTTACAGCTTTCTCAAAAACAGTCTTAAAAATTAAACTAAATATATTTGAGTTGCTATTTTCAGAAGGAGACAGGAGAGAAGGAAAGTAAGTACAGAGCAACAAATAACAGCCAACACAAGCTTGTTTCCAGCTGTCTGAATTCGCTGATCCAAACCTCCATCGACCCTGGAACAGAACAGCCGACAAAGGTCTGACTGAAACACTCCGTCTTGGCTTTTGGCCGCAGTGCTGAGGAACCAGGTGAATTTCCGAGGCCTGGAGGTCAGACCATGCTATCTGCTGGCATCAAGGCTGCGGAATCTGAATGATGCACCCCGTTTTTACATCTCTAAAGGCAGCCCTAAATATGTGCACAGCTAGAACTGGGTGGAGAAGGATTCAGCATCCACTCAGGTACTGATATAAGCACTGGGTTTTCAGAGCAGCTCGCCCTGCCTGCTGACACCATCCCTGACACCTGGAAACAAATGGGATTTATGGAAGTTAGTGGAAATAAATGCAGGCTGGAAGTTAAAGGCCAGACTCAAACCCGCTAACAGCACAAAATTTCAGTTTTATGTTCCCACTGGTTTTCCTTTGGATTACATTCCTCTGCAACATGCAAGTGAAGCTGAGAGAAAACGCATCGCCTTTTGGCAAATAAAAACTAATAGGGATAAAAGGAGTTTTAAAGTCAGAACCCTAGGTTCGCTTCTTAAATACCGCACCTTTAATTTCATTCATTTCTAACAACAGTTAATCAATTAAACTCTGCAGCGCATGCTAAATTCCAGAAATAAACAAAATGGATCAGAAACAAATATCTGCTGGGTCTAATGCTCACAGCTCTTTGAGTAGGGGCAGGATTTGTAAAGCTTGTGAGTTCAGCAGATTATGGTGAAAGCCCTCAGGATTTAATATACAACAAAGGCTTAACAAGACAAAGACGTGCCTCCTGTACAGGGTCACTTTATTAAAAATACGCTGACTGCTCAGTAGTAGGAGGCAGGCAGCTGGGATTGATCTCAGCTGGTCTGCAGATCCAATTCCTCCCCGGTCGCCATGGAAACCGCTCAGTAATTCTGCCAGGAATTGGAGGAGGGGATGGCTGATACCTTTGGGGAATATCAGAACAGAAAGATTCAGCGAGGAAGCGAACAGCAGCTTACCACAACAAAGTGCGAAGAGAAAGACGTGAGTAAAGCAACATTTAGAGAAAAACCATCTGAACCAAGCCCAAACCCAAACCAACAAACCACAGGCTGGTGGCCCAGGAGCAACCTGCAGCTGGTAAGCGAGAGGATGCTCTTACCCAGTTGCCAAACACACCGTAGCGTAGCGAACGCGAGCAGGCAGCACAGAGGGATGTCCCCTGCCCCCCACTGCAGCATCCCACTGCCAGCCGAGCACAGTGCTCCCAAGCCACGGATTTTGGAAACGGGACAGCAGCAGCTCTCGCAGAGGATGCAAAAGGCAGGGGCAGCTCTGATCCTGTACAGTGCCTCTGGCTGCTGACCCTCTTCCAGCCCAGCCAGCCCCAGTCCGCTGTCGGCTCTACCCTGGCCTCAGCTGGACAGGATGGTACCCATCGTAGGACCAAGGTGGATTTATGGGATGAAAAATACCATTTCCAAAAGGACCTGGTGTCTGCTGGGCGTGGAAGAAGGCTAACTCACTTGTTGCTTTAAGAAAACGAGATGCTATCCTCTTTTAAGGCAAACATGCTTCTAGTTGTTATATAAAATAGCGTAACCTCGCCACTGAAGCGCCTGGGTGCAGGCCCACGATGCGCCCTGACAAAGGACCAAGCCACCTCTCGCAGCCGAAAGCTGCCCAGCAGTGTCCACCTGCCGTCCTGCACATCTGCAGGTATTTACAACTACACCCTGCCAGAGAGATCCGCCTGCCAAAGCTGCCCAAATCCCTGAGCCAGGCAGCCTGCGTAACCCTGAAAATGCAGACAGGGAATTCAGGAAGATTTCCTCTACGCTTAACTTCAGTCAAAATTCTTTTGATTCTGGATAAAGTGGCACGCCCAAGTTGATCTAGGCAATCTGTGCAGAAAAGAGGGAATAACTCGAATCGTGCCCAGACAGACCTCTTGCCAGGCTGTGACCCCACACTTTGTGTGCACAGGATCTTTTCAAACGTTGCCCAGAAGTGCTTTTCATTTTTGAAGCAACCACAAAAAAGTGATGACACTAACACCTTCTCTTATGGAAACTGATAAACCAAAGTAAAGCTTCTCTGACATATCTGTAGCTCTACATGGAACAGAGTTTTATGCCTCTTCTGATGACATTCTTGATAAAAGCTTTTTATTGCTATGGATCATAAAACTAATAGCCCTATTTGCCACAGCAAATATTTTCATTTACCTGAGGCAGAGTAAGCCAAGATGCTTTATGGAGCCATTAAATCAGAGTGCGGACCATTTTAATTAAAAACTAAGAAAGTTACGATCTTCTGTTGAAAAAGAAATGTGGGTGAGTGACACTGCATTGTGGGTATATTACAAACCCAGAGAAGGTGAGAAAAACAAGATTTGTAAAAGCTCACGATTCAAGTCTAATCTTGCTGCAGCTAGTTCACCTAGGCAGCCCGCTTAGCAGCACGCACACATCCTGTGCTCTTCTGTGGAACAGAACTGTGGCTTCGCCTGCGATGCAGCAGCGGCTAACAACCCTGCACGAGCTGAAGCTCCTGGGATGTCCGTGCCATTCCCGAAACAGCAACCTCTACCCTGCAAGCTCCATTTCCCCTACAGTCTATCATTCAGTCTTAGTGAAGGCAGTAGCATTGTCAGCATGAGATTTGACTTTAAAGTCTCGAAAAGAATTCTTTCCCAACCTTCTTTATATGGTGATTTAGTTGTGGGACACACTTTTAGCAACGGTTGAAGCTGAGCTGGCTGAAATGCTTGAAATTATGCATTTACTTCCTAGAAATCATTAACTCCGGTATAACATTCTCATCACTGCAGTTACTAGATTCGCTCAAGGAAGCTGTATTCTAGGTCCAGCTCTTTCATTCTGTGTGTGGACTGTCACTCCCATATTGTACAATAATTTCCCCTGTTGCCTGACCTACCATGGGTTAGCACTGGAATGTCTCAGGTGGAAAAAAAAATAAACCTTTTTCATGTACTTCAGTTAAGACGAAGAAGGATGAAAACACAGAATGCACTTTCTCTCTCCTCTCTGTTTCCAAAGAGGTCAAATCACAGTCAGAAGCAAAGGCCGCTAATTCTTAAATGCTTTTTTATGAAGCACGATTGAGTAGAAAAGCACTGACACATTTCAGTCCCACCGACCAAGATGAAGCAGCAGGTAGAAGTTACAGACATCAGCGAGAATGGCAACTTGGATTCTCCTGCTTGCTCCCAGCAACTCCTGCTTAAGGCCATAGCTCTTCCTGAAGTACTTGGGTATCAGGTAAGAGGAACAGCAGGTCCTCATCAATAGACCCGATACGGCAGAGCAGACGCCCAGGCTCCCGTTCCCAAGACAGGCTCAACCAGATGATCTTTCAACATCCCTTCCAACCTGGGCCGTTCTGGGATTCTGCGACATCTTTTCCACCTCAGACTACACATATATTTTCCTACAGCTCACTGTTTCTGTTCAAAATTAATGAGACAATCGGCTGTAACAGTATGTGAAAGGTCATGTCAAAATCAATTCTATCACTTAGGCAACATTGTTATGTTGCCATAAATCAGGCAATCCCACAGTACCGGAGCTGTGATTTGTAGACAGCAGCCTGGAAGACTTGCTGCACACACAGCCATTTCTAACTCATAGATCATACGTTTATTATCTACGAATCTGTCCTGTGGTGGCTCAGGGGAAGACAAAAGCAATTTAAGTGCTGAAGGGACAAGACAAAGAATCACAATTTTTCAAAAGCAAGAAAAATATTAAAGGGCCTCCATTTTTTGATGCCTCCTTTAAGTTGTTTCAAGGAGGTCAACTTGAGGTTTTGAGGCAGATGTTCAGCACTTAGAAAAACCAGGATCTGCAGAAGTTTCTTACATCTGAATCCATTTCTAAACATCTGAATCCAAGGCACCCTAAAGACTTCCTACTTGAGTTTCTGCCAGTTTTATTTCCGTAGGGAAGTGAACCAACTTCAGTGCTGCCCACGAGGTGTGGGATTTCTGTCCCACTCCCATCATCAGCCAGTGTAATCGCAAGTGTCAGCCAGCTGGGTCAGTGCAGAAACAGTCTCAAAGAAAACCGTGTTCTTCAGAGATGAACTGCAAAGCAGAGATAAAACTTATTATCGCCCCCACTGAAGAACAAGCTGGAAGATGAACTTACTTGGCATTAGAAATTCTCACCGACCACAAGTGTCACCTGTGGGAGAATCTCTGCAATTCAGAGACAGGACACCACATGCGAGCAGACAGGGCAGTCTGAATCTGGATTTCACCCTCAAAGGTTCCACCTTTAGCAAACCCTGTTCAGCGCAGATTTCACGCACATACACAGAATGGCCAGTTCTAGCAATGCAGTCCATCTTGCGGCAATTAACTGGAGATGATTAATCAATTATTTACTTAATAGACAATGACTTCTAATCCTCTAAATCATATTTTCTGTTGATCCGTCATTCTTTATTATCAGCACTGAACCAACAGCCCCTTGTGTTGTTTGTCTGTGAAAGGATTCCACACTGCTGGCATCTGAGTCCTTAAATATTCCACATGCATTTCAGAGACATACTGCCTCTCATAAATTGTGGCTCACAAACATGCTTCAGAGAGAGTGTTATATATTTTAATAATCTTAATTCATATCTGGAGCCATCTTTTGCCAAATACCAACTGCCAGAAATCAATAGCTTATTTAATGTGTAAATTAATCTTTCATACATAGTGAGACCTGGGAATTCTTTGATAGCTGAATATCACTACATAGCCTAGAAAGAGCTAAAAATCATGGACCCAGAAGGAAAACACAGGACTAACAAAATTGTAACAGCAATAATAATAATAATAAATATGCAGTTACAGCTACTCAAGAAATGCAAAGAAAAATCCCAGTCTCAGTTTAGTTTCAGTATGAATCTTTGAAGTATCCTACTTTTAGATACCACCGGAGTTGCACAGCTGAAAGAAAATAATGTTCTTGTGCTTGAGTACACATTAAGACAAGTCATGTGTACCCCAACAATGTCAATGGTCTGGTGCTGTTGAACATAAAGAAAATACATAAATGTCTCTCAAAGGATTTGCAGTCTGATGAATACAGGTACAGAGACTTCTCAAACATGCGACACATCTGAGGTTTGACCCATTCTGTAGCCCCATCACATTAACAGTACTGAAACGTAGGAGCTGCTCTCAGGAGCAAAGAAGTATTTATAGAGACATGAAATTATACCTTTCTATGAAAACATGATTTTCAGTGAAATGGTTTAAATCAGAGAAGGAAAACAGCAGGGAAAACGCTGCCCATTATTCTGTTCAGCCTAAAATTTTAGAATTAGGTCTGCTGAGTTTTGTTGACATTATTCAAAAGCTGATACACAGTGTCATGATTGGAGCAAAAAAAAAAATAAAAAAAAAAAAATCAGCATCCACTACCACAGACACAGAACTATTCTTATGCAGACCCTGACATTCACACTGCAATAAGCCTAGGTGCTTAAAGGCAGCACTCATCAACAGCCTCAAGGCACTGCACAATTGTTATTACAGGCTCAGTTGCCTCATCCTGCCTAAAGATTTGCTCCTCAGTTATCATCAAGTCTTGGAAATAGTTGCCAGCAAGCAGTTTGTTAGGGGCAATGGACATTAAGAAGATCAGCCACCACAGCAATCAGTACAGCCCCTAGGAATTCTTGGTACTCAGCTCTCTGTCTGTAACTACAACACAGAAAAATAACTCTGGCTATATGATTATCTCTGATAATCCTGTCACTTGCCCTCTACAAGCATTTAGCTTTCAGCAACAAGCACTTTCCAGGGCTCATACCTTGGTTCAGTGTTTTACGCACTTGTAGAGGAAAGGCAGCATTGACAACATGGAAGAAGATGAGAAAATAGCGGAAAGATTCATCATGTTTGTGCTCCTAATGAAAAAGCTGCAACTTCCTGGAATTTTAGAATTTAGAATTTTAGAAGCGACTGTCTGCTCCTGCCTCCTGCACTTTCTGTAGAGTGTACAAAGGATTCTCCACTGCAAGGACACAGGAAGCCAAAGGAGCACTTTGGGGGTGTTAGGGTATAGCAATATATTCCACATAGACAGCAACGGTTGTCAGATGTCCCACTTTTTGCAGAAACAGGAACTAACAACACAAGAAACACAAGGGTTTTATCTGAAGTTAGTTCACCGCTGAACTGAAGAAATGACAAATGACCATTTATTTGGCTGCTCCCTTTCTCCTGGTCCTATCTTCAGGCAGGATCAGGAGAGCTACACCATCCACATCGTTTGGAAAAGAGCAGAGACAGCAGCATTTTGGATCCAAATAGCCTTTCCTCATCAGCTGATTAAAAAAAAAAAACAAACCTCACACTATTATTGATTTGGTGATCAACAAAAATCAGTTTCTTCTTATTGTGTGATTACAATGTAGGTCAAGACAAACAACAGGGCTGTATTTGCCTGACATTCAAGCATGCACTGTTCACCACATATTGTTCTGTATATTCTTGCAGTTTTTATTTCAGAGCTGTGTCAAGAGTGGTTTCTGGTTTTTTTTTTGCTTTATAGAAACTGACAGTTAGATTAGGCAACATATTTAAAACAGACACTAAACCATGCCTGTGAAAAGCAAGTTGACAAAATTTCTGTCCTGTGGCCAAACTGTAAAGACCAAACACATGCCTCCATCAAGAAGTCAGGCAGAGCACTGGTGGCACTGCACACAATGCCACCATGAAAACATCCTGTTGGAGACCTTTCACTATCTCTTTTTCAAGCTACTTTGAGTATACACTCTTCCAAAGCGTTGTGCTGTGGACGGCACTACAAACAATAATAATCAAATCAGTTCATAGGTCTCACGCTCTTAAGTGAAACGTAGTTTTTGAGTGCAGCTGCTTTCCAGAATCCGGGGTAAAAAAAAAAAAAAAAAAAAAAAAGAAACCGCATAAGCTGCAGGTGATGGATGGCAGAGTCAGTAGCAGAGTGTTTGGAAACACCCCTAGTCAAGGGCAGGTAACTGCGGCAGCAGCCAGACTAGGTACATTTTACAATGCTTTCCCCTTAAACAACAGATCAGGCCGCAGGACCTCACAAGCTGCTATCACTCAACAAAGCTAACAAACCTTTAGGGTGGAGAGCTGAAAACATTCTGAAAGTCAGTGATATGCAAGAATCTGATGCTCCACCTGACCCTCTCAAGAAGCCCCCTCATCGAGGGTGGCTGGTTTCAGAGGAGCCTTGATTAATGTGTTCTTCATGCCACATTCAGGAACCTGCACAGCTTGTGCTGACTGACCTGAACATCTGGCCCCTCTGTTGACATGTTTTTGGAATCTTCTTTGCATCTGGAATACAGTTTCTCTCAACAGCTCCTGCCAGCGGGACATCCCCCTCACCCCCAAGTCAGAGCTGACATAAGCAGCTAAGGAGATGTGTTCAACAGCTAAAAGAAAGACCGTCTCACAACAGGAACGTTTCCTTTACCTGCTCTCTCCTGCACGTTCTCCCTGCCTTCCTTGTCACTTGCGAGACAGAAAAGGGCCCAACCTGTGAACGGCCCAGCCGACAATATAAATGTATTTTCAAGTGTTCCATTTCTTGCAAAGTATCTTCTTAGCCGAGCACCACCTCAGACTGAAGACTTTTTCTTAAGTTTAATTTTCTTACTACAATATCCTTTAGACTTCTAATTACTTGTATAAATTACGGAAACATGTAAGCTGGAGTGTTTCATTAAATGCTTTCTGAGGTACAGAAATGCTGAATTACCGACTCTACCACTACTTTCAATGCTGATCGCACTCGTAGCTTCAAATGAAGCGTTTGTGTAACAGGCTTTGCCACTATTTACCCCTCTCATGTCGAGGTGTCAGTGTTTTGTGCTTAGTGGTAATAAAACATCAAGCTAACCAGCGGGGCCTGCATACTTGAATGTCTCCTTTTACCAGAGGACAGGAAAAGTAATGTTTAAAGCCACCTCCTACAGATAAGCAGCTGCTGAAATGGAGCTTACAATGATACTTATTAGAAAATTATCTATCGCTTCTGATTATTTAACTCTGTTCTTTAATGGTCAGCAGTCAGTCTTCCAGATAATCCAGTAGCTGTTCCCCTGACCTATCACACTACTTTTCCTTTTTACTGGGATACTCAGTAATCAATGCAGCACGTGGCTCTTTCGCTTAATCCTGCACATTCCGAGTCTTTACGCTCCTCACCAGGCTCTTCAGGGTGGCCAGCTGACCGCCTCACCAGGATCTCTCAACCAAATCCCTCTGGATTGTGGTGGTGCAGACTGTGGGCCCTTCACAGTTCTGGGCTGGAAACTGTCCCCTGTACACAAACTCACAACACTTCTCGGTTTCTCTCTTCGAAGGCAGTCGTCAGCTCTCCAACAACAGCAAACCCCACCAGGCTAACCATCTGTCAACGAACAAAACTAGTCCTGTTTGCCCACATGGGAGAGTACTGACCTTGCAGTCCCACACTGTTCCCATCACAAAATCATAAACTGAAGTCAGGATCTCACGACTGCCACAGTATGCTGTGAGAACTGAACGCTATGCCTGAGTATGCTTTTTTTTTTTAACCACAGATTAAGATAAGAAGCTCTTGCTTTTAGTTACGATTCATCTCGATGTTTAAGTGACCTCATTTCATCCAAACGCCCCACCAATGGACCGAGACATTATGCAGTGACCTGGCACTTCATATTCAAATCCAGCATGACTTAATAGACTCAACTCCCTCAAGTCGCCAAAGACTGTACTCAGGAGTCACATGGCATCACTGATTTTGCACAACACGGAATTAAAAAGCTTATTAGCTGCCCGTACCAGTTCGTGCCAAAACAGACCATTTTCATCTTGAAAAAATTGGAGAATGCAGGTCCTTCTGCTCAAACTGCTTTACTTACCCGAGCGAGGAGGACACTTCAAATTTTACCAGGCCTGACTTCGGCTCTGGTTATACAGAACATAATCAAAGCCAGCCCTAAGAAAATAGGAGTAGGATATGAAAGATTGCATACTATTTCAAGAGAAAGATAGCAGTCAAGCCTTGTGCAGTGCCAGAGGGCCAAACGGAGTACAAGTGTAACATGAGCACAGTCAGCAATATTACACCAGGACTACATCTGGCTCACACCCCATAAAGTCCATAGATGCGCATTTGTAATCCAAAGCATTTTCTACATGCGTAAAAGCATTCTTGCTGTATGGGATGTGCTGTGTCAGCATCTATATTATAAACTCATAGTCTCCAGGATTTGTAACTTGGCTATAAAAATTCACCCTGGCAGAATCTTGGCGTATGATCACTTTGGACCTATACCATGAAGGAAGGCAACTAAATCAGCATAACGTTACCAGTGGAAACTCTGGTTTCCTGGGAGAGCGAGAGTGTCTAGGGAGCTTTTTTCATTGCTGAATGCCAAAGCTGAGGGAAACGTGTGAGAGTAGCCAAGAGAATTGTGCAGAGCATGCTAAGCCTTGGTGTTTCTCTTGCCAGAAGGACCGGCCCGTAACGTTCCCGCTGGAGATCTTGTTCAACCATCAGTCAAATGAGGATTTGCAAGTGAAGTAGCCAAGCTGGCTTGCAGCTGCTAATGAACTGACTTTGGCCAGATAACATTCACAGAACACAGTTTCCAAAATGCAATTCCCGATCATTTATAAATGACACAAGAAGCAGAAATATGCTGATAGCTAGCAGGGTCCCAAAGCTACACACAGATAAAAAGCAAGCACAAGTACCACTGACTCATAAGCCAACTCCTCTGCAGTAAATGGGAATTATCAATGTTGCCTTACAACTTAATATTGCAACATTAAACAGTCCTATTTTTCCTCATTATATTAGGTGAAAAAGAAACTTAATGACTTGCCTTTACATCAAAAACATGGGAAAGTTGCTTCACAATATAAAACCACGTTGGAAGAGTAGAAGGCGTAGGAGCAAAAGAGCAAGAAAATGTGTTAGTATTTATAAGGAAACACTGTATTAATATCAGATTATTTTTAGAGGGGAGGAATTAACAAATGTGCATTTTGCAACAGAAAAAGCCTGACACTGTAGGATCGAACTGCAGAGGCACACTGGAATCACCACTGGACATTTCTAGGCATTACTTTATCTGTTTTCCTCACTTTTCAACTTGGAAAACAAGCTTTTAGCATTTATAGCAACTGCATAAAACTAGAAGCAATTCTAATAGGGCTGGCAGCTTTGAAATAGTACAGTAAGCTGCTGACAAAAATCAAAGTATAAAACACTTTCAAGGGCTATGCCAAGCCCCATGGCACGTGGCCTCCTTGTACAACGCCAGTTCCCAGTTTCTTCACTGGTTCTTCCTGTCTGGAGACAAATGGCCCGAGCAAATGATGGAAGTAATGGGAGCACTGAACTGACGGGACTGGAGACACAGCACAACTGCTCGGAAGCTTTGGACACCCAAGCAGTCCAGGTTTGGGGTTTTTTTTCAGCTCCTTTGGTTACAGCACCTCAGTGCCACGGGACAGAAGCTGGAGTACTACCTTCAATGCCAGCAGCACCACTGACCATACCTGGAAATCCCCACGTGACCCATTTTTCGTCCAAGCCTTCAACGATGGTGAGCAAAGCCGGCCTAGGCCCAAGGACAAAGCCCTGTCACAGGGCAGACTATAAGATGTTTCTGGGAATTTGATGACTTGCTAAATATGTTAGTGCCTCTGAAATGCCACTGTAATTTGTGGGTAGGCTGCGATAACATTTAGAGTAGTGTGCTAACTGAAAGGCCTTTTGCAACTACCACATTGATAGAACCTCCGTAATTTTAGAAAATCATTAGGACTATTAGCATCATTAAGACATCTTTCCTTTGAATAAAACCTAAAGCATTAATATAATGAAAACAGAAGCCCAAAGATTAGGAAGAATAACACACTAATACGCTGGCCTATTTGCTCAACAAGCACAGGAACAAAAAATGCCTTCAGGCCAAGAGTGAGATGAGCTTGTTTACCGCCTCTCATCTCTGCTGCTGCATTACTATTTTAACTATGTAGTTATCAGACTAATGTCAAGTTACAGGCAATAAATCAGTGGCCCTCCTCATTCAGGCACTACGACAAATAGAAGAGGCATAGTTTAGACAAACAAACACAGACATCACTTGCAGCTAAGCAGCTCAAAAAGGGGTGATCCCAAGGAAGAAACAAAAAGAGTATAAACCCAACCAAACCTGCCCCCATCCCCTCAGTGTATCTAAATGGCTTATAGCATCAGCTGTGACTGACAGGATAAACAGTAACCAAATTGCCAGAAGGCAAGAAAATGCTTCATCTATTGTCCTCTGGGAAGTCTCCTGGAAACCTAGCAAGAATTCACCACAGCAAATATAAGAAACTTAATTCATGTTTAAAGGTAGGGCACAGCTCTGGGTAGCCTGGAGTCTTTTTCCACAGTTACCTCAACTTTAAAAAACACAGCATCTAGTTGGATTTTTACTGGGACAGTTGCATCTCTTGAAGGGTTTATAGTGAGCCTCATCAGCCAGTTACTTTGGATGAATGCGGCTGCTGTTCTCCTTGGGTATCTACACTCCTTGCCTCCAGTCCTGTTATGAGTTGCAGAGATTCAGAAAAGAAAAGTGATGCAAGTCAGACAAAGAACATGTTAGCTGAACATTTGTGCTTCAAAAATTAAGAGAACCAGCCGAGCTCAGGAATGAATCTCTCTTGGTCATTACAAGCAAGGCGCTCCTTGCAATAACATCAGCTTTGGGAATGAGAGAGATGGGCTGTTCTTTTCATGTCTATTCATTACCAGACCGAACAGACCCTTCAATTTTTAATGCCTTCTGTGTGTTGCAAGCACAGAATCAGGTGGGATAAAGCAGAGCTCAATCTCACATTCCAGATGCTTCTGTAACCCACCTCCAAACTTAGTAACATTACATGAGCAACGGGCAGGAATAAAATTTCTCTCCTTTACTACTTTTTTTTTTTTTTTTTAACTGTCACAAGCTCAGTTACACACTATCTAGTCTTACATGAATGCCAATAGCAGGTAAGGGTCACTAACTATCAAATAGCAGAAGGAGAGACACATCAAATCTGGCCTGAGAAAATGGATTTCTACTAGTAGATGACACCATCTCCAGCATGAATCTTTCTCAAAGGCTTACAAATAGGACTGCTGATCTCTCGAAAAATTAACTATAACATTGAGAAAAAAAAATGCTTTTTTTTCCTTAATAAGCACAATTTAAGTTTTCCACCCCAAAACATAGAAGTTGTGTCACAAAAAACCACTGTATACAGATTAACTCCAGGATCTAGGACATGAGTAATTTGCATTTAAAACTGCTCCTTGGAAGAAGAAAGACTGAATGAAAATGTTTCAGCATTGACTGGTTAAGATGCAGGTAGTTTGATTACCATTTTATTGGGGGAGGATGTGGAACACTAGAGGAAGAAAAAAGGGTTTAAACAGTTAACAGTAACATCCTGAACAATTTATTCTTGTATATACATAGATAGGCTGATGGCAAGCTCCATCTTCTCCATTATTAGAGAACGGATCCTTCTGTGTCTCTGTAGCAAGCGTAACATGCAACACAGTCCAAAATTCTAAGGCTAGAACTCTCCCATTTCTTCTGAAATTTGAAGGATAGACTGAGCAGAGAGAATCCTTCCTTCTACCTCTATCGGAGTCTTTCTTGCTTTCTGTAATACTGGCATGAAGACCCCAGATTTAACAGCAGGGTTGTGGCTGGAAAACACTGGACTCCAGTTACCTTTCTGCTTCCCAGGGGCCATCAGAATGAAGAAGCTACTACAGCCAGAGGCTACCCTAATTAACCCTGGAGCATGGAAGCACACGCACAGCCATACATTAGTTTAAAAATTGTTTTCCTTTCACTACTTCCCATCCCAAATACAGGAAAGATGACAGGCCAAGGACAATTACGCTGGCTGGTGTCTGTATCTCCATCAGAGGAAACGCTCATGGTGGGACAGCTGTGGGCTGGCATCTCCACAGTCTGAATTGTGAGGAACAGTCCCTGTAAGAGAAACTGGACTCAAAACCAGCTGTTAAGATTTAAGAGCCTAACCTGGATTTTTTTCCCTAGAAAACACACCCTTTGCATTACACAAGCTATCTGCGGTATATGTAAAGCGATAAAACCTGAAAAGTCTGAGGGCTGGAGGTCTGGCTGTTCACATCTTCTGTGACAGAGAAAAATAAATAAAACAAATATCATAGAATTCTAGAATCATAGAATGGGTTGGGTTGGAAGAGACCTTTAAAGTTCATCTAGTCCCCACACACCCCAAATGAGCAGCGGTATCTTCAACTAGATCAGATTGCTCAACCTCCCCCCCCCCCCCCCAAGTCTGACCTTGAATGTTTCCAGGGACAGGGCATCTGCCATCTCTCTGGGCAACCTGCTCCAGTGTTTTACCTCCCTCATCATAACATATTCATTCCTTAAGTCTAGTCTAAATGTATGTTCTTTTAGTTTAAAACCATTACCCCTTTTCCTATTGCTAAAATGTCTGTCCCCAGACTTTTTATAGACACCTTAAACTCTATTAAAATACAGGTCCCCTGAAGCTGTGAGTCCAAGAGGAAGAAAGGGAGGGAGTGAAAGTACACGGGCAGCTCCAAAGCAAAGCTACAGCTATCAGCTACACGCTTCCATGAACCATATAAAGGAAAATCCTGCTGACTCAAAGGTGTTTCTTGGCTTCTCAGTCAAGTCTTAGCTGAGTTTGCAGAGCTGCTGCTGAGCAGCTTTCAGATCACTGCTGTAAGCAGGCGTATCTGGGATTTGCTAGACTCAAACCCTAACGGACATACATACTCCAGGCAGACAGGTGTCCAAACAGCCCTGGAACCAAGAGATTGTAATGATACGGCCTGATTCTCTCATCCTGTATGCTCTTCTCCCCTGTGGCAATTTACTCCTTGTAAGCATCAAGAGAACCTTCAGCACACTGTCAGTGCAACTGGATTTCACACCTCTCCCTGCATGGGAAAATACAGGATAATAGGGAACCAGACTCCTGCTGCTGTTGCCCGGTGCTTCACGTGACACCGCTTTTGTAACAGCCCTCTGAAACAACAACAAAATAAAAGTTGCACATACATACGGATTCATCTTCTGATCCTGCTGTGCAACTCCTCTACATAGACCCTAACATATTAGGCACAAATATGTGTAAAAGTTTGTTAATTTTATTCATTTAGTACTGTACTCTGATTTACATCTTCGCTACGCTGATTGCTCTGGGTGGAGTTAGAATGACTCATGTCAGAGTAGTGGCTTCAGGCACCAAATGTTCAGCATGTATAACGTACACTGCACACAAAGTAACGCATAAAAAAGGAACTGTCCAGTACAGCAGTTTTCATGGGAGGGAAAATAACAGGTGAAGGTTGTAAATTATGAGAACTCAGCCTAAGCCGCAGCTAATCACCAAGATTACAAAGAGGCAGCCTTGGATTAAAACCACAAAGGCTTTATAAAACAGGACTATCTAATCTGTGCTAAACCCACTGCAACTCTACCAAAGTTACTGATCAAAATGTAAGCACAAATCTATAATCCCAGGGAAGCAAAATCAGCCTGGTCAAGCCACACGCATTAATCCATCACTTTTATTTTCTTCTAGCTTTGCACTCAGGTGCACTCAATTTTTTTGTTCTATTTCCCTGTGTCTCCTCCAAAGCCTCTCTTCGCAGGGGGGTAATATCTGAACAATTTGCCTTGTGAAGTTCCCTGCCTGTTACAAGCAATGAAGTCCCCCCGTGTTCTGCAGAACACTCCCGCACAACACCAATATGCTTCTCTGCCCATTCCCCCCACTGAAGCAGGCTACTGTTACTCCCTGTACCACTCCAAGTTTTTTCTAGGATGCAGCATTTGTTTCCATGGTAATGTCAGTCACTTACCCTCCTTCTTCATCGATTTTGACCAGGGAATGACTCTACCTTGCTTGAAACTTTCTCTCCTCGGTGTAGTAAAACCAGCAGGAGCGGTGAGTCTGCAAGTGTCTCGATTACTGCAATAATGCAAGAGGCCTGCGGTGTTCTTAATGAAGCTGGCTTACAGTTTTATTTAGTGGCTGATCACTCCATCCGAACAAAGACAGTTAGAAGCCAGCCTCCAGCTTTTGTAAGATACGTTTGTTTTGAAAAAAAGCTATGTCTCACATGCAGGAAGAACAAGAACAGCTATCAGGTACCTTTTGGTGCTGGTGAAAATTCACTTGGCTCTCAGCTATATTGCTACCCAGTCTGATGGCAAAAGTTTGAAATTAGCAGTAATATAATTAAATGTAAAGAGCTACTATACTAGAGCGGTAGCCACAATTTTCAGAATATTGGGGCTTAAGTTAAGCGTCATAGGCAGGATTTCTCGAAAGAAGCTTTTCTCCTTCAGGTTCCATGAAAAATCTCAACCCCCAAATCCTTATTTGCATTTACAAAGCGGCCCAGTATTCAGCACTGAACACCTCATGTCAAGAGATGCTTGATGCCTGCTCTGCACCTCGAAAATTCAGATCTTTTTATTGAGATGTGTTCCTTAAATAGGAAAATAGTAACTGTCACAAGGGATTATACAGACTAGAATTGCAGCTAAGCTCTTTAGGGGAGGGACTGTTGTTTTGTTTGTGCTTTAAAGAGCACTTACCACAACAGTATCCTGGTCTGTAATTGTGGCCCTTGTGCTCTCCGTAACATGGATGAGTCAGGTGCAATAGCTGGTCTAGAACAACAGTCAGTACCAGCTTTTGAAGTAGGAGCAGACCAGGTTAATCCCCAGGGTAACGTATACCCAGGGACAGACTCCACCTGACCCCTATTTACTAATGGCTGAGGCTGGAGCATACCCTGCAGCCTGAGGATTCATCTGTCTTTTAAAGCTTCCTTCAATATATTAATTTCCTTAATTCTATCAAGTACTCACTGGCATAACTTCTGCTAAGAAGCCTAGAAGTTCCAAAATCTACAGATGCTTGTTGAATACAGATATATCTTTATCTTGGGTTTTGTTTTTTTTTTAAGAAAAGAAAAGAAAAAACATTAAAAAATATCAGTATGTTGATTTGGTTTTACTGATCCTTTGATCAATGAACATTAAAAACTTCAGACAACTGAAAGAACACTTCCAATTCAATTCTTCTGTGAAACCTGAGGATCTAACTAAGCCTTAAAACCAAAAAGAAAATTAAATTGTTTCTCTTAACATAATGGTTTCCTACTTCAACTAACCTTCCCTGCCCCTCTCTGTCAGAACTATGCTTTTTATCATCAAAAATGAGAAGGAATATTAATGCAGACAGTCCTGGAATACAGAACATAAGCAAGATGCTCTTAGACTATAAAACTCCAATGCTGACATGAATAAAATACTGTCTACCACTAACGTGTTAAAATAGTGCTTTTCAGGAGGTCTTCTGGAGGGCAACCAGAGATGACACTTTGAACCCACTGACATTTAGCTAGAAGAATTTTTAACAGAACCTATGTCCTTGTCTGCTCAGCCAGCTCAAGGAAGAAAACACCAACCAAATTAATTCCAAGAGACGAATTCATTTCTGTTTATCTGATCTTTAATACTACTTCTCCTACCAAGGTTAACTCCTGTGTTAGTCTTATAAAGCAAATTCTCCCGATTTACTCTTTTTCTTCAAAACTTGGTATCACCTGCAGTCACACCTATGATTGCTAATGCCTCTTGGCAGGGCCGGTGACCAGCCAAGCGGCATCAGCCTTTAAGAGTTCTGTAGGCAATAGCAAAAGTTTAATATTCACCTCATACTTTGTAACCAGAGATGAGAGAGACAAAAGAAAGGTATTTCTGACCAGCACTGAGTGGAGAATTATTGGCCAACCATTCAGCACAGTAGTTATGTGTATAGTAACAGGTTACCTTGCAGTCCTGGGATGGATCTCCTGTCAAACGCTCTGGGGAGCACACCAAACCTCTGGGTCGATCCTGATGCTTTCCTATCTCCGCCTGTGCACCTCTGAGCCACTCACAGCCAGGTTAACTCTTCACCACATCTTAGTGAAATCAATCAGATGTCAGTGCGCTACACACTTCACCATCTCACTTTCAATCTATTTCAATTCTATGACTTAAAACGGGGGCTGCATGGTCTCTTTCTTGGCTTGTTTTGCTTGTTTACAATGTAACTGGGGACAATTTTTATAACTTTGTCACATATACCTTGCACACAGCAGCTATCAGGGCTAAGGTAGGTACATTTACCACATTTTGCTACTACTTTACCTTAATTATGACTTAATTAACTTTACTTTACCTTAATTATGACTGTAGCATAGGAACTACACACCCAAAGAAAGCAGGGAGGGAGGCTGAAGCAGGATGCTCAGCTTAAGTGTTCTGCCCAAGCTGGCTGCAGTGATCTCCAAGGGCAAAAACCTTTGGGCTACCTGAGGATTCCTGTTGAATACCTTTCCTTCCACACCCCCTTCTGCTTTCCAGGGCATGAAGTAATAGCGTAAGGAAAACACCACTGTCATATAATACATAACAGCAGAACAGAAAATGTCAAAGTGATGTCTTCTGAGAGTATAAGAACGAAAATATCCTCAACCTGAAAAAAACCCCAGACACATGCAAAGTAATCAATGTATAGGCTTGCAGAAAGAATAAATCTAAGTATTATTAAAAATGGCAAAAGAAAATGTACCACTAAAACCCCTTTCAGAATCATTGTTACCATTATTATTTTGTTCTTTACTATAAGAAGTCCCTAGGGAACAGTGAGATGTGCAAGTGTCTTTATCTCCCACACACAGCATCCTGCCTTTTATCTCCATCATCAAGAGCCAACGTTTGTTTTTACAGCCGAAGTCCCAGTACCACATTTCCTAACCTTACCCAGATCTACAGCTATGCAAATAATCACCAGCAACAGGAGTCAAAAATTAACATAGGTTAGTCTCTGCCCATACATTTCTTGTATTCCCTTCAGATTGAGAAACATCCAAGCAACAAGGTTCAAAGAGCCCTCCAGAGACTTTAGTGATGAAGGGTATAAGTCTCTCAGAAAGCTTTGAGGATGGTGTACTACAAAAAAACTAAATGGATACGATAAAGCTGCCAGAGGTGACCACTAATCCCCGTTGCCCATCTGCGCCGAGAGCCACAGCAGCAGCATTTAGCACACCCAGGTGGCTCCTGCAATAAGGCCAGGTCCTAGGGTCCAAGAAGTTTCTACTCCCCACCCAGAAACCATGTGTATGACCTACACGTCTCCATGTGTGATGTACAAAGAGAGAAGGGACCTATCTCATGCAGGGAGTTGTGAGGACAGATAAACATAAGGAAGCAATCATTCTATCACTGAAACTATGTGGGATAAATACCTACAGCAAGCACGGGAGATCTTTGTGCAGGAGCTATTATCCCACTGTAGTCTACATCTAGCACTAGCAAACCTTCTGGCCTACCACATCAACAAATAACCTTGCTAGATGTTGACTGCCAAGGATAGGCGAGAATCTTGCCCCAGAGGGCTGTCCTGCACCACTGTAATACCAGAAAAAAACATGCTGGAGTTCTCTGCTAAGGATCCTACGCTAATGGCTATATTCTACACCTAAGTTTTTTGTGCTAATTGTTGGAGGTGAAATCGGGAATCATCAAAAAAAACTTAATTCTTTCTAGTCAATTTAAACCAAGCAAGAGTAAGCCTATTTTAAAGTTAAAAGACTTACCTTCTTCTATTACAAGCTAAAGCAGATATATTTGTCAGAAATTCAGACCAATGCAATGCAAGCACCACATGTGAAGATCAAACATGGTAAGCACCGTCTTCCCCGAGCGTTGCAATCCGAGTCCTCGAGACCATTTACTTAAAAAGGAACTCACACCACAAACTGACATTGGTACAACACAATGTTGCCCGTCAACAAAATGTAGCCAGGCTTTCATCAACCCACATATGAAGACGGGCAGTATGAAGACTTACTAGCCTTAGCAAAAGATTCTGCATGTGCTTAAGAGCATGTATAAAACTGGAACACCTTGTTTCTGATGATTTCCATCTGGAAATGGAACAAGACATGTTCTTCAACACCCACAGTCCTTTGATTATTTGCAAGGTCCTTTTCTCATCCCCCCAAAAAACACAATTCAGGTCCAAAGGCTTCTATCAACAATGTTTATCACTTGTAAGCCACTTCTGACAAGACTGACATGTCTGTAAGTGCCATCTCCTACTCACGTCCACTAAACTTACTCCTTTATCCATACTTCACAATAAGGGATTAAAACCATTCAGCTTTATCCTCACACGAGTTTCATTATTTTCTCTTACATTCCCATAAAGATTCACACAGTCCTAAATTTCAATCTCCTCATCCCTCATTCAGGGTAGCAAGGGTTAAGAGCTAAGCATGGATTTTGCCATGCTAACTTAACCAGGATGCCAGTAAGTTTTCACGGTCACTGCTTATGAATCCAGAAGGGAGCAAGACAGACCTCAGCAATTCCAGCTGCACAGGACACAGGCAGATGACGTTCATTTCATTTCAGCTTCCACAAAAGTCATAAACATGCACCTCTCTAAACCAATCCCAAAGAAACAAACAAAAACAACAAACCTGGATATGACAAATACATTCCTGAGTGCTGATGGACATGCATTAACCAGTATTTCATTAAGCACTCCAGCCCACCTTTTCCCTAAGAAAACCTGTTTATAAACAAACTGCCCTATCAAGACAGACCAATGATTCATCCAGCAGAGCAACTCATCTGATAGGAGAACAAGTAAAATAACTGCATCAGATAAAGGTATAAAATCTTAGTGTTCTGCAGTCACTCACACACATTGGGGGTCCCCAATTTACTAACCAATCAAATAAATACATTAAGAATAGCTGAGAACAAACATAATCTTTGGAGAAGGTTGTGAGGACTAATTAAATAGAGCTTGCATGTTTCACCCTTAAGTAATGCAGCACAATTTGCAGAGTGGCACAAAAATAAGGCTCAGCTTATAAGGCTACAACTTAGTAGTTGGTTGTTTTTGAACATTGAAAGCAATCTATCTGAACCAAGAACAAAAGGGAGTGCAGTACAGCCCACATCTTTTATTGTTCTGATTAGAAGTATTACCATCACTATGAATTTTCAGGTCTAAGCAGCAATGGCTGGCATCTCTGCAAGATAATATTTTACTCAGCTCTCTACTATGTGTAAGGTTAACCAGGCAGCAGCTGCCTCCCACTGGGAACCACTGAGTGAGTGTCTCCTACCAGCGTACATCAGTAAGGGCTAAACAACAAACTCTTCAGAAACAGAGCACATAAAATGCATTTCATTGTGGGCACCAGAAATTATTTTAGCAGAAAACAAATTATTTAAACGTTTTCCTTCCACGGAGAAATTAAGGGGAGGGGAAGGGAACCTACTTAAGTTTATTTGTTTGAATGACCAGTACAAGGTAAATGCAATTAGTTGTTTTTCATTTTAAAACAAACAAAAAAATCTCTACCAGTAGCGTAGAGTTACATCTACTAAAGCTCATCCACTACTGAAAGGCGGCGTGCTGACCAGTGGGCTGCCAGCGAGGGATGGAAACTCCGCACCACTGCCTGGCTGGCTGAGCTCTCGGCACCGCTGCGGAGCGAGAAGTGCCACGGGCCGCGCACAGCACCATCCTGAGCGAGCCGCGACAGGGAGCGTGTAACCTGCGGCACAGCAGAGCCCGCGGCGGCGACGGACCCGGAGGGCATGGGAAGGCTGAGGAGACCTGCAGGGCAAGGGAAGGCCAGAAAGGAGCTAGGAAGCTGGAAGAGCAGGTCTACATGGTAGAAGAAAATCTTGATGGGATGAGCAATGCCACAGAAATTCTTCAGTGGCAACAAATGCAGAGAACTGGACATTGCTCATGGGAAGTCCACATCCATTTTGTTACTGAGACAGTACAAAAAAAAAAAAAAAAAAAAAAAAAGAATCAGCCGCAGTCCATCCCAATAACATGTGCCGGAGGTGATGATGACTTCCTTTACCAAAGCTCTTAAGCTATAATGTCTCTCACCCCTCACATCTACTGTTGCAGCTGCTGCGTTGTAGGCAGGTGGTGGCAGGGCTCTTCTCCCAGACAAAAGCGACAGGACAAGAGGAAACAGCCTCAAGTTACACCAGGGGAGGTTTAGATTGGATATTAGGAAAAAATTCTGCATTGGAAGGGTGGTCAAACATTGGAACAGGCTGCCCAGGGAAGGTGGTAGAATCACCGTTCCTGGATGTGTTTAAAAATCCCGTAGATGCGGTGCTTAGGGACACGGGTTAGTGGTGGGCTTGGCAGGGCTGGGTTAGTGGTTGGACCTGATAATCTTAAAGGTCTTTTCCAACCTAAACAATTCTGTGATTCTATGTGTGATGCACTCCTTACAGCTTGCAAGTAACACTAACTAAATGTGTCTGGACCTTCCTCTTTTCAAACTAGTCCCTCGCATCACAGTGTGCGCCCTGGTACAATCGACAGGACGCTGCCAGCTCCACAGACCCTACTGAAACAAAGAGAGCCATGGCAACGTTCGCCTGAAGAGCATGCAATGTACAGTGTTCCAAATCAACGGATCAGAATTCAACTCATCGAGCTCTGCACCACAATTTGCTATTTTGGATTTCCTGTGCAGTATTTTCGTTTTGTGCAAATCATAAAGAACAGGTTTTCAGAGACTTTGCAGAAAAGTATTTTAAAAGTATCAGTGCAAATAACACGCATCAAGAAAAAAATTCCCATGGAATGGCATCTTCCTCTCATGTGTTGCCCACCAAGCACATGAAATAATCCTTTGTCACTGCCCACGAATACTAGGACTCATACTCATTTCTTGGATTACACCTAGAAAGTTTATATATATAGATGGGTTTTTTTCCTCCTAAGCCCATGGATTTTAAGGTCAGAAAGGACCACTGTGCTTATCGCCTCCTTTGAAGGATCTAAGAGGGAGTAAAGGCAAAATCTGTCTGGAATAGCTTAGTTCAGCCACATTATTAATCGTGTTTATTATTAATCTGGATCTAATGTACAAAGGTACAGTAATTTGGTTCCTAGGCTACAATCCGCAATTACCCATGTACTTCTGAGCCAAAGACGGGGCAGGAAATACCCCAACAAATGCAAAACTGCACATGACCTTGATTACTAGAAACAAGCAAACACTTTATCTGAGAGGGGAACATTTCATACCAGTTTCACAAATGGCTGCTCTGCTTTCCAGTACTGCTCTTTTTTTTTTTTTTTTTTGTGCGGATGGTGCCTCAGCCAACTGTTTGTCAGGCACATTCCTAATTCCTTCAGACACTGCGACACCTGAGCAACATGTCGTAAATCACTCTGACAATAGCAGCCTGGCTTCCATTTCACTTCACACACAGAAGCCACCAGCTCACAGATTATGCCACTCAGATACTGCATGACAGAAAAAGAAACCGCCCTTATTTCAATGAATTTAAATCAAATTTCCTTGTGCTACAATTCAGCCATTCATAACGTACATACACTGCAGTCGGACTGACTCGCTGCCTGTATTACAAAACAATCTCATTCACCATTATACCATCACACTTCCAAGTCCTTTCACTAATTAGGATCTGAGTTGATAACAACACAGACTGTAAGAAAAGACAGTAAAGCATTTCCTTAAATATCTGCACGGTGTAAAGCTGTACGGTACTTGAACCATATGCAGTTATTACTTGGGTGGACTCCTGGGTTTCATTCAGCATTACTGCCACGCAACCACCAGCAGCTGCTTTCACCTCTGTGCATCAGGGTTTCATTCAATTACACCTGCAAATTTCAACCTGGCAGGAGGCCTGGACTGCTCCTTGCACTGAGAGGACACTGGAGCACTTCCGAAATACTCTCTGCTCCCAAAATGACCTGTTTCAGTAGTTAAGGTTCTGTCTGTTATGCTTCATTTATCTAATGAAACCTTGGATTCTAGATTGCAAGTTTACTAGTGATGAAATGAGCAGGAGGCTACTTTTTTTTTTTCCAAAATGGCAATATGACAAAGTCAGCAGTATTTCATTTGGACTGCCTGCCATTTGGGGAAAGGTGCATGGCTAGAATGCCTTTCTAGAGTGAGGAAACATGAAGAGATTCTTCAACTTCCAGGCTGCTTCCACCCGTTCCATTCCATATTCTCCTTTCACTTCTTTTCAATCGGTTCCAACCCTCAAATTGCTCGAACAGAAATTCAGTTCTCCAAAAGCATCACCTGTTAATTTTATCCTCTGTTCACATTACACTTCATATACCAAGATCATAATCCTTGCACGGCATGCATTTCTAAGCAAAAATCAAAACTCAGGACAGTAACAGACTTGAAAGCATCCATCTCCTGGGAGTCCAAGTATAAACACATACCACCCATTACAAACATACATCAAGGCATTATCACTGCAGTCAAGGACAAGCATACTTTCCACTATAATTCAGTCAGGGGGTTGACTCTGTGAGACAACGGAAGGTTAATTGCCATGGAAGGGCAAAGGAGGACCTTAACGTTCCCATTTTCCACTGTCTCTAAGATGCCTTCATGTGGAAGGAAGAACTGACAACAAAGCTAATGCACTATAATGGAAAAGCAATGTTAATTTGCTCCAAATGAAAGCAACGGGTTTGAGATGCCCGATTCCATCAGAATGCCTTAAAAATGTGAACATAAGATAACAGGGTCCACAAACTTTCAGGCTTAACTGCCTCTCATCCCATCTGTGTCGGGTTCCAGTATAACTAATCACAGTTACATTATGGATTTTCTGTTGCAAAACTAGGAAAAATGAATAATAATAAAAAAAGTTACAGCTGGTAGACTGCTGCCTCCAGTCTGTGACTTTCATATGAAAGCAAGGTAAACGAGAGTTTCAAATTCTTCCTAAATAATTTCACTATTTTATGCCTTACATTATAACACTTCATTTTTGAACTTCTGCAGAGGTGAAAGATGTTCCATTAAAACGCCCACCTGATCTGCTTGGGTATATCCTAGGGCCAGGCATCTCAAGAAGTTCAGAAGCAGACAACTAACCTATACATTTCATCTATAGAAAGAGGATTGAACCTGCGCAGGAGGCTACTGCACCAAATGTTGCATGAGATGCACTGCTGCGTGGTGTCCCAGGACTGCAGCTACAGCACAATGCGCTTTCCCACAGCTCATTTTTCAGACAGCATTCAGAGCATAAATAACAATCCATACTCCTAGTAGAAACGAGAAAGGAAGAGGAAAAAGTGTAGTATCTCTCACCCCTCCTTAGATGCTCACTTCTCATTATGAAGACAGAAAGGGAGGGAGGGGAAACAGGCAGCAGACAACTGCTGGGACTCGCTCCCAATCTGCACTACACAACTGCTCCTGCCTGCCATTTTTGCATTTTTTTCCCTACGTGTTTTATTCGAAGCAGATGGAGCCCCTGGCCAGTGTATTATCAAGTCCCCCTACGCAGCTGCACAGCTCTGAAATTGCAGAAATAGCAATCTCCTGAATAAATTTCTCCTGCCACTAACAACTGCTTTCTTTGCTGAAATGAAGACCATAGCGGGTCTGGAAAGCTTTCTTCCAGCATCAAGAGCCACGGATGGGTTTATTTTGAGCCACAATATATTTCTGTATTCCACAACGAAATTCTATGAACGTGTGCCAGATGACTCTCCCCTCCCCAGAAGTCACAGGGAAAAGCAACTAGTAGAGTCTGCAAAGAAGCATGAAGACAATTCAGACCAGAGAAGTAAAATAATAAACATTTCTTATCCGAGAGTCATTTGATGGGAAAAGAAAATATGTTCACTAATCCTAAATTGCTTCTGTTCTGCTTGGGTCAAGCCAGTAAGAAGCCTATACTCAAACCAGAAGTTTCCAAAGCAGAAAGTAAAGCTGCAGTGATTTTCTCCAACAGCAATGGGCACTTAAAGCTCATCAGCAAGTATTCTGTGCATGGCGGCCTGATCTTGGACATGGTGACTCCAATAATACCAGAGCAGATTTTTGTCAAAAACACTACACAGGATCTGCATTTGCCACATCAGAAAAAAAAGGAGGGAAAAAACCCACCCACCCAACAGGTGGAACTACAGCACTACATTCTCTGCTGTCTTTGCCTATGAACTTTTTGCTATGATCATAAACGTACGTGAGGCTCCTTGTCCACTCTCCAGATACCATTCAGAGTCTATGCACTCCTTTGTACCACCCTGCAAACCAACAAAATGCCTTCTAATTTCCTGATACAAAAACTATCCCACTTCTTCCAGACAAATAAAAATCAGTCACTAACTGATCGTAACCAAGAGGTATTTTTGGTTTTGAAACCTTCTTTCCTGTGCCCCTAAGGAAAGCATTCGTAATTTGCCTTAAGGTATAAAATAAAAGCTCTTCCTCCTTGAGCCTAGGAAGCAGCAGGTGTGATACTAATGCGGATTCCTTAGTCCTTCAAAAATCAGATTGCACATTTCAAATTCTGCCCTGCTTAGCATTGCTCTGCATAAATAAAATGCACTGTGGCTCCTCAGTAGATGAGGCAACAATCAGGCAAGTCAAAACTTTCCAGAAGCCTCCTTATTTGTGCAGAACATAACTTGGAAAGGAAGCTTTTAACACCAAGTTTAAGTTGTGGGCAAGCTACCTTCTGAATATGAGGTAGGTTTCGGTCACGCTGATAAAGGTTAAATATTCGGGGAATAAATCTGTCATCTCTAGTTCTGTCCTTCAGTGATTCTTCTCCTACTACCTAACAAAACTAGGAAACTGATGGCAGTTCTTCATTCACACAAATTTGGCCAATGTGCTTTCACGAATGCACAAAGAACCATCTTAAGTGTTACCTTTAGTAGTTTAGTACTTCACACTTGTACAAGATGCTTGTCAGGAAAGAACCTCAAAGGAAGCACGTAGCAAGTTTCTGTAGAACTGCCTGTCCAACCTCAGTAAGCCCCCAGCATGCAGCAAACCTTTTCAGCCAGTAGCTCTTTGCTGTCACGGGCACTAAGGAGATGTGAGGAACCAAACCTCCTGTAACGCCCGATTCTCGGCACAGATCTGCAGACAGCCAGCTGCCGGCTGCGCGGCGCCTCAAGCTGAGCGTACAGGTCCTCTCTTCCCAGCCGAGGCTCTCCGGGTTATTTACGACTACTTACGCAGCATCAGGGTTGCCAGCCTGCCTACAGATGACACCCAGTGAAAGGCATCCTTAAGAATGAACGATCTGAAACAGTAACAGATGTAGCTGGCTCCTCTGACATCAGGATCAGCTCAGAGGCACAGGCAGGAGCAGGAGCTGACTTTCAAACAATGGCGGTAGTGCTTCACGCACTTATCTACCATCCCTAAGGACAGCTGCTAGCTCAGATTTCCACACAGACATCTCCAGCACACTCAAGAGAACTAGAAGGAGCAGCCAGATAATACCTGATCTCCATTTGCATGTCAGCAGGCTTTGTCTGGCAGCTCAGCCAGCTGGTGTCTAGGTAGGCACGCTTCGCCAGGGGCACAGCAAGCCTCTGACAGCAGGATGTCCAGCGCCAGCAGGAGCCCTGCTTCCCTGATAAGGGAACAGATTTTGATCCCAAAACCAAACCATACTTGCCTGTCTTGGCGTGTAGCACGTCTTCCAGATTATGTAAATTACGAACCCAAACCCTTTGGGGCCTGCTCACGCTGCCTTTCCCTGCCCCAATACTATTTCAGATATAAACCAAAGTTTTGCTGGAGCCCCTGGAAACTGCCTGCATCACGCAGCAGAACTCAGTACTACGCAGCAGACAATGCAGTTACATTCTGAAAGTTACCAGGCTGTGCAAACTATACCTGCACGATGAAAGTTAGGCTGCCTTATTTTCACTGCATATTTTCACTTATTTTCACTGATCTCTTTGCTGCGATCTTGGAAGTGCCGTGAGGCCTCAAATTCAACCTGGTTACTGAAGTCCAGTCTTTTTTTTGAAATATCATTTCTCTTTTTTCTTTTCTCTTCTCTTCTCTCATGTGTGATCTATGCTTTTTAATCTCTAAGGAGAAATGGTAGCATGAGGAAATCTCTTGGCTCTCCAATGCTCAAAAAGATTCCACAGGAACAACCAACCAACCTTAAAGAAACAACCAGTGCATGTGAGCAACGAGCAAAGAGAATTCCCACAAAGAAGGAAACACCAGTTAGGAGCTTGCAACAGGAAATATGTCTGGAAATAACGGAACAACACATTCACAGGACCTTCTTCGGGATAATGGTAACTAGCATTCTTAATATTATAACCTCAAATTATTTATTTATCTGTGTGTGCTACAGAAATGTTAATACAAACGGCAGCCACAGAAAGGACTAATCAATATGCTTTCAGGGCCCTTCCCTTCCCAGTGCACAACAAAAGCAATCAAACAGTCCATGCTTCATATAAACATGTACTAAGCCAGAGAATCAGGTATGTGAATGATTTGCCCTATGAAGAAAAGCATGAAAAAGAAAATAGGTCTCATTGGGATGTTAATGAATGCAGCATCATTAACACTAAATTACTGGCTGCAAAGTTAAACACAGAATGTAAGTAGACTTTGAACCAAGCCAAGCAAGCTAACGGTTGCATCAAACAACGAGGTCAACCATTCTACTGCCCCAATTATTAAACCGGGAATTCTTTTTGTTATAGGATGGCATTAAAAGGAATTTACTGTCGCTTTTATGTTTTACATTCACTCTTTGAGTGCTACAGTTATTCAAACTATTTGGCATGCTGAGTTTACAGCCACAAAGGATGTTTTGTTTCTGGTAAAGTGAAGGACAAGACAGACAAGGACAGATAAAAATAAGAGGAAGAAAAAGAGACAGAAGACAACAAAGCAATGCAACTGTAATACCGCATGGAAGGGAACATCACACTGAAGATTTGAGTGGAAAAACTTCTTAAAAACAATGGCCAGCGCCATAGACCACTAAGCAAAGGAATTACATAGTCAAGGGTAATTCCATCACTTTTCAGTACATTTATACTGTCTACCAAGAATAATAAATAGGAACAAGCCAGAAAGACATTTTCAGACCCTCTGTGCTGTCTCTGTGCTGCACTACCACACCACATTCCATGAGAGCATTCTGCAGAAAAAAATTGCATTTTCATCTTTACTTTGAAGCTAGTTTAGCTAAAGGCTTGATAGATTTTTAGAAAAAGTAATGTAATGGTCAAAGTTGGGAGCTGGATCCAACATAAACCTGACCATGACTAAAGGAAAGAAAAGGAATCATTTGCTTCTTCCCCACTCCAGTTTTGGGCTTTCTCTCAGGTAGCACTTTTTTTTTTTTTTATTATCCAAGTTCCTTTACTTGACTAAGATGGATTTGTACATTTTCTGCAATAAAGCAGTGTTCATGAGAGGCAATTTCTTACAAACAGCCTAATCAGTAAAGACAGCCACCAATTAAACAAGGCCTAAGTGGCAAGCTCTACTGCATTGCCACTGGATACTGGTAGGCAGCCCAGCCTTCCTCCACCACACATACTTGCCACCTGCTAGGGAAAAGGCAGATCCCACAGAAGGAAAAAGGTGAGCTGGACCCTCCTCCTGTCACCACCAATGCTTAGGACACCCTGCTGGCTACCTCTGGGCCGTGTTTTCAGCAGTGCTCACCATGAAGAGGGATGTCATTCAGGGCAGTGTAGTAGTTTATGGTGACCATCACATGCCTCCTGAGGGAGTTCATGAGCGAGATCCCAGTTCAGTCCAGCCTGTGCTTTGGTCTTGAGATAGTTCCAAGAGGGAAACCTCAGAGGGACAGGGAAGGCTGTGCAGCCCTAACTGTCTCACCCTCCTTACAACGAGATGTAATACCATGCTTCATGTATAAAAGATTCCTGGGCTTTCCACAGTAACCACCTTTTGGAAAAAACACTGAGAGGAGGAGGAGGAGGCGGCAGCAGCGGAAGGAGTGATGAAAGTGGAAGAAGCCCCATATTGTGCGATATGCTACAAGCTTCCTGCCAAATCCCCCTATAAAAAGATTTTCCTGCAAGAAGTCCAGCAGGATCCAATATGTGTTTTAGTCCGAGCTACAGAATAAGCTAGATCTTGTGCTATTGAGTGCTTTTGGGCACCACCTGCATTGCAGAGTTTCTTCTGTGGTTAACCCAACAGTGTTCTCATGAAAAAAAATAAAAGTCTTACAAGGTTTCATGTGTTCAGCACAACAAGAAAAAATAGCACGGTCCCCTTGATTTAAACAGCATTCTCTATGAAACAGAGCCCCCCTGAACAGTATCTGTTAAAGAAAATGTAGAACACAGTAAAACTCAGAACACGTTCTATTTAAGTCCACCATTAAATGCCACAAGGATACGTACAAAATTACAGCACAGAGTCAAGGACAGCAGCTGCATGTCAAAAATGCTACAGGGGAAGGACGGAGAGAAGCAATGGGAAAGTGGAGTTGCATATCCCCTTCTCTTGGCAGATAAAGGTCTACTAAACAGCTCTGTACTCCCGAGTGCCTTTCGCATACAAACAGAAATGGCTTGGGCAACTGAGTGGGATATACAGTTGGAATTTTAGGAAGAAAAGTTATTATTTACTAAGAATTCTAAGCAGCAAGTTGTGACAGTCATGATTTCAGAGTCCACCCACAAGCCTCAGTGCTGACAGGGCCTTCCCACTCCATGCCCTCCACCATCAGTTGGGATGAAAAAATCTAGACTAAATCTACGTGATAGCCAATCAAATAAAAAATAAATAATTCTGTCCCCTTTTTCTTCACCTGATGAAAAGCAAGACTTCAGCATCTAGGAGAAAGAAAACCAAACCGGCAAACCAAAACTACTTAGTCCTTTAATCCCACCCGTAACTCCACTCACCATAGCTGTGAGCTATGTGACACCAGCCCGTCCCTCATACACACAGCATCTCCTTAGGGTAACTAAAGCACCCAGAGGAGGCACAAAAAAACCAAAAACAACAACAGAAAAAAAGAAAAGACGACAAAAAAAAAAAAGCTAGCTGTAAATGAGAGCACTCAGGCACTCAGGTCACTGCAGTAAATCACAGCCCTTAATTTCATGTGAAAGAAGGGAATGTTAGACTACCCCAGGACCCTCAAAGAGTCCTTTGTTAGGAGGGGAGGCCTGTGCATAAATACGTTTCAGAAGCCTAGAGAAAGGGGGTTTTAGAAAGGGAAATGCCTTTGGATTTTTTTTTTTTTTTGCTTTATTTTATTACCTTTCAGAGGGTAAAGAAGCTGAAAATCAAGCAGAGATAAAACTGACAATTAACCTATTAGCACACACGAGTAACCATTTTATTTGCACTAGAGCTCCAAAGAGCCCTGTTACACCACTGAAGTCTCAAGACCGTAAGAGAAGCAGATTAAAACCACAAACCAGAAGTAATTCTATCTTTATTAATACTGCAGATCATATGATCACCAGCGATATGGATCAATACAGCTAAAAAGCCCTGCCACACTATTCCACCAGATAAATCTCACAATTAATCAAAGACAACAGTTGCACACTGCACTTCTGTAATGTCTTCAGTCGCCAATTATTGCCTCCTCCCCCTCCATCTCAGAACTGATACTTTATAGTGGTTTTTATAGCACTATAGATCTCCTGCATATGAACTGCTAATCTTAGCGAGACTACGTTGGAAACTGCCATGTGAATGTCTGTGTTAAACTGGGGAATGCTACCAAAGATCCTCAGGCAGCACCACTGTGGAAAGTGACTTCTCTCTTGACACTTGATCCTGAGCTTCCCAGTACTTAATTGAAATGTCCTGAAAGGTCGATGTGACCAAAAGCTAAGCCAAGCACCCCAGCTGGAATTTCCCCAAGACTAGTGCCATATTCTCCATGGAACCAAACCCACTGAAATAGTCCTGAAAAAAAGCTTCCACAACAGTCAAAAAGCCAGGGGCATTAGAATGCAGCTGAAAGAAATTATTTAAAATCCCACAGCAAAATGCCACATCAGAAATATGCAGATAGACCATTAAAATAAATGGTGTACTTTTACAGCCAATTAATGCAAGCAATTGCGAGGGAAAAACAATCTCCTGCACAATGATTATGCTGCGTGCAGAATTGATATGTGCTTTTCTTGTATCAAGAATTCTGACAAAAGACAGCAATGTGCACTGTCTCCACCACACTATTCCAAGTTGGATTTCACATCTGACAGTCTTTTTTTCTCTCTTTTTCTCTAAAAATGAGTATTTGTGTGGGAACGGGAATATTTCTAATAAGAAATGAATTACCCTGTTCTCTGACACAACATGCTGGGTCTATAATTAAAGACCTTCAGAATGGATGCAGCAGTTTTCTAAAACTGAGTCCCACATTAATTACACCCTCCTGAGATGATCCTGCATTGTTATGCGTTATAAATGGAACGGTTATCAGCACATGATGTGACTGGTCATTAAATCACGTGGGAATGAAGTAGCTGAACTTGTATTCCATAGGCACATCCTCCATGCTTCTTCCCAAAGAAAAAAAAGAGCATGCTCAGGCAGTAGCTGGCAGTTAAAACATTCTATCATAAGCTTAGCTTGTTTGTTAGCAGAGATACCAGACTGCAAGTCAGACAATAAGGAGATTCTCGTCTTCCCTTTATCCTTTATCAGATATGCTGCTAAGAACCAGGGATAGTCTTCTGATACAGCAGTGCTTTCCCAGCTGTGAACTGTATGCCGCTAGGAAACCTTTAGCACTTAAGCTACTGTAACTGCCTGCTGCTTCAGGAAAATTCCCCTGTCGAGCCCTAAGACTTATCCCATAAAGTTAAACAAACGTTTGCTCCATTAAAAAGGCAGCATCTGCAGATGACATGGAGCATCTTCTGAATTTCCACCATCTCCCTGCTTGCCCAAAAATCAGAAACATGGTGGTGTAGAGGTAAAAGTGCATCTAAGATTTTATAAGCACCTCAGATGTAGGTAGCCCCTTTTCTCACACTGCAATTCCTATTCTCTTTGACAAAAAAGACCAGCGATGCATTAAGTGTATGAAGTATTAAAACATGGCAGTTATCCCTACAGAATGAAAGAGCTCCTTTTGCTTCAGTCAAGACTGCAGTCCTCAAAGACCTTCACCAGTCTGGGGTGAATTCTTCAGAGCTGGTGCCATGAAGCATCACAAGTCAAAGTTTCTTCCTGTCATTGTAGTGTTGGGAGAGAACTGCAAAGTATGGCCCTGAGGCAGAAACAGACAGAAAAGTTAACCTGATTCAGACAGCAGGTGCCAGCCAACCTCTGGAATACCTTTGTCTAGGAGATGGATCAGAGCGGCACAGATGCTGGACTGCACTGCAATCCAAAACCCTCTAACGGATTTTCTCAGTCCAGCAATACTCCAGAAAGAAACATGCAAGTAAACAGGTGACACTGGTCCAAGCTCCTCAAGTCTTTGCATGATTGTTATGCGCTAAATTCCAGAGCTTTGCTTAAATGGGAATTGGTTCTATAGCCAGACAGTTTTTGGGTACAGTTTGTAAGGCATTTCCTAAGAAAACTGGTGAACCACTCATTTTTAACGGAGGTTTGAGTTGAACCTTCTGTGGCCTAGTTGTTCATTCACCGTTTAACAAAGAAAACCGCAACAGGGAGAGCTCGAGCTCCAGTGCTCTTCTCTGTGTATGAGCTATGTGTCATGCAGGAACCCGTGCCTGCTCCTGGACTTCATCCCAGATGAAGAAGAGGAAAGGCTTACACTTCCCTCACTACAAGATGTGGCCACCAAACCTTCTCAGAGAAGGCTTTTTTGAGAAGTGAAACCTAAACGATTCCGGTGTAATCTGAGGAAATCTCCCCTCTTACCAACTTTCTAGCAAAAGTCTTGCAAGAAAACCAACCGATTCCTCCATTGTATGACATAAATAAAAGCATGCAAGCCATGCAACTCTTCATTGTGTGAAGGCAGCAATGTATACTTATTTAGGATCAAGCTGAGGAGAAGCAGAGAAAAGAAACAGGTAAATAGAGATCACCAGGTTACACATGCCAAGAAAGTTGTGAATATTTAACTCCAGGATGAAAATCTAAACTGCAAGGTGCAACTTAAACTGCCTCCTCTTCCAAATCCTCTATTTGATTAACACTTCCCACTGTCTTCCAATCTCTCTTTCCTCCCCCTCAGAACAGAAAAAATCTCCCATTTCATCAGCTCTTATGGCATGATTCTTAACCAGATTTCCTTCATCAACTTTGTGCAACTCTTTGGATACGAAGGCAAATCTCCAAAAAGTAACTTACTTAAGGGTACTACCATAGGTCAACGTAATGATCAAAGCAGAGTTAACCCCATTTTGCTCTTCTCCAGAGCCATCAGCAAGGCACTATTTCCCATTTCACAAAGAAATGAAAGACTTCAGGCATGCAGGAGAACAACAGGTGGAAGCACATGCCTCATCACCGCATGAACAGTTTACCACAATGGTAAAGTTGAGAGTCACACTGGAAAAGTCCATGCAGAAGAAAGTTAAGCCAAGACTTGCCTAGTGAAAGGTATTTACAGAAAGCTTGTTAAGTGAGACAGCTAAAGTAGTTGGTTTTTCATAAGTGACTGAGAATAGCAAACAGAACAAGGAAATGCACAGCAGATCCCTCAACAGTCCTGAAGAACTTCTTAAACCGAAAAGGTCATGCCATTCATTTCACTGGAAACACAGACTGAAGGACTGTGACACACATTCGTGCTATCCAGGCTTAAGAAGTTAATAAGCAAATACAGCAAACGTATTAGCTGAAATACCCATCATCAAGGTCCCATTTCCCATATGCCTTCAACAAGCTGGAAGGTGCAAGCACATCCATTTACAAGGGCTCCAAACATCGCCCACTGGAACTATTTTCCCTTATTTCCTAATATTTTTCCTAATGCCTTACACAGCAAGGCTTCTCCAAGGACCTGTTAGGTGTCGGGGTGGGACAGACCACCTGCAGTGCTGAAAGAGGCTGAGTAAGAACCTTCACAACAGCACGTGAGAGATGCCATTCATCGTTTCCAAGATGTAGAGTCCACAAGAGTATCCTGAGGATCTAATCACCCATGTAATAACTTCAAACCAGCTCCAAGAAGACTGTAACTTCCACCACTGGTTGGAATCTCCAGGCTTCCAAAGTCTTTTGTGGAGAATCTACTTTTCCTTGCACAGCATTAAACTCTACATACATTTTCTAAAGAAAAAAATGTTCTCACTTCATTTGCAGTTTAGTTTATGGAAAGAGATGTTCACTCATAGCTACCTGTTGGATTTAACATGCACTCTGGAGAAGGCAGATGCCCCTCTGTGCATCAACTTTAGAGTAACAATATAACCACAATAAAAAGATGCCATGATGTTGCTCAAATAATTGCAAGAGAAATATTCTGGCTGGAAAAAAAAAAAATTAAAAAAAAAATAATCAGTCCTTCTTTCATATGATTCCTCTAAACAAATGCTTTCTTTACTTGATCAAAAGCAAAGCTCATATGCAACATACAGAGAATAAAACATCAATATTGCACTTATTTCCTTAAAAATAACTTTGGACAACTGACTAAATGCTTAAGAGGGCTTCTGATCACTTGAAGTTTATTTACCAACGTGTTTCATCAGACAGCAAGTTTATAGCAATATGTTAATTCCCAGGGTACCAGTACAGGGTTGATAGAGAGAAGCAAATTAATTGGTAGTTGTCCTTTCTTCAATTTGTCTTACATCTCTTTTTCCTTCTGTTGGTTATCAAGATACTGTAATGTAACACAGAGTTCGGACCAATAGTAAGTCATTCACAGCTTGCAGAGGCTGCGTATCTCCATCTAAACAATGACAGTCAGGGCCCTTATCATGGAAGGGGACACAATACCTGCTGCTGTTATTACTGAGCTTCCTTCGTACATTTAGACAATAACACGGCAGCCAAGTGGCCTTGTATCTCCAAGTGCGGAACGAAGAAGTGTGTATCCTTACTGAAACTCAAAAGTATGCTGTGATGTACCTTGCAGCCCCAAGGAAAGACCATCTCCATGTTAATTGTTCTTCCCCTGTTTATTATGATTAGCTATGTCAAAGTTAATCAAAGCTAGAGCATAAGACATAACAAACAGTGAGTCACGGCATTTGTGTTGAATTATCAACTACATTTCATAACAGAGTAATGACTAGATTCTCATGATCAAATTAGCCTTTGAAGATGTTAATTCAGAATGAAGAATCATGATGAAAAGCTTAATTTTGAAATATCAAAAATACACATTTAATGTGTTTATTATACAAACAGCTCTCATTTTATGGGATATTATGCAACTGACTACAGTCCCTATCTGAGGTTGCAAAGAACATTAATGTTTTTTACTTAGTATACAGATGAAGACTGCTTTGTATTACGACATAGTCAATGTATGCACAATCATTTTTTACCTATACCATGAAGTAACAGTCTGCTGTCCTCCTCATAAGGCACTGCAAACTTGTGGACCCATAATGGCTCAAATTCTCACCAGAAGCAAATTCAGTGCCATGAAGTCATGTGCCTGTGTCCTACGGTGAATAAGCACAATAAACCCTTAGAAAGGGCAAGAACCAAAACCAAGCATTAACGTACTGTAAAGGTAGCAATCTGGCAGAAATAGAAGAGAATGGGAAATGAAAAGCTGGCCTACTTCATAAAATCAGAACAAACAGCGTTATCAATGCGCAGTCAGAACCAATCTGCAGAACACAGATTCTTGCTGTACATTTAAATGCCATCATGCTTGGCTCTAACACAGTGGACAAACCATTAAACGCATCTGTGTCTCAAAACACCTACCCACAATCACATAAAATAATACAATCACATAAAATAATGAAGAAATCTATGTGTTAATGGCAGCCAACTTTGGTAAATATGAGAAGTACAACTGGCATAATTCCAAATCCAAAATTGTGCTCTCAGTAAGAAGTAAATTGGGACTCAACTGTTAAGTGTGCTGAAGAAAGATCTGGAACAAGTTTGTTATCATGAAATTAAAACAATGCCAATTAATTTTAGAGAAAATGCAAAAATCCTGTTCCTTGTAAACATTCAGAGGGATGAATGGATAACTGGACAGTCACAAAAAAAAAAATAAAAAAAATTGAGAATAGACATAAGGTAGGGAACAGTCTTTCAGAAATCCACAGGGAATGGATTATACATGGCTTAAACTGTCTAATCCACTTTACTTTCAACAGGTCCCATATAAACAAGGCTAGAATGCATGTTAAATAAAAGCCCCATGAAATTTTAATGAAAAGCAATATGCAGTTACAGAAACTAATCTTTCAGATGGAATCATTTCACAGGTGGCAAATTTCACAAAGGAAGAGGCACTTTGAAATAGAAGTCATGAAACAACCTTATCTAATGAACGTGAGCAGAGATGGCAGTTTCTATGCAAGCAAGCATTCAGAGACGCAGTGGTTCTGCACTGAATTTTTAAGACTCTCATTTCTAGTCGTCTGTAAGCACGAAGGAACAAGACACGTTGCGAAGACCTGGACTTCCCGCTGTAAGAGGAAATCATGTTCCAAAAGAAACAAAAGGTGACTGGCACATCAAACACACACTCAAGCCAGAACAAATTTCAAAGCAAATCAGAATTGTATTACACTTCTTCTAAGTTCTGATATATTTCGCCAAATTCTATCATATGACAGAAATAAGTCTTGAACCACTTCAGCTGAGATCCGACTCAACAATCCAAACCAGAAAGTGAAATGAAAAGCCAACAACTGCCCCTTCACTCTGCCGGCATTCTCAAACGAACATAAACCAGTCTGTAGGGAGTCTGTCATTTATGTAAGTGCAACATGTTAAAGACAGATTTCCTTGGGATTATTTGATTCTTAAGAGTAGCAAAATCTATCTTTAAAACAATAGATAGTGAAGATAAACACCTGTTTAAATGCAGTAAAACAGTACAGAACAGATACAGTGTGTTTTCCTTGACTGGATTACTGAAATTATGAACCAATTCAGAACTCTGCCACTGACATTCCGCTTTACCTTGGGCAAAATGCTGAACATCTTTGCATTTCTCCTACGATTCTCTAGCTTGACTTGTTTTTTTATATATATCCTTTAACAAGTCCAATAGGGCGCCAGTCTTGCCAGGATACTGGAGATTACCATCATATAAATAATTGTAATTATTAACAAAAACAGGAGACATACTACATTGACACAAAGAATCCTATGTCCCTCAGCTTTCAAGTACATCTCTATATACACTGCCATTTCCTTGATTATGGAAATGAACACACAGAAGCTAAATCTCACTGCATCTCTGACAGGTCATCAATAAAAATAAAATTTACTTGCATCAAAGTCACTAGGCATTTATAAAAATTTAGAAGCAGCTATTCAAAGGGATGCGTGCCAGCACTGTTAAAAACCAACAGATGCAAGAATAGATTTTGCCACAAGGTAAAAAAAGATGAGGAGAAAAACCTCAGCCTTATTTTCAGGGCTCAGCTACATCCTATGACTGCATCCAGTGCTATCAGTACCAAGAAGAACCACATAAACAGTATTAGTTGAGCTTGTCCTATATGATCTCAAGAGGTCCCTTCCAACCTAGGTGATTCTGTAATTAATGCTTTATATTTTCTCCCAAATTTTATTTTAGTGTATAGGGACAGGGTGTATAGGCATATTTAGACATTAAGCCTGCTAATGCTACTGTCCCGTGTTTCTCTACCCCTGCATGTATACAGACACAGCCAAAGCCTCCACATACGTTTAATTTCTTACCCCTTAAAAAGAGAAAAAAGCATCGCTTTTCAGGATGGCTCTCCTTTGGTTCAGGCTGATAAAGGAACAACAGGCCTCATGACTGAACATGAACCCGTGGGTGTAATAGCCCCTGGACCACGGACAAGAACACAAAATGAGTTTAAACCAGATTATCAGAGAACTCCACCATGGTTTAACCCAGCTGGCAACTAAGCCCCACACAGCCACTTGCTCACTGCTCCCACAGCGGGATGGGGGAGAGGATCGGAGGAGTAAAAGTGAGAAAACTCATGGGTTGAGATAAAGACAGTTTAACAGGCAAAGTAAAGGCCACAGACACAAGAAAAAACCACCATGGAATTCATTCACTACTACCCATGGGCAGACAGGGGCTCAGCCATCTCCAGGAAAGCAGTGACAGTGACTTGGAAGACAAAATGCCATCACTGCAAACATCTTCCGTTTCCTTCCTCCTTCCCCCAGCTTTATATGCTGAGCATGGCATCATCATACGGGACATCCCTTGGGTCAGCTGAGGTCAGCTGTCCCAGCTGTGTCCCCTCCCAACCCCTCGTGCACCCCCAGCCCCCTCGCCGGTGGGTGATGTGAGAGGCAGAAAAGGCCACATCTCTCTGTAAGCGCTGCTCAGCGTAACTAAAACATCCCTGTGCTACCAGCACTATTTTCAGCACTAATCCAAAACACAGCCTCTAGGAAGAAAATTTTCTCAGCCCAAACCAGCACAACCCCAAAGAACAAAAAAGGATGCATATACTTGTGGTTTGACTAGCAGCCAGCTACTTCACACTGTAAATATTAGCAGCCTTAATGAGACCTTGAGCTCTCCCTCCAGAGCAGCTGGCTGACGGTGGTCACCCCCCCGGAGCAGGGACACCCCTCCAGGCTGAGACCCCCTAGCTGACAGACAGCGAGGGACTGGTAAGGAACATTTTTCTGCATGCATGTAACAGATACATGTAGTAAGCTTATGCAGTAACCTTTGTATCCCATATCAACTTAGGGTAGTAAATAGTATTGTCTATTAGCCAGTCTGTCTACACTTACTAAATCTTTTACATACCCAAATTTAGTAATTAGAATCTAATAAACTAGCTACTAAATCAGACCTGTGTAATTGCTCCCTGAGAACATTGAAGCATCTCATCTTTCCTATCACTTAATGGAAAACGAACTTGAATCCAGCCTTCACAGCCTCTGAATTTTCCATTTTTCCTGGGCAGCATTTTAATGAAAATTATGCAGTACAAAATACCCAAGTTTAGACTCTACCCGGGTTTCTTTAATCACTGACTGTTCCATACAGATCAGTCATTGCATTAGCACCAGACAGCAATATGAATATTTTAAAGCATGTTCAGATGCTGTTTATTGAAAATGAGCACGTGTTCCAGAAAATACTTGGCTACAACTACCAAGACACTTTTTCTAGAGGAAATGAGCAGTTTACTCCATAGTTAAAGGTAGTTTTGTATTATTCTGAAATCTGTCTTCACAACAGGAAGGGGGAGACACACTTATCTGCGTTAATACTTAATCACACATTGAAATGCCACCACAAAAATAATTCGAATATACATTAAGCCAACCAGGAGTATAACAGGAATGAAAAGGACAGGAGTAAAAAAACCCCAACAACCAAACAATGATAAATCAGTGTTTTGTTCACCATGTCACATCAGATTCTCTTGAAAAAAAACTTTAAAAATGAATGTGTCATAGAATTGGTACTGTTTATCAATTCAGCAAACTGAAACACTGAAGAGACCAGACAAACAGTATAGCTCCCCCCTGCCCCTCAACCTGCAAGACAATTGCTGTAAATCCCCTTTGTTCCCTATTCAAAACAATGGAGTGAAACAACAAAGAATGAAACAAACAAACAAAAAAAGGCTGCAATAAAATGAAGTGAGAAGATGCAAGTGATGTACATAAGCAATACTACACAGGTATTTGCTTTCACTTGCTGATCTGTCTGATCCTACAAACAACCCATACCTAGACCTCCCAAGTGGATTCTCTAACATCTGCAAAACTAGCTTACTACCTGACACCTTCTAAACAATAAAGAAATAACAACAAAACGAGACTAACTACATACAATTGCCTCCACATTGCAAGGGCCAACACCACCGTCTGTAGGGCTTAGTTCTTGACAATCACACATTTTCATTGTTTTTACCAGACAGCAAAACACGGTAGAGGTCTTCATCTGCATCTATGACAAACTGGCAGCAATACAGTGTGGCAGAGCACATTTTGTTGCTGCTTTGGGGGGTGGGGGGTGAGGAATCAATTAAAAAAAATAATCAATGCACCTTCCACAAGCTCACACATGTGCCCACCAGAAGTACATTTTCTGTCTTGCTTTGGAGTGGTTAAAACATAAAGCAGCTGTGGATTGCTTTTAGGGCTTTTTTTTTTTTCATATCTTGGCCTTTAATAGTAAATAATACTATATAATTATGTTTGATTTCCAATGAAAAACAGCGCCAGAGAGCTGTAGCAACAGAAACTGTGACAAGTCCCAGGAAAGAAAGAAAGAAAGAAAGAAAAATCCACACACAGACACACAAAAAAAACGGTCAATGCAGAAAAGCTAATCCAACACAGCCACTGACTCCAATAACACAGTTCCAATCTTTTTTGCAACACCAAAGCATTTAATATATTTAAATGACAGAACGTCTTTGTATATGTTATATATATCTTCGGAACGACCTAAAAAGGGAGTCTATGTAATTTATAATCCAGGAAAAACAAAATCAAGGAGAAGTCAAACATCTCAAATATGGTTTGGGACAAGAAGCAATACCAATTTATTTATTTTCCATATTCTTTCTGTAAGAAATATTTCCATTGTTTCTGTAAGAAATTTCTAATTACGAATAGCTCCTCTTCATTCTGCGGCATCAGGAAACACAAGCTTCTAGCCAAACCCTTCACCACGCTTCGGAAGCTTCAGCCGAGGGTGAACCCCAAGGAGATGGGATTTTTCTTTGTATTACACTGCCACCTCTGCTAGAGTCACAGTCACGATACTGCGGCTACTGACAAGTCTATGAACTCCACCACCACCCCCCCCAAGTATGCAGATGAGTTTCCTTCCCAGCAGATAAGCAAAGAATTCACAACATTTTGTTGACCGATAATTATTAAAAAAAGAAGCTACATACAGGTTAGCATGAATGACTTGAGAATTGTAATGCGTTTCATAAGTAATACAATCTGTACCTCCCCAAGAGTGAGGCCGTGAGAGAACAGGTCTCAGTGACAGTACTACTGATGTGGAGAACTCCCTTCAATATCTACCCCTATGACATGCTGATACTATCTATAATCATCATAAAAGAAAGCAAATAACTTTTGCATGATGCTAAATTAAGTAAGAGCAAAGAAATCAACTGGAAACTCAAGTGACACGGTAAGAGCAGTGTTTTAAATACAATACATACCCTATGCGTATTCCGTGCAGACACACAGGGCGCTATCTACAGCAATTAAAAATAAATCAGAAAAACAAACACTTGAATTATCCTACTGAGAACAGCCGTGTTCTGTTCCTTACACAGAATCCTTTCTTCTTTCATAGGTCAACAGTTATTTGTTTCTATGCCCATCATTTAAAAACGACAATTTACACATTTCTCTCTGGTAGACCTCTGACATCAAAGGCAGGCTACGCAGACTCCCCCGCACCTTGCAACCCAGTAACTCCTTCCAGGATTGCGCTGTCTCAGCTCACTCCCTTGGGGCTGCCTACAAAAGCCAGCCCCAGAGCAGAGAATCAGTGCTCCCAGTAACATCAGCTTGCATGACTGTCTAATGCCTCAGGAATGTGCCTTTCAGCAGAGAAAAATCAAATAAAATCAGTTGTTCCTCCAATTATAAGACTCCAAGTCTCCGTGTTGTCACAAGATACCTCTGCAATCTTCTTGGAAGCCAGCTGTAAAACCGAAACGTTGCAGTGGTCCTTCCCAGAGTCACAGAGAGACTGGAAGGCATATCCCCACTCCAGTGAGCTCACTTGCCTCCCCCTTACATTCATTAGAGCAAAGCCATCAACTTTTGCCAGTTACTTTAGTAGAACTGCATTTTCCCAGCCCCTTCAACTACACCATTTGGACCAATTTTCATTAAAGATATATGACGACTAACTTTCCCACTCATGGAAAAATCTAGCACCATCACACTGTTAGGAAAAAATCACAGCACTGGCAAAATCTTACCCACAATTGAGAATTCACATGTTTCTAAGCTGCTCACATCATACAGAAAAGATCTCGTGTGCATAGTTTTGACAAGTCTTAAAACAGGGAAATTTAGTCAAGAGTTTTCTACAGGAGATTATTTAAATTAATTTTTTAAAAAACAACCACACCACAAATCAAGCAACTACTGCCAAGTTAAGTCTTGGCTCTAACTTTTTCTGGAAGTGCTTTGTGGGTAGACAGCTGAACAAATCGCTACACAGCTTGTGCTGCTGGCATCTATTTATTTCCGTTTTTCTGTTCTTTGGCTGCATATGATAGTTTTGCTTGTGCAAGAAATGTCAATTCTGTAAAAGGGCATCTGTACTGAACAGTGTTTTAATGTTCATTTTATTCATCTGTGCACAATTAAGAAAATACATCTTTTAGTAAAGCTTCTGCAACTGCAAGCTAGCCAAGACAAAAACCCAGTCACAGACCTCGGGTTCCATCGGGGGAAGGTTATTTACTGGACTGCTGTGGCTTTCCAGAGGACCAATCTATTTCACTGAAATTCAAATACTGTAAAATAAACTGTTCCACGTTGGCCTCCGGTCTGAGGGGTAATTAGAACTCCAAAGAGTTTTGAAGAAGTACCTGAAGGTGAAAAAATAAATATAAATATGGTAATAGCTTATCTGTACAAACTTTATCCTTGGGGAGAAATGATTGAGTTCACAGATATGCAAACCTTTGTCTGAATGGCAGTTATCCAGAACTTTGCTAGGATGTGAACAGCAAATATAAAATAATGTGAAATTAAGACAGCTTTTCAACTAAAGGAATTATTTAGCATCCAAACAGCTTTCTTAATGTCTTCCACCTTGTCACATATGCTGTGGAACACTGGAAAATACACAGATGATGGTATCCACCTACAGCTTTCAACTGTCTTTCCACAGACAAAGGCAGAGAGAAGCACCAAGGGCTTAGAAATGAAAACCACTACAGCCTTAGAAAGATTGTCTGACAGAAGTTTGACAAGACTAGGATTATTTGGTTTATGGTTAAGTTGAACAGAGTGATATAGAATAACATACAATACAGAGAAAACATCATAAAAAGGTTAATAGCTGTGTCTAACGAGCAAAAAGGTATCAAAGTACAGAGAAAGGCAACACATTTAATGTTCCTAAGAACATTGTTAGTATTCCAACATCAGCCTTTGCAGAACACATAATGGATGCCCAGAATGCACTAAAGTTGCAGACCAGAGTTGTGCTTTTACAGCAATATCGAAGACATCCTCTACAAGATGTTTCCAGTTGTAATTTATTTTTTTTTCCCCAGAGCAGAAAATCCATCAAGAACCAGTGTAGGTAGAAACTGCCCCTATTGGAAAATAATGCTTTTATCATCCAAGACAAGGTACCTGGAGCCAGCTGCTGCCACAGGAAAAGTGGACTGGATGGTTGACGGATCCAGTTAGGCATGGCAATTCAGATGTGACAAAATGAAGTTACTGCTTTGTATCACACTAAATCAACCCAGACTGGGGTAGTAGTCTATTTTCACACCTTTATGAAGTTACCTTGAAGAACCTATTGTTTCAAGAGCAGCCACTGTACATTATTTAACACCACTGATGCACAGTAAGGACAGCAGCAGCACAGGACGCTGAGCACCTTTTGGTACCAGATCTTTGGTATGCTTACTGAAGAGGCTCGGGAAAACTACCTTAGGACTAGACAACTCTGCAACAAGATACTTTTGATTCTCTAAATACTTCATAGCTGCTAGATAAAGGATTGCTCTTATAAGCATAGCGTACCAGTAAGGTACACAGACACATCTCCTACAGAAACTACAGGGGAATAATAGGCCTTAGAACATTTTTTGTCTTTCCTTTATTAAACAGCCAATAAAATTCCAGACTACATGCCTTCCATACCGAGACCTCAAAGGAGTTGTAGGCATTTTTTTCCTTTTTTTTTTCCCCCAGTTACACATTGTTCATTGTTTTCCTTTGACTAATGCTTTTATATATCTCACCTCTTGCACTTTAGTAATGCTCCATTTGTTAAACTTCAACATATTACTACCAGCCAGGTCTATTTTCCCCAGACTGCAATAGGAGCTGTCATCGTTAGATCGGTTTAATTCTTTTACCCACACCATTCTACAGCTTACTGACATTCTGGTAAATACTATCAACCTAAGGCTAGTCAAGTTAAAACCAAAATAATCAGGAAGCACACAATATACATAGAAATATTAACAAAGGTTTCTAATGCTGTGCAGAATTATAATTTTCTTTAAACAAATGGATTAGGCAATGGATTTGAAAGCAATTAGAAACACTCTACAAAAGACACTCAACACAGCTAATAACATCTTACATGAAGCAGAACATCCAAAGCTTAATTCACATGATAATCACAGATACAGTTACTTCCCATGGATGTGGACACATGCCGACACATCCGTTATAAGCATAATATGAAGAACTTCCAGGTTGCTCTTCCCTGAAGGTTTCAAAACTATGTGAATGAGATAATTCATAACTCATAATAAATGTATTACTGTGGAAAAAATAATGAATAAATAATAATAAAAAAATCAAGGCTATAGTAAGACAAAAGGCTTAAGGGGGTACTGGGGGCCAGAGAGGTGTGTCTGACAGCAGAATTTGAGAAGCCCCAGTAGCCATCACATTATAAATCCAGACCCACACTTTTAAACAGAGTAGAACTGTTTGCCAGATTTGAGAGACAGAATTCCTGAAAAGATCTCTCATGAGTTTCTGAACTACCTTTGCAGCCACCACTCTCTCCAGCAGGCATAATCACTCAGGCGAGACTACCCTGTAGCTAAATGTTATGCATTCTGTTTCAACTAAGGAGAAAAACAGTACCTGTAAGAACAGCACAAACAAGGCGCTAAAGGATCATAAAGGGAGCGTTTCAAGAGCAATGGAGTTCAGGACCAAAAATTTTCAGGAATTACAATTTACCTCACAAAAGCCTCTTCAACAGTCCTCAGTTCATGTGCTAGATACAGTTGTGCAACACTGACATGGACTAGAACTTCGTGTCCAAGGGCAAAACTGCTGAAGTTCTGACATAAACAGCAAATCTTACAGTTCTGGCAAGTCTTAAACAGAAATGGTTTCCAAACGAAAATATTCTATTTACAGTGTGCATCAGAGGCTGTTCACACACACAGCTTAACAGCCACTAGAGTAAGGGTACAGAGCAAAGTGTGAACATCACTGCTTCTCAACTCCAAGTATGTGCGCAGATCACACTCACAGGCCCATGAAAAAGCTCTGGCCTCTCCTACATTCAAGTTGCTAAATTGGACAAACAATTTAGATTTTGCTCAATGTATCATTGTTTCATACAACCGTACACGAGAAACGTAAAGAAGAAGCTAAAACAGAGCAACAACCCATGCGAGCAAAACCATTCAGCTGAGATCAATCTACTCTGCTTAAGACTTATACACCATTCCAATTTGAACCATCTAGAAACAAAGACAGATGTCAACACAGGAGCAGACAAAAACATGAACTTGAACCATGGAAGCATAAATCAATTTAACACCTAACCTTAACATCTGGGGACAGATTCTTCTGTTTAACACATATGCACCTAGGCTGCCATAAAATAATAAGAAAAAAGGGTTTGGTGCATTAATTTAGCAGGGTCAGAGAATCTCAGTCGTAGGCAGAATTTGGCTGCTAAAGATTTGTACCAGAAAAGGATAAAATCAAAGCTAATGGAGTATTTGAAAATAAGTCTCCCGTTACAAGTGAGGACAAAGTGGGCTCTGCAGAAACAAGAACCGTAGGCATGATACTCAGCTGATAGGAACTGCACTTAATGCAGCTACACCCAAAGACATCCACTTCATCTGACTCCAGGTGCCTTCTAGGTCTTATCCCAGTGAAGGCAAGCCATAAGTGATGGCAAGCAGGCTGGTCATTTTGTCCTCTAAAGCCCTGCCTACAGAATTGCTTGGTAAGACACTGGACAACATCACACCATTGACATTTATAGGAACAGAGGACTCAACTCCTGACTTCAGTAAATAAGCATCCTTTTAAAAAGGAATGCACACCTGTTTTCAAAACAAAGCACTCCCAGTACTTATGTCTCTCTCAGTGCGTGGAGAAGAACGTAAGAACCACAGCTTCAGGAGAAATCTAGTAGACACCAAATACATTCACAACCCTTCTGCCTTCAATCACGCACTGCAACATGCAACGCAGCTGCACAGTTATACATACCTGCAGTAATCAAAGATAATGTGAACTCTGAAGTAATATGTACATACTTCATATCCAGTCAGAATTATTCCTAAAATCAGTACAGACTCATAAACGACAGGGTTTTCAGTTTTGTTAGGAAGCAGTTTTTTTCTCCTGTGGGAAAAACACTAAGCCTTGTTTCTTCTTGTTTTGATTGTAATTCCTCAGAAGTCTGTTTCAAAGATTGCCTATAGCAAACAATAAAGCGAAAGCTTTATACCACTAATAGACAAATAATGAAATATCTATTTTAATGATTTTTTTCCTTCTGTATCTATTGAAGAAAAAGCAAACCCCAAATGACAACTACCACAGCAAGCAAAAAAATCTGTCCAAAGAGCTCCAAAATAGTACAATCTAGCAATTGTTTGTGTAAAGAACAATGTATCTTTCTACTGTGTAAGCTCATTAAAAAAATGCACTCAGGAGACCTGTTTCTGAATCAGAACTAACGTGCAAGGTGATTTTGTTATCAGTCAGTACCTCCTGGGACATCCTAATCCTTTACTTCATCAGAACAGAGATAATGAGCTGCAATTACAGCAATAAACAATTTTCCAAAAAAAGAAAAGAAAATAGGTTAATGACAGGGTAAATATAGTGAGTGATCTGCAGGTTTTGTTGGAGTATTTTTTGAGTAAAATCATATTCTGTGAGAGGCTGTTGAACGTACAAAAATCTCGAATCAGATACTTGGCCTTCTCTGATCATTACACTAACAAGGAAACAACACACACAATGCTTTGCACCAGTGAAGTCCACTTGGATCTTACTTTTAATCACCAGCTCTATTTCCCCTACTCTTCCTAAAATTGCTGCAAACTGGTAAAAACAAACTCACAAAGTTTGGTAACAGATGGTATGAGAAATGTGGTATCTCATATATGGATGAAAGCATGAATTTAGTCAGTTCTGTCATTTAGTTAAACAACAACAAAACCCCTAAGGAACATGACTCACTATGATTCTGAAAAAAACTTATTACTGTTGAAAATATAAATGAGAATGTATTTTAAGCTTCCTTGAAACCTAATAAATAGCCAGATACAACCGTCCAATCCCATATGGAAATCCCTCAAAGTAAAACAGAGAAGCCGTGCAGAGGGATCCAGATAAGAATGGAGCACTGGGCAGTCATCAATGGCATGAAAGTTAACGTATGCCAGATTCTGCATCTGGGAGGCAGAAACTCCAGGCACCAGTATAAACTGGGAGAGGGTCAGCTGGCCAGCAGCCCTGCGGGAAGGGCTCTGGGGGTGCTGGCTGGC
>JAVJGJ010000036.1:6289488-6307054 GCA_035590215.1 Microhierax caerulescens | reverse complement strand
CCGGGACCGGGCCCCCCCCCCCCCCCCATCCCCCCTCCTCCCTCCCCCGCTGCTGCAGCCTGATTGGAACCAGCAGCTGGCGGGGGGCTGGGCACAGGGGTCCCCCATCCCCCACCCCCCCATGTCTCTACCCACCTCCGTCATCAGTTCTGATTGATTATCCCAACAGAACAAATCAAACAGACCTAGATACGCTTCAGTAGATTTCCCCTTTTTAGGCCAATTTACAATTAGATTTGTGATATGTCCAAAGAACAGCAGGCATCCAGTCCCCAGCAGCCTCAGAGGACAGACAGAGACTATTCCCATGCACTTGTAGACACACTTGATGTAATAAAGTTATTAACAATGCATTTATACAGTCATATCTGGAATGGTAATATCAAAACTTCAAATTGCTACACAATGTGCGGCAAACAAGATACAGAAATTGTGAAGAGAGGAAAAAATGCAGTGGAAAAAGGGTCACTAGGAAAGATACTGATTATAACCCTGAAGGGCAATATATTTTCACAAATTCTGTAAAGTCTTTATTTGGTAACTTATGCCTGAAAAAGATTCATACAACATTTTATCAGCTCATACCTTTTATATACTCTCCAAAAACACGTCTGTTGTGGGATTTTTACAGCATTTACCTACATGCCATTTTAATTCACAGAAAAATCCTTAAACCATTTAAACAAAGCTACACTAAAAACGAAAAAACTGAACCACTTGGACAAGCATAAGATGCAAAGCCACAATATATATCACCAACTGCCTCCTCACAAATGGTTAAATCCCTAAAGCATGTCAATTTATGTAAAAATTAATGGCATCAAGAGAAAAAAAAATATTTTTAAAAAACACTGCCAATTTCACTGGAAGAAATCTACACAGATCATAGGGCTATGTCTGGTGTCTGGTGAAAATAACTGTAATTATGTGTTAGGAGCCAGACTAACAATTGAATCTACAGTTTAAGAGAAAACAAAACAAAAACCTCAAAACAAACAAAAAAAAAAAAAAAAACAAACCCCAAAACACAACAAACCCTAAACCAGAGAAAGAATATCAGCACATAAATCAAACTGTTTCACGGTACTTAAAACATAAATGCCTGAAGGCAGATTGCCAACTAAACAAAAATGTACTTCAGTTCCCTCATGTGCATCACTGGAGTGTCTTGACTGATCAAGCCACTGTCTGTGCACACATCTTGATGCAGGTTTTGAAGAGTTACAGCCTTGTCATTTGGGTTTTAAACCTGCCCTTGCCCTTTCTCAGGAATAACTTCAAGCAAAGAGCTGGCTGGCAGTGCAGTAAGATTTGAGATACTGAAAACTGGTTTCAGTTGCAAAACTTATTTTTCAGTACTATGGAAACATACCACGCCAGACAGGAGGAGACAAAGCCACCAGCTGTTGGAAAAATGCATTGACCTATCCCAACAGCAGAGCAAGCCCCGGGGTAATACACAGTTCGGTGGGTAGCTGCCCTAAGTTCTACACACAGCTCCAAAAATTACAACTGACGGATCAGAAACCTGACACTAAAACCCATTCAACATCTACAATACTGATAAATGGCTGGAGATCTACTATCAGATTTTATACTTCTCTGAGAATCCAGGTTCTCCTGAAAGACTTCATCCCTTCAAATACAGGCCAGACAAAGCAGATATTGTCCATGGCAAAAAGGGGAGCCTGGTTTCTTTGGAAGACCACTTATTTGCAAACCACTTACCAGGAAAAGGGAGGAAATACACAACCTTTACTTTATGGAGGGAAGGAGGGAGGGAGGCTAGAGATGGACCTGTACACACTCTGTGAGCGCAAGGGCAAGAGTTCTTGATTTCAGACAAAAATCCTAAGAGAAATTCCGTATCTCTTGCGTGGCACCAGATTAAAACACCCACGAGTTCTGGATTCTAAGTCAACAGAGGCAAAACTGCTTATAGCTCCCCCTCAGCTTGATGGAAAACAAGATTAGATGAAGAAAATAAGGTACTGTTTGGCAGAACAAAGCCGTATTCAAAATTTATTCTCATATAGCATCCTAAAATTCTCCCTTACTGTCTTGAAACGAAGGTCCATGAGAGACACATTTACAGTGCCATCAAAGGCAGTATTTCATGGCACGTACAATGCAGAAAAAAAGATGAGAGATTAAGCTACTGCACGTCCTTCTCAAGTACTAGCTCCACTGAGCTAACTAGCTAATTGTCTACTCTGCCACAACTGCAATCAGCAGAACACCTACAGCTTTTGCAAAGTCCTCTGTCCCAACTACACACTACCAACCGCAATAGGAAATTTCTTGCCAGCGAGCCAAAAATGGTCAACCATCAAGCGAGTCAAAGACTACTCCAAATGTCCTTCTCACAGTAACGTTTTCAAGGTTTGCAAGGGAACATACCGGGCTAGCTCCTCTGATTAGGCTGTCATCTTTGTACAGTGCACGTAGAGCTTGGCTCAGCATGATACAGGGGAGCTTCGCTGAGAACTCTTTCTGTATCAACTTTACAAAAATAACTGTCATGGCCATTTCTACCCTTAGTGCTGGAATACAATACACTCATGTCACATCCAATGCTCTTCAGCACCGTCACATTTTAACCATTTGGAAGCTAACCAAAGCTAGTACTTGCAGGATCATAATCCACCAGAAATACCCTTTCTTTCTCCTCATCTGCCCAAGCTTCTGAATGGTGAGATGTTTTGAGACACAACTATGGAAAAACCAGCTGTCTCAAACGCCCTGCACCAACACATCGGACCAGTGTCTTGCTTTTAACATCAACTGAGGATGTTTAAGGAAAGAGGACAAAAAACTAGGCAAGTATTTCTTCTGATGTATCTTCCTAGTTCTGAATATTTTAAAAATATGCTTATGATCTGCCTATCCCATCCAAAACATCAGTTCATTACTCCACCTCAAAGGCACAGCATCAAGAAGGATACCATATATGTATGCACAAGATATATTACTGACCTTCATCACCTTATTTATGCTTCCTATTCCAAAAGTAAAAACCTTCCACTGCAATTCACAAACTGCATTTGATGTTTTTCCCAGGGAAAGCAACTTTATCAACAGAACAATAAATTAGTGCCATCTAGTGGAGTTCAACATGTTAACCTGGACCAAAGCTTTCAAATCTTACCTGCCTTTTACTGCACTGTCTTTAATTTATGTCCTCTACAAACATCTAAATGAAATGAAAGCAGAAACAACTCGATAGATCTTCCCCCGCAGCGCACAACAGCTCCTCAGTCAAATACATCAGCGTAACATGCACTTAAGTCTTCCTCAACTTCTGGAAGCCTGCAGAAGCAACACGTCAATATCAGCAGAATCTCACTTTTAGAGATATTGAGCATGCAGCCAATAGCTCTGCAGTTACCATAAATATGGGCCAAAAGTTAACAGAAACGTTCAGTATAAAGGAAAAAGTATTGCATCACTTTATAACTTCTTCCAGCAGTTTTGAAAGCAAGAATGCATAGGGAGGTTTAACATCACAATATCACTGCAACTTATCAACTAACTAAATATAAATACTCTGTATTTATTTATGTATTTCTTTGTTTCAGCCCCTCTGCATGGGCACTAAGATCATTTGCTTTATGAGAGTAAAAACTTTTACCATTAATCTATCTACCCATCTGGGAGTTAATACAAGTAACATTTACCTGAGCTTCCCTACTTCTGTTAAGATTTAGAATTGTTGCTATAAGCCCAGTAGACTGAGAATGCCAAGTCTAACTGTAACACTGCACATGAACAAAGATAACGTGTTGCATTTGCTGTTGAGATATGTACAAAGAAATATCATTATGGCATTCACAATGCATGAAGAATGCAAGGTGACAGCCTTACCCAGTGTTCACACACGACACAAAAGAAATACAATGCAGAAGAGAATCCCAAACCATTCTAGATCTTTTGCCATACTTCCCTTGACTCTAAGAAAACAAACACATCTCAAAACATTACATGATTTCTAAGGCCAGCTGCACAAAAAAATCCGTTATTATGCAAGTACCGTGTCCCAAATGAGGAAAAAGTAAATCAGAAGATGTAATGTAATCTTCCAGTGTCTACCACGATATATAAAGCAGCAGCATAATCAAAGCTACCCCCATTTCACTGGACTGGCTTCCAGTTCCTGTGACTGGTGAGCAAGACAGGAGACTGGTACGGATATGCTGGCCACAGTGTCCTGTAAGGTGACGAGACCAGATCTTGCCTATAAAAACGGAAGGCAATTAACAATGGCCTTGTGCAGCAACCAAAGATGGAAGTGCTTTTCTACCTCAGGTCTGAACACAGACCAAAGAAAATGGGAACACATACCAGAATTTAATTCTGAAGATCATCATTTGAGGTAAGGAAATTCAAGCCTTTTAGATAACCACAAAATGTGATTATTTAACTTTCCATTGCTAAAACGCCATTTCTGGGTTTTATCTGATTATAAGCAGGAGTACATCTCAAGACATAATGCAGTGCTAATAAACCACCACCTAACAAAAATTTGGACCTATAAATGAATTAATTGCCAGTAGACTTGATGAACAAGATAAAAAACTATTTTTAAACAAATACAAAACCAACAATTCTTCCTTGAGAAGAATCCATGTAACCAACCAGCCATTCCTTTTTGTTATTATAAGGTTTGCATTCTTTTCTCACGTCCCTGCATTTTACTCATTTTGCAAAGGTACAGCAGATGACAAACACAGAGCAGGTGCAAGTACTTTTAAGTATATGCACAGCTACTCGTGAAATAGTAAGATCTGGTCAAGATGCAGAAAGATAGCACACCACCCCCAAATTACAAAAGGAGGTTAATTCTTGTTAAGGCTTCCACATCTCTAAGGAGTGAATTATACATCCTGCATACAACAAAGATTAGATTTTCTTTCTGAAACACTTGTTCTGTAGGCTACCATTTTAGCAAAATACATGCTTATTTTACAATTATGTCCAACATTCAGCTGTTCCAATAATACTGATTCCCAAAGAGCTTACACTGACAATGCTATCATTTAGCTCCAATGTGGAAACCTTTTTAAATTTACATCAAGTATGTAAATGCCAATACTTTAAAACGCTTCTGGATCTGACACAATGTTAGGCAGAGATATTTTTAGTTCTAATCCATTTAAAGTGCTAAATTCCAAAGGAATCAGCAGCATTGCTTTCACTCACCACTCCAACCAAATTCTTCATGTCCCACTACTCACTGCAATCTTCAGGAAAAAGGCGATAAGATAAAACCATTCACCTGATATGAAAATATCTTTATCCTTTATTTTTTAATACTTGCAGGTACTGCTGTATGCCCCAATAAATAATAAATCACAACCGCATTTGCACACAAAAGACACTGCAGAAATACATAAATAATGCAGTGACTTAACACATGAAATAAGTTAGTATGGATTTGCTATTTTTATCTCAAGCCTTATTTGCATGTACCAATTTAGGTCCATGAGAAACTGCTACTAGGAATACACAAAAGCGGCTGAACATGGCCCTAACCATTCTCTAGACTTGACACAGAGCCTGCAGCCAGCTACAAAGCCACAAGAAAACAGCATCTTCAGCTCATGGGTAACTACAACAAAAACAGCCAAAGACTTGGTGCATGTTTGGTTTGTGATTTCATTTAAATCTAGATCCATTCTCATAAAGCAAGTATTCCCCACATACAGTCAGTTACTTTTAATCAAAAAGCGTTTTGAAATCAGAATACACTAGGACTTTCATCTATAGAGAATTGGCACATTCAGTCTTTTCTTTGGGGATTAATATTTTCAAAAGGTAGACAGTAACTAAAACAGACAGACAGGTTATCAGAAGCTTAAGTGTACATATTAAAAAGAAAGCGACTGCTTTCATTTATTGCTAATATGAGAACAGTACAGCACGAGTTTTCTCATTTACCACAAATTATTATTTTAGCAATAAAATTACACAAACACAAAAACAACAAGCTTGTGTCTAACAAGTTCATTTCTATTGTTGTTGTATAAGCCAACACAAACCACTGTTACTGATAAAAAGAGAAATGAAGTGTGTTTGCCCTGTGACTATGCACAGAGTACAGGAAAGATAAAAGGTAAACACACTTCAGATACTGCTGAAACAGCTTTTACTCCAAGTACAAAGGCACCTTTTAAACCTATTCAACCTCTATTTAGCAAAATAATGGCAACATAACTGTTTCAAAAAATGTTTATTAAAAAAAAAAAAAGTCCAATTAAAACACTTCAGTGCACTGCAAGTTACCTCCTGGCAGAGACTGAGTAAAAGAATAAATCGAACAGGTATGAGTTTAATGCATTACTTGATATTCAGATTCGCTTGTGATACATGAAGAGGAAGATTTTCATTCTTACAACAGAACAGACTGTAAGTGTGAAATACTATCAAATGTTGACAGACTAAGTGTTTTAAATCCTAACAGCACTACTGTTTAAATGAGCTGAGAGCGTCTAGCAAGAAAAAGATCACTGTATACATAACTTTCCTCTACTTTTTCCTAACCACGCAGAGCAAATCAAGATTGGAAACAGCAAGTGAAATGAATTTTAGTGTGAGCAGTAAGGCAGGTAGCATGCTTCCTCATAAGGCTCTTTTTTCCCCCCCTTTCAGTTAAATCCCTGTTTTTTACAGCAGGTGTAAGAAAGATCACAACTCATTTCAACTCACAGGACTGCCCACCTACTTGCAAAGCATAGGTTTTGGCTGGTCTAGAGATTTACATTCATCTGTACTCAATCCCTCTGAACCTTCAGCAGTAATCACCTTGACAGGGTGCCCGCTTGACAGGATCCCTCAAGCACAGTATCTCAGAACAGGTGAGACAAGTTCCTTCCTGGCGGTTACGTCGCCTGTCACTGATGTGGGTGACACCTTTGCACACACACCTAAGCGTAGGATTTACCTCCTATGACCGATACTATGCAAAAGCAAACTGAACAAGAGCACAACCATAAAAGTGACACTTCTTTTTAAGGAATAAAAGCATCCTACCAACAGAAATACCCATTTTCAAGTACCTAGAAAAAAAAACAACTTCATTCTGTTAAACAGAAACATTTCACAGTACAGCCTTAATCAAAAGCTAATGTTCATGCTAGCTTGATGCAGAAAATTACAGTCTTCTCCTAGACACAAACACAAGCATACACTTCACCACTTCATTCTTTGGGTTATTTTTGTCCATAAAGCACAAACTACTCTAAATTTGCTCTTACAAATGAAGTATTTCCATGAAACATTCATTTTACAGAGAAATGGAGAAAAATGATAGAGCTGGATGGCCAAAACCTATCCACAAAACAAACAAACAAAAAAAAGCAAAAAACCCCACACCAAAACCACACAAACCAACAAAAAAAACCCAAACAAAAAAAACCCAAACCCACCAACAAAAAACCCCAGCAAAGCTAGAACTGAATCAGCAGTAAATTAGAACTCTTGCTCCATATGCCATTCCTCTTCTTACAGGCCAATGGGTTCTCTTCAGCAAAACCCAGCTTAAAGACCATGGCTGAAAAAAATCTGCAGCCAACCAGCTTTTAAACTGTAGATCCAAAATCCCTACCAAAATAAATAAGCAGTTGCTACAGAACTGAGAAAAACAATGTTCTTCCTTGTAGACCTATCCAACTGCAGAAAGACAAAAGCTAGAACAGAAAAAATGCTAGTGAGCTGAACTCAGAGCAGCTTTGCAGATGTGAAACAAGGTATACATCTAGCTAGGGTTCAATCCTGATCGAAGGGACAGACAAATGACCACCCAGAATTCTAGTGATGACAACAGGGAGAACAGCTAAGTAGCATCCATACCTCTTACAGTATTCATTAAGATTTTCACTTACGACTGCCTTCCTAGTGCCCATTAGTTCTTGCAGACTACATGTCTATAATAAATACATAGACACATTTAATTTTCTTAATAGTATTCCAGTACAACTGGCTTTTTTCTAACAAATACCAAGCTTGGGAGTATATAATAAATCCTAAATGCCTTCAAGTTGCATCCTACAGATCATGAAGAGATTACACTCCAAAAGGATTTAGGGGACGATGGAGTAATTCTGCATGTCTGTTCACAACCCTTAAAAGCATGTTATACTTCTAAGGGATTATCTTTTGAAAACACTACAACTGAAATATGGTTACAGTAGTCTGTTCTTTTGAATTTTGCAGGCTTATAATAATTTAATAAGTCACTTGGATAAGCAGCTGTTGATTAGATGGTACACACAACTGTCTGATGACTGTTTCTCTCAGTATTAAAATATCCAAAACCAAAAAAATGAAGTTCCTGAAAAATTATAAGCAGTCAATACTGTAAGTATGCTTTGCACATGCTAGATCCTGAACTGCACAAAAGGAATGTTTTAAGCACATTGATAAGGGTCATTTATACCCACAGCTAGCGAGACAGTTTTAGAAAGGTTATTTATAAGCTTTCAACGAACACACAGGAGTGCACTGTATAAGTGCATTGTTTTATCATAACAAAGCCACAGCTTGCACAACAACTCAGTGACTAAATATTAAGGCAGCTATCATTAAAATGCACCACTGATGGAAATATAATATCAACATTAGCTGTGTGTATTATTTGCTACTACACTTAAACTCTAAACAGGGGAAGTGCAATGTGCTTTGTATGAACATAAGAAGAAAATAAATGTGTAAAGGAATGGGAAGTGTACTGCACAGATGGTTTGGGGTTTTTTTCCTTCTGACCATAGATGTGGTAACTGCAACGACATACTGGCAAAGCTTTGATACATTATGAAAATCTTTCCATTTCTACCCTAGAATATATGCACTTGCACACACACTAAACCAAACTATTCCCACAGAAATACAAAAAGCCTGGAAGTTTATCAGAAGAATGCTCTTCCTGTCTTCTTGCATTAACAGCCTTACCAAATTTACACAACAATTCCTCATGTTCACAACAAAAAAACCCACTCTCTTCAGCTAAAACAACATCATTTTGTATTACAGATGGCAACAATAAAAACACCAAAAGCTCCGTTCCTGTGATTAACTTCCGTAAAGACTTTTTCAAGTTAAAATCGACCTTACCCCAGCCAGAACATCCACACTCAAGATTCTTTCGCTGTCTTTAGTTCGTAGGATAACTGTTTCTAAAACTCCTACTGGTTTACATGACTTCACTTGGAACCTTGTGGATTTCACATTAAAGGGAAACCATCTTCTATTTTTCTAGCAGACCAAAATGAAGTTATTTCAGTGTAAGAAAACATGCCCAAGTAGTTGGTAATGCATGGACAAGGGAAAGAAAAAAAGACACCAAGGACTTCAGCAAACAGTAGAGCTCAATGTTATTGATTAAACACAAACATACGATAACATCCTTGAATTTGGGAAGTACAGTGATTATATTACTTGTCTGAGACACAGTTTCTCCCTCCAACAGATGCCTTTATTTCTCCATTGCCTTCAGCAGAAACAATGTCACCACAGGAATACGATTAGGTTTCACCTGTATTTACAACAGAAGCTGTTGCTAGTGCTACTCATCACCACCACAATCACAGGCTCAATTTGCAGGCCAACGTGCTTACTCATCATGCCACAGCTCCTCTCAAAACAAAATTCCCACTGTAGTGTACTCCATACATATATACTTACACACACCCCTATCTTTTCTCTGTACATCTTCTCATTTAGGATACCAAGCAAAATAGTTGGAGAGCTATCACTCGTCAAAACATCTCTACCATTTGCTAAAGTTCACGTTTCAAAATCCCAGAATAAAAGAGTTGGAGGATTTTTCTTAGACTGTCAGACACCTTCTTGGCTTATATGAAGATGTCTAATGTAGAAGTAACAGAAACGCTCACCTTCCCTGCAACTGCAGCCAGAACAGAAAGGCTACAGACAAAGGTAACAAACTCATTAACCTGTCGACCCACATTGCTCAAGTAACAGCTGAAGTACTAATGTAAAAGCACATCACCTGAGGAGCGGTGTAGGCATAAGAAATTCTGTTATTCCAAAACTCAGGCCACCTGAAAATTTCCCCAATCTTTCCATCTGCCACATTTTCCAAAGGCCTAGAGTTTTGGCAGCTGTATTCATAAAAGGCAAACACTAAACATTTCACCAATTATTTTTTTTTTAAATCCTAATTGCCTGATAATCCAGAGTATTTGTACATTTAATTAAGAGTATCTTGCATCCTGTAGATTACATCACACAATGATGAGTCACTCCCCTCTTAACCCTACCCCCAGTGTTCAAAGTCCTTACAAGCCAGGATTGCTCCACATGAAATGCAATGACCAAATGGGACTGTTCTTCCACAAAACACTGCACTAATTCTCCTGCATTCAGTCTTTCCACTTGAATGGAATAAAAACCCTTTTGAGAACAACAATTCCAATTCCCCCCCACCCCCCTTTTTTTCTCAGGCATGCTATGGGACTCCTCAGTGCATGCACAATGCAAATAAGGCAAACTTCCTTTGAAAGAGTGATTAATATGCAAAGACAGCCTGCTTTTTAGTGGGATGTGAAGAACCACCAACAAGCATTTCCAAATTCTGAGGTTTATTCAATTATTTCCAGTGTTTATTTTAAACATAAGATTATACAATAATACCACACATTAAGACCAATTTGCCAATATTGTGTAAACACCACCAAACTGGCTGTTCATTTTTTGTATCATATTTAAATGCAGCCTTGAATGATATCCCAGATATGAAGGCAGTGGAAAAAAAAACAGGATTTACAATTCTTGAATCCTTAACATATACCAACCTTCACATTAAAAGGACCATGTTTAAAACCCACTAACTGTACTTTCTTTTTTTTTTAAAAAAAAGAAATGTTTAGACTGTTGGGGTTTGCTTTTTTTAATAAACCAAGAAAGTTTACACTATTACAAACTGATTTCAGTAACAACTAACTTCTGTATGAATATGCTGCAGTTACAGTAACATTTAAAGTATTTTTTTTATATATATATATATATATATTTGCTTTTGGACAAGAGGTAGAATATGTAAAACATCTGGAAAAGTCCATTCACATTTGGAGACACTGATTTTCTATTTCCATTGTATAAAATTCTCATCACTATTTTTCATCATTTATCACCAGGTCAACTACACTTCCCTATGTGCAACTCAGCCAGGACTGTCCAACAGAAAGGACCTTTCCCGCACCAATATACCATACTCTGCCCAAAATGAGCTCAAAATGTAGCCCCAATATGTTACCTGGTTCATTTCTTACCGTAACCCTTTACTTCACACAGGATTAAACACTCCCCTTCACATCTTTGGAAAGTTGTTTCAAGTTAACCAACACGGTAAGTTATCATTAAACATAAACCAGTACCTAATAATTAACATCCTTGTTTATCTTAGAGATTTCAAGGTTGATACGTATCACAGAGAGAAACAAAAATTGGAAAATTAAATACTTAAATAAGCATGTATGAGAACTGTTTCTATAGCAGTAGCTGTACTAAAAATCACAGAACCACTGATGTTGGAAGGGACCTCTCGAGATCATCTAGTCCAACGGGGAAGGCAGCTACAGCAGGTTAGCAGGACTCTGTCCAGATGGGTTTTGAATGCCTCCACGGATGGAGGCTCCACAATGCCTCTGGGCAATCTTTTCCAGGACTGGATTTCTTGTATTCCAGTTTATCCTGTTGCCTCTTGTCCTGTCACTGGGCATCACTGAGGAACACCTGACTTTCTTCTTTGTTCCCTCCCATCAGGTATTTATCCATATTGATGAAGATCCCCTCAAGTTTCCTCTTTCCCACGCTAAACAGTCTCAGCCTTTCTCAGCCTCTTCTCATACCAAAGATACTCCAGTCCCTTCACCATCTTTGCAGCCCGTCACCGAACCCACTCCAGTAAATCTGTATCTTCTTTGTACTGGGGAGCCCATAACTGGACACAGCGCAACTCCAGAAGTGGCCTCACCAGTGCTGAGTAAATGCATTTTAAGAAAATTAACCTGTTTCTTACACTTTGAAAATCAACAACGAATTACGAAAAGTACCTATCCTGATTTACAAAGACCCAATTGTTGTAACAGTCTTAAAATTTATCTATAAAGAAAAAAATATTTTGAGTCTGATGATTCTAGAACACATAAAACAGTCAAGAGTTTTCTTTATATGCATTCTGTCCTGGCAAACAATAACCTGATAAAGTGGTAGGCATTTGTTTCAACTCAAAATAAATCAAATGGTCTATCCGTTCTAAGAAATTAACCCATTTCAATGGATTTCCACATTATTTTCCACATCATTCTACCAAGATTGTACTAAATCGGGCAACCCTCAATTTTCACAGCACAGTCTGCAGATCTCTGTATCTGTCTTGTCATAAGATCTAGGATGCAAATAGCTAAAGGATCAACTACAACACGTATCACGTTACTGTCTCTAGCCTAAACTTAATTTTCTTGCATCAGATTTACAGATATAGGGCTTCATCCCTGCCATTACAAATTGCTAGCAGAAATAGTTGTAGGATCAGTTTCAGCTATTCCCTGGTTTTGGGTCCCTCTGTGACCTGGCTTTAAGCCAACTGATGCCAAGCTTACCACTGACTTCTGTGGACAGTCAGAGCCTTCCAGACCTTTAGTTATGTGAACAGGGAAGAAACGCAGAACCCGCACTGTAGAAAAAGTCAGCAGCTAAAGGCTTGAGCTGAAAATCTCTCCCTTATTTGTTAAATTTGAGGTCTAATTTTGAACTCACAGTAGTGAGTCGAGACATATTAATCTTCAGGCACAAGCATCTTATTTTCTTCAAATGTAACATGGCTCCCTTCTTTCTGCTGCAAATATGTAGGTCTGCATGATTACTAGATATCCATGCTAAGTATTCATTTTCTAAGTGTGAGGGCTTAAGAATTTAGATAACTCATCCAGCTATTAAGTACAGTACTATGTGAATATATCCCACAGCTGCTGCTTCTTCAGAGGAGGACTCTGCTATCTTAAAGCAATTTGCACTTGATTAGCAGGATAAACCTTCCATTGCCAGCTATTCCCCAAAAATCAGCTTTCCCATTAGCAGCTGCCTAAAGATCTGAAGTTATCAGGACAAAGGCTACTGATGCTCTACATTGGTCCAAACAATAGTTTTGCTAGAGTACCCGTAATACATATACATTGCTTGTGATAAAACAACAAAAGCAACCTCAGATGCCAAAGCCCACAATGAGGTCCAAGAAAATGCTATAATGGAAGCTGCCAGGTAGCCTTGGTCATTTTCAGATACATCATCATCTACTCTCAACGTGTTTTGGCACAGGCTTTGCTTTCATTTATCCTTGGAAGGTCTAGAAGCTGCAAGTATGATTCACTGTATGGACAGCAATTACCTGCCTTCTCATCGTCCTATTAGACACAGTGGAAGCTCCTGGACTTGAACTGTAAGTGAAAAAAATATTTTCATCCTAAGCATGTCCTTGATTTTCATCTTCTCCACTTCCTCTGTGCACCTATAAACTAAAATCCACAGAAAAACAATCTCATACCAGTACTTGGTAGGGACGGCCTCAGACACTTATAAATGCAACGTATCAGAAGGGCCTGAAAGCCTGCCATTTGGCTCTCAGGAACTTCAAAAGGCAACGTTCCTAATGAGCAGCTGCAGTGGGGAAGCTGCATTTCAACACCATGAACTGAAAAGGGCATAATGGCACCACCGCCAAACCCACCTAATTTACATCCCTTTGCATCAGCAAGGGCTTTAAACGATGGTAATGCGTTTTCCTAAACAAAAGAAGAGACAGCCAGCATAGATCTGACCTTCAAATTTGCTTCTGTGATTTTTATGTCTCAAAGTCTATTTGCCTGGTGGCTCTTTTTTTTCCTCCCCAGGACTTGAGAGTGTTCTGATGAAAACCGACACATCAAGTCCTATGAAAACATGCGCAAAGGCCACCATGCAGGAAAGTGGCGGTGCCTGGGAGCTGTAGTTCTCTCCAGACACACCCTCAGCCCAAGTTACTCCCAGACATTCTCCCCATTATAGAACGCTACTGTCGTAAGGCCGACCACATTTTGGTTCCTGATGGTTTCCAAACTTTTCTATTTGCAACTGAGCTACTTTACTTACTTTATCTCACGTTTCAGATCTTCCTGAGGGCATAGAATTGGGAAAACAACAAAGACACCATCTTTTCACTACACCTGAAAAATACTGTTAACAGCCCCCACTTGAATTTTCCTGATGGGTCCCTGCATAAAAGCTGTGATACACGCTTTCAAAGGAGGCAGCATCTCACGGTCGATTACAGAGGCATTTTGAGGAATTTCATAACATCTCTCTTACCATTTGCAAGTTGTGAGTTTGAGTACAACAGAATTGTTACCGATAGACCAAATCATGCTGAAGTATACTGCCCTCCAAAACAGACGCTTCAAAAGCCATGCAAGAACACCAAGGAAAAAACCCTAGCATTGTGCACTGTCTACATACACAGCACCACCAGGTGTGTTAAATAATAGTTAAAAATGCAGGGTGGCCTTTTAAATGAGAAAATAAAATGTGCTTTTGTCTCTTACTGAAGCTATTTTTCTGTTCCTTGCAGACTGATGGCAGCAGATGCAGCATCCCCTCCTCCTCCTCCTCCCCCATCAATTGGTTCTGCTTTCCTGCCAGCCAGTAAAGGCAAACCCATGGCATTACCAAAAAAAAAAAAACAACCAACAACCCCGACCAAAAACAAACAAACAAACCCTCCATAAAAGCATGCCATTCTCCATCAACCAGAACCCAATAACTCATACCCAATGGCAGAAAATTCTACCGTTAAAATATGCTTCTGGAGACGAGCCAAGAAAAGTGAAGGCACTTTCAGTCTGGAAAGCAGCCACAATCTTTAACACTTAAAAACTGGGGTATTCATTAAATTACTATTGTATTAAATGTCCTAAAAAACCCAAACCCAAACAAAAACCCACCCCAAAAAAATGCAACAGTCAAGTCAAGACTTCTCAAGTTCATACATCAAGAGGATAACGTTTATACAAAATACTCTCCATTATTTAAGAAACCATAGTTCTCAGGATGTAAATGAAAGGAGATGAACCATCTGTTGTGCCTATAAATCAGCTTCTAAATTACAAGAGAATGTTTTAATTTATTATTAGATTAAATAAATCGTCACTATCACAGGCCACAGGAATACATGCAAAATGTGGAATTACTCTTAAAAGACGTAAAGGCATGCTTTTGTTCCGGTCGCTCAGACAACAGTCTCTTCAGGGATTCTTCACTAATAAACATCTACCTCTCCCCTCCTCTTACATTTATGCTACTGTAAAGCTGTAGTTGGAGTTTCTTTACTAGCATCATCATAGCTGCTCCCCCTCTTTCACGGACATCTTCAACATCACAACCTCCAAAGTCCAAAGCCCAAAGCAACGGCCTTTCTCCCCCCACTCACAGACCATGGCAAGGTCAACTGGGAAAAAAAAAGAAGGCGGCACAAGCTTTAAGCAGACCAAAGCATCCTTTAACATGGGAAGCATAACTGATGCGCTAGGTGCTGCTTTTACCATAAACAGTCTGCTGCTTTGTTCTAGCTTTTTAATATTTTATTTGGGTTTTGTGTTCTCCATTTTATGCTGATTTAACAGTCCAGTTCCAGCTGTGCAGCTCCCTAGGCACTCTACACATTCATAATTATTATTATTGGATAAACATGTATTTGAGTGGGGCAACAGATGATATGCAGATAATTTTTCTTTGCTTACTCCCATCTATTTCCCCTGAAAAAAAATGCTTTATTCTTCCCTCCCACAGCTGAGAAAGCCTGCGTGAATGTGTCAGAGAGGCGATAGCTACAGGATCACAGATAGTAGTCTGGCATCTTATAATGGTTGAGATCAAGAATGTACGCGGAGACGGTGATTAGAGGGCGTGGCCGAGCCAGATGCAGAGCTGGCTACGGGAAGAACCGGGCTGGAAATGGAAAGATAACCCCCCCTTAATTGCTATATTTGCCCCTCTAATAAGCAGTAATGTAATTTTTCTTTTTTTTTTTTTAATAAAGAGAAGCTATGTAGCGGTGCACATGACATGGGAGCTCTGTATATCGTTAAGAATGGGTGTTGTGCTGATGTTAAACAGGTGGCTCGATTTGGCCACAGCCTTGAGCACACTGGTGGCAATGGTCCGCCATGACGGGCACTGGAACTGAGCCAGAACAAGACAGGAATTGTCACTACGTTAGTAAAGCTCCAGCAGAAGCGATCGCTTGAGGTGATAAAGAACCACCAGCACGGCAAGGAGGAGTTATGGTAGTTAAGGACCGCACCGAGGCGAGGGGTGAGAGGCAGCCGTGCAGCCAGCTCTGCAGGCGATGCGCTGGGTGCGGGTCCAGGAGCCACCCCGAGCAGCGGGGCAGGGAGCGGCTGTACCCAGGTCACGGCAGGGGCTGCTGCAAGGAAAGGCAGGGACAGCGCGAGGTAAAGCAGCAGGAGCAGTCAGCGCGGGGGCTTTAGGCCACGATGCTCGCAAGGGCCTGGGGAGCCCCCCAGGAGCTGTGGGATGGGACGGGCACACGCAGCCAGGAGCTGGGGGGGACACTTCCCTGCCAGCGTGGGGACAGGGAGCTGGGGGCACCCACGGCCCCGCTGCAGGGGGCTGTGTCAGCACAGGTGTGACCGTCACCGTGCCCCGGGGCCTTCGCGGCCGTGGGTGACCCCAGGGGCTCACTGGGGACCCCACCTCCCCCCACGGCAGCATATGGCCCAATCCTGCACCCCTGGTCCGCAGCACCCCATGCCTTCCCTGCAGCGCTGTTAGCCGTCTGGTTCTCCCTCCACTTCCCCCTCCCCGCTTTTTATTTCCCTTTTCCTTTCTTTTTCTCCCCCTCCTTTTCCTTTCCTTTTTTCCTCCTTTCATCTTTTTCCTCTTTCCTTTTATTTTGTTTCCTTTTTCTCCTTCCCTTTCCTGTTTCTTCTTCTCCTTTTTTCCTTTCTCTTCATTTTTCCTTTTTTTCTTTTTCCTCCCCTCCCTTTCCCTTTTCCTTTTTCCCTTTCCTTTCCTCTTTCCCTTTTTCCCGTCCCCACTTCCTTTCCTTTTTGCCTTTCCTTTCCCCTTCCTTTCCTTTTTCCCCTTCCTTTCCTTTTTCTCCTTTCCTTTTTCCCCTTTCCTTTCCTTTTTCCCCTTTCCTTTCCTTTTTCCCCTTTCCTTTTTCTCCTTTCCTTTCCTTTTTCCCCTTTCCTTTCCTTTTTCCCCTTTCCTTTTTCTCCTTTCCTTTTTCTCCTTTCCTTTTTCCCCTTTCCTTTCCTTTTTCTCCTTTCCTTTTTCCCCTTTCCTTTCCTTTTTCCCCTTTCCTTTCCCCTTCCTTTCCTCTTCCTTTCCTTTTTCCCTTCCTTTCCTTTTTCCCCTTCCTTTCCTTTTTCCCCTTCCTTTAGTTTTTCCACTTTCCCTCTGTCCTTTTTTCCTTTCCTCTTTCCTTTTTTCCTTTCCTTTTTCCCCTTTCCCTCTTTCCTTTTTTCCTTTCCTTTTTCCCCTTTCCCTCTTT
>JAVJGJ010000036.1:6242787-6286230 GCA_035590215.1 Microhierax caerulescens | reverse complement strand
CGCGTTCCCGAACTCTCTCTTTTTTTTTTTCTTTTTTTTTTTTTTTTTTTTCCCCCTCACGTCTTCCCTCGCCGCTCCTCCCGGCCGCGCTCCGGCTCCGTTACCGCGCGTACTCCCCTCACCGCGTCCCGCCGCCGCTCGCGCTGACTGACAGGCGGCCGCAGCACCGCGCCCCGGATCCCTGCGCCGCCGGCCGCGCGCCGCGCACGCCGCCGCCGTGTTCTTCCACCCGCCTCAAATAGTACAGCGCAGCCCGCGCCGAGGGGCGCTCCCGGCCGCCTGCGAAACGCGGAGCGGATCGCGGAGCCGGCCCGGTGACGAGCCTTCACCGGGCTCGGCCACAGCGGGCCTTTTGGGCGTCGTTTATTGGTTAAAAAAAATGAAATTAAGGGATTATCCAGCCAGCAGGAATTTGGGAAGGGGGTTTTCCTTGCTGGGTTGGCCGGCACCTGCCGAAGGGACTCCTGCGGGAAGGCAGGTGGGGAGCGGAGAGAGCGAGGGGAACACTGTTTGGTCAATCCCCTGCGCTTCAGGGGGGGGTTGTTCCATCTGGGGGGGCCAGGGCTTGCGCGGGGCCAGCAGTTCCTACGGCGCCGTTTTGCTGTTCCCAAGTCTTGTGGCCAAAGCCAGGGAGGAACTGTGGCCCAGGAGATGCTCGGTGGAGCCCCAGCTCTGCAGGAGGGAGGTCGCCCACCCTTTGGAACCATTTCTGCCAGGGTGCCTTCACGCGGCTGCACGCTGGCCCTCTGGCCACCCCGGCTCCCACAGACAGCACCTCAAAAGCCCCCTGGTCAGTTATGGCCATCCCAGCTCCCACAACCTGTGGAAAGCCCCCCGCCAGTCACAGACACCCCGCTTCCCACAGACAGTGGTCCATCAAAGCCCCCTGACCAGTTACAGCCACCCCGGCTCCCACAGTCCATGAAAAGCCTCCCAGACCAGTTATGGACACCCTCCAACCAGTTATGGACACCCCAGCTCCCACAGTCCATGAAAAGCCCCCTGACCAGTTATGGCCACCCCAGCTCCCACTGACAGTGGTGCATCAAAGCTTCACAACCAGTTACAGCCACCCCAGCTCCCACAGAGTCTCAGCAGAAGCCTCCAGACCAGTCACAGCCATCTCACTCCCACAATCCATGAAAAGCCTGCCAGACCAGTTATGGACACCCCTCAACCAGTTACAGCCATCCCAGCTCCCACAATCCATGAAAAGCATCCCAGACCAGTCACAGCCACCCCAGTTCCCCCAGACAGTGGTCCATCAAAGCCCCCTGACCAGTTACAGCCACCCCAGCTCCCACAGACATCCCAGCAAAGCCCCCCGCCCAGAATATTCAACTCATTCTCTACACCGCTGCCGCAGGAGCAGCCCTTCTTCCTTGGAGCTCCAGGAGGCGGGGGGCACCCAGGCACGGCCCCAAAGGCCATGTGGATCCGGTACTGGGTGCACAGGAAAAATGGTGAAAAGCCAGTTTGGAATGGGGTTTACACTTTGACGGGCAAAGCCTGTCTTCTTCGGGCTATCGCATCCCACCGGTGCTGCTCCAGCACCCCCCAACCCACAGGAGCTGCGAAGAGCCCTCATTGCTCGAGCACGGAGCTACTTGCTTTGGGCAAGGGGAGCTGCGCTTTAAGGGGGAGAAAGTTCTTGGGGGGAAAATAAATAAATAAATACATGAAATGTAAGCGTTTATTTTATTCAGGTGTAGCCTACAGTCTGTGTTTTCCTTTCATTAGTATTAGAGAAAAGCACTTCAACTGAAGTAGACCTTTGTCATAACATGCAAAAATAATTTTCTTGGTTGGCTAATTGTAGTCGCTATTTTAAAATGAAATTCAAAATACCTAGGGTACTTGTGAACACGTAAGGACTTCTAATGGCACAGAGGCGTTATTAGCCGAAAACCGCCAAGTAGAAACCGTTTCGGCAGAAGACAGATTACTTCGCTAAGGAAACAAAACAGTGTGACACCAGTATTTCAACAATATTTTAACATAGTCAATCCATTCCAGTACTCTGCTGTTAGTGGTCTGAAGGATCGTTCCAGGCCACATTATTTTATCCTTTTCTGTTTGAGAAATCCCTTCCCCCTTGCCATTTTATAAAAACCCTTCTCTAAAAGAAACAACAAAATTACTTATTGCAGTGTGATTGAAAACATGCCTTCCCTGCTCCTCTGGTCTGCCTAGCCCGTGGCCCCAGATTGGATTGATTATCCGCAGGGAGCAACCTTGCTCAACCATGCCATGGGCTGTGGCTCGACTCCCTCTTGCTCTCCCAGTTCACACCAGTCCCCACCATCCCACACACTTGCATTCTTGGGCTCTGCATCCCTCTTGGCTCCCCAACATAAAGTCACTCAACCAGGGAGACGGCGATATTAATTTTAAGTATTTCTGGTCATGCAGATGTTCAGCTCGGGCCATTTTGGAACAGAAAGCCAACCTCTCGCCAGGAGTATTCGGGATAAAAACCCTCAGAAGAAACAGAATCCTTTACCTTGAAAATAGTAAGCCGATTTGTGGGTGCATATTAGATACTTTTCCTCTTATCCTAAGGTGTACGCTGAGTTTACATCGATTATTACACAGCTTCAGCAGATTAAATCAACTCGTGGCTGGATGTCCAGGGCGAGGAGGGAGGCAGGATCTCCACCATCCATCACACCAGGACACCCTGCGAGACTCCCACCTCGTTTCTCCAACTGCTGGTTGACAAACGTGGACAAACACTGTGGTGAGCCATCTGCTTCCCCTTGGCTCTCCCCCCCTGCCATCGCCCTTCTCAGGGTAGGGGACGCTCAGAGCAACCCCAGAAGATCACAAAACACGGTTTCGTGAGATGTGGTCTTTTGCCAGACCAGCTCCACTGGCTGGGTTTCTGGCACTAGGGAATTCCGGAGTCTCCCCCCGGAGCGGTTAGATAAACTCTTTTGCATTCAGCCAGATTAGTGCCCGATCATTTCCTACGGAGGAAAGGGACCGAGCTGTCGTGCTGTTATTAGCACTGTCAGAAAGAGTTTGTGGAATTAGTTCTAGTTCCCAGAGGCCTTACACAAGTGTCTATTTCTTTCCGCTCACCTCAAAGAACATTTAGATAGACAGCTACCTTGTAAAAATTACATTTATAGCATTCATAATGAGAGATCATGGGAGCACGCAAGTTACGTGTTGAATGAGGAGGCTACAGCACTAACTTGTAAGATGCAACTGTCCATTGTTATAAACTGCAACTGAGATTTTTCTGCGAGACCTCAGTCATCTTCTCTACCAAAAAAAAAAAAAAAAAAAAAAAATCAGCAAACCAGCAAAATACTTTCAGAACAGTAGTGTCTGTATGTGTTGAACCATAGTCTTATACAGAACTTGATTACATGAATCAAGGCAGCTCTTCTCCCCAAAAGCTGACATTGCATAAAACTGGAACGGAGAGATATGTGAAGAAAGACTGAACATACAACAAATAGCATGAATTATTACATCCTGTGAGTAGCTGTTAGTGTTAGATATCCAGTATTATCTTTATTCCTATTAAGCAATACCTTAGTCTGTGACATAGTGGTGTTGATCCTCAGGGTAAGGAAAGGGGAGTACTCACAGGGGAGCCAGCGGCGTAAGAAACATCCCAAGCCCTCTCCAACTCGGTGGCAGAGTGCAGGAGTAGCAGGGGGCACCGCTTCACTTGCAGCAGACTTCCAAAAACATCAGCTTTTTTCGCCCCCTCTTCAAAAGATTTGACACAGTAAAGACACCAAATGTCTGCTCTGAATTTAAGCTTCTAAGTAATTAAAAAAAAGAACTGTGGATTTTATGATGAGAGTCCAATAGAGAGTCCCCAGCATTTCCAAATTGAAGGAGGCGTTCCAAGTACAGTACCCGAAATATTTCCCCTTATTTTATGTTGCTGTTAAGAGATGTCTAAGGGTCGTGCCCATGTATTTCTTTCCCTTGATCTATAAAATAAAAAGGGCAAAACACACAAATCAATAATTGAAACACAGATTCTAATTATTGAATTAATTATGTACTTTGCATTAAAGTGAACGGGAAATTCAGAACAAGTTTTCTCCCAGCTTTAAAGCCAGCAGCAATTAGTATCTACCAAATTAATGCCGCTACTTCTACTGTGCAAATACGAGAACAAGTCAAGTGGAGTTTTAGTGATGCAGGCATCTCACAGCGTAGGTGCAGCTTCAGCATCACCAAAAGACTGTGAAATAACCCTCCCCATCGCCAGCACTCCCCTTCTGACATAACTGTTCGCTCGCTGATACTTGAGGAAGGATTATGACCGGATGCACTGGAAATTCTCTATGACATTAAAGCATCGTGTGGGGTCAAGAGAGGCCTTCAGCTGTCAAAGTAAAAAGAAATAACATAGACAGTTGTGCTTTGTGCTCAGTTTTTGAGAAGAAAAGTTTACAATCTAAAATTGCTACTGAGGTCAAATCCCAAGATTCAAACCTGATGCAACAGGACAGTAATAACCGTTGCTACAATGACAGATGTTGTATCTCGCTGATCATTGAAAAGCAACAGAAATTACGTTCATCAACATGCCGCTTATGCTGGCATCATTATGGAGAGGGAGTCTGCAAAGAATTACTTGGGACTTTCTGTGGGAACCATTAGACCCAGATTTATAAACTTCAAAGTAGACTTATTACTTCTTTGTAGGCTCCAGAAAATAGGCATAATTAGCGGCACACTGAGGGAATGCGCTTCAGTGTCTCTCTGGCCAAAGCGTTGTTCTATGCTGTGTAGGTATTTTTTATGATGGATAACAACACTATGCAAAATGCACCTCAGATCAATATTCTACTTCACAGCTAGGCAATGCGAGCAGAGGTAGCCCCTTGAAATACCCTTCTCTGTCACAGATTGTTTTGTAAGGAAGTCCTAATAAAGAAAAAAAATAATAAAGGAGTATCTCCCCTTCCCTCTTCAGGCAATAGGCCTTACAAAACTAACCAGTAAGGCAATTCTGGCGATGTCATAAACCACAGGAATGAGGATGAAGTAATCAGAATTCGAGAGGTAACGTTACAGTCCAGAAATTCAGAATCTTGGCATTAAAAACCTCGATGGTTTATCTCCGTACCTTGAACAAACTCCAGCATTGATGTCAGTGTTTGTCCTGCTCTGGGACTTCGCTTGCCACATCTGGGCAAACGGGGATTTGTTCTGTGCACAGAGCTATGGAAATATGCACGTGACTGCTGATAACCAGCTCGTGAAAGCAGCCAGGGAAAGAAACTCCACCAAGACGGTCTGTGGGTCTGACTCCCAGTGGAAATGCCATCAACAAGCTAACAGCAACCCTAAAGTCACCTGGCAGTTATTTCCCATGTAGCTTTGGAAAGAAGTCTCCCATCTTCGAAGACAAAACTTGAAATTTAATGTGTATGCTTCCACGTATAACGCCGTTACTCTTCCAGTGTGCAGTAAATGTCTCATTTTAATCTTTTTAATCTATCCAGTCAACACTGATGCTTCGATTCAGAGGGGAGGAAGACCCTCAGCTGACCAGAAACGCAGAAAATCCGGGGGCTGTAAAAAGTGCATCAGGATGAATTGGCTGTTCTTTTGCATCTCCCCATGGTATCACCAGTGTTTGCTTTAATTTGAAGCATTTTCATCAGCCAAGGCATTTAAAGCACATCCATCACCCAGTGCCTCTAAATAATAGCATAACCATCACTAATACCTAGCTATTTTAAAAGAACAGCTGTTCTAGTTCTGCTTTTATTTATACTAACGTCAATTAGAAGGCTCGCCATCACATTATGTGGAGTAATAGACGTGTAAAACCAGTATATGCAAAATTAGAATAGAAGAGACTAAAACAGGGTGTCTCCGGCTAAACATTTGGTAGCAAGCAATAAATGGTTATCTTAATTGGAAAAATACGTCCCTCAATCTGCTTTTATTTAAAAAAACCCAGTATAAATATGCCTGACAGGAATGTTCAAGCACATACGAAAGCTCTGAGAAACCGTATTCTACCAACACAGCGCTCCGTTTCATACAGACCCAAGGTAAACAGATTTCCACCACCCCACCCCCCCAGAAATGGGCCTAGAGCACAAATGACAAGTGGACTCTACTTAGCAACGTAATGAAGCTTCGCCCATCCCCCAAGAGCAAACGAGTTGTCCAAGAGACAGCCTAAAAGGGTCTTCTACAACCTTTTGCTCCTCTTCTTCCTTACCACGGGGACGGTGCCTGCTCCTTTCCGAAGAGGGCAGAGGTAGCTCCTTTCCAGCCCAGGCTCCGCAAGGCGGACCTTGCCAACCTTGCCATTTCTGCAGAAGAAATTTGTACAAGTAGGTGACATAGCAGAGAGAATAACGCGATGGGTGGAGGGCGGGGGGTGCAAGTTATAAATAAGATGTAAACATCTGTCTCCATCAGGAGAAAGCGAAAGCACAGAGAATAAACAGAGATTTGAAATATTTTAATTAAAGAAAAATAAATTGAAACACGACGTTTAAGAAGCACTAACAGCCCTGCGATTAGTGTTCATGTTGTGTTTTGGAGAAGACCCATGGGCGCTGTAGCCTGAGGAGCCTGTCAGTCGCTGGGGATTTTCCCCCTTCGAAGACTCGGTGCTAAGGAGCTTCACGCTCCAAATCCCTTGCACCCGGCCAGCAGGAGGGATCCAGCTTCCTACCTGGAGCCCTCACCGTTCCCCTTCATTTCTATTACTTACGTCTTACTCTAAGAGTAACCGGGGGGCTTTGTAGCTGGTGACACAGCTGAAGGGTTCGCGGGACGGCGGAGGACAGAGCTGCACCCACCCTGGGCCAGGTCCTCCGAAGCAACGCGGGTGCCCGGAACTTTCCGATGGCTGAAAGGTGACTAAATAGGATTATGAGGATTGTGTAAAAAGCCACAGGTAGGCAGCTGCTTCAGCAGAAAAAGGAAGAACTCCATTAAAAACAAAAAATCAGCCCAGAGCATAGTTTAAGGCAACATGCAGCATCTCCCCTGCCTTTCGGGGTTACCTTCCCCTTCCTCAACTTTTTTAGTTCCAACTGGATTTAAGGCATAGAAGAATAAGGCTAGTAATAGAATCTCCCTCTCTGATTTTGTGTTCTCTCAGCCTTACATTTCTCTAAAAATACTGTAGAGAGGATAAAAATATGAGGAAAGTAGTGTTTCTATTTTTGTGTAACGGTCTTAAGATGGTGCTGAAACGCAGAGATAAAGAAAAGATCCGAAAAAATTCTTGCTGTTGAGGCAGAATCATTGTTCTTGAACTGAATATATCCTCTGCTTTATTACCAAAGGCTGGATCTAGGCTCTGGGATACAGAATATCTTGGAAGCAGATCAGCTTTGAGGCAACTACCCAGGCACATCTGGGTGGTTGCCTCATTCGGGGTGTTAAAGTTCAGCCATGAAATCTTTTGGCACCACATTAGTATTTTAATTTTTGCCACAGCCAGCCTGGTGGCACACAGAGGGGCCAAATCCGCTTGCGGGCATCACCAAGCGATGCCAACGCAGCTGTTCCCCGTTCGATCCAAGTGATGATTCTCAGAGGTTCGCCTGATAAATCTTCCCTTGATTTTTTGAAGGTGGTTTTTATCACGGCTGTTCTCGCGCTGTAAATCTCCAATCCAAATTACCATAATATTAAATAATCTCCTGCACACCGAACGACAGAAAGTAGACAGGCAGAAATGCCTTCGCAGGGCACTGCCTGTTGTGTAAAGCTTTTCACATTAAGAGACGTGGCAGCTCGTATCTACCCGCAGAGGTAGAAGGTCTTAGGCTAGCAGAAATACTCATCAAGCCGTCAAAATAGGATTAGGTGTCTCGGGTGCATGGCATTAGCGCTGTTCACCGGAGAAGTTTGGTCTCTCGCGGGGTGGCCGTTAGGTAACGCCAAAATGGCTCTGTGACAGCGGGAGCGGTTCCAGGCGATGCGAGGTGATCCATTTCTTTTGCAGACATCTACCAGCTGCACAGCAGCAGCAGGTTTTTTTGGGGGAAGGGCTGTGCTTGTTATGGGAGGGGTGGGGAGAAAAATAAAATAATAAAAAAAAAAATAATTAAAAAAAAAAAAAAAAAAGAGAGAGAAGACTTGAGAACAGTCAGGATGCTCTTCAAAGACTTGGAGATCCTGGTCAGGTAAGATAATCAGGGCAAGACACTGCCTTTGGCAGGCGGTTTGTCCCTAAGGGATATAGCTTATTTTGATAAATCTGGTGAAGATAAACATATCATCACACCTATATACAACTCTTTGTGCAGATTTCACAGCGCTCCATTAGCAGTATTGGCAAGACAGTGTAATTCAATATCCTCTTTTCTATTATTTCATATTTCTAGTTTACTCTTGGCGAGGATTGCCAATATAAGATTTGGTTTCCCAAAGTCCTTATTATTTTAGTGGAGGACTTAGGAGAATCAAGCTGGGTAATTTTTAAAAGCACAGTAAAAAACAGTCCTTGTACAGGACAGCACAGTCCAAACCAGACAAAATGAAGTAAGCCACCTTAGCCGAACATACTGAGAAATTAGATTTTGTGATGTGCCTTCTGCTTCCCTATAGGAAATCTGTGCCCAATAGGAAACTGGACGCAGATCTCCTGAGCTCGTTGAACCATTAACCAAAAGGCCAATATTGAAAGCAGTAGGATGGAATTAAATGCAACAACGAAAGATTATTTCCCCTCCCCCTCATCCACTTTACAGAAAGCGCTGTTACCATGATGTGGGTAAATAAGAGGCTGACAGCCGAGCAACTGGAGCCCCGTAAGGGGATGCGAACTCCCCTGCTCCCCACTACCCTTCCCTGGTCTACATGCTCACCATAGCGACTTGTGCAATAGGCGTTACTTTACAACAGCATCTGCTGCTGTCTGATCTAGATCCAGGAGGTTTTTTTTTTTAGTTTTAAGTATTTATTCCTCCACCACCACCTGTAAGCATGACTGCTTGTTTTCAGCATCCTGGTAAGGACCGTAAGCAATCTGATTTCCCTGGCAGTATCTGAGGCAAATTTCCACCATCCTTCATTTTTTTATGCAGAGTCAAAAGTTTTATTTTCATTGATGGAACAATTAGAACAGATGTGTGAAACTCCACAGGAGAAAAATATCATGTCAACATGTCAATAACATGTCAACTGTGGACACTGTTGTCTGTGAAAAGCAATTCCCGAGGAGGAGCAGAAGCACAGAACACACTAGTTGTCATGATGGTACCAGATTAAACTGCATTAAAGGACATTAAACATCATATTACATGTGACAGTTAAATCTAAACCGTAATTTGGGTTTTTTCAGGTGTATTTAAAATTGCAACGCCTTTGAAAGTATAGTATCTGGCTCTCTGGACAATTTTAGTTTTATTATTCCAGTTCCATTAGAAGGAATGCAAATCCTTTTCTTCTGAAAGCCAAGCTTTCCTGTAAAGGTGTTTTCTGAATGAAAGTCATTGCCATTCTACAGGGCACACTCCCTTTCTATTTCCCTTTTTCTTTTTTTTTTTTTTTTTCCTTTTTAGCCTAAAACAGCCCCTTGGGCATCCTAACCTTCATTGGCACAAGCACTATATCAGAGGAAATGACTCATAATTATACTAGCAATCAATATCTACAATGCATTTCTTTCACAGTATTACTAAGAGTCAGATATATCCATATAATCAGGCCATTAAATATAGCCATTTATGATGTGTTTAAGTTTAATACCAGCATTTACTTTATAAAAGGTAAAGTGGTTATGAAAGTTGTTGCGCTGGGTGTGGAAATCGCACTGCCAGTTTTGCAAATTCCCATCTTGTGTTTGTGACCAAACTTCATTTCTAAAATAATCCTGCCGCAAAAGAGTCTTCTGGTCCTGAAGAAGGCTAAAAGACTACGTGCCTGGGGTCAGGCTGATATTTCCTTAGCAGTATTTGACTTTAAGTGTACAGGTGCACGCTTAAAGTATTAACAAATCAGCCGTGTGGTAGCAAATACTGAAGGGCCACATTTACACAGTCATAATTCCAGCTAAGCCAGCGTTCTCCAGGGCACTTACCCACTTCACACACGTTCCTCTCAGCTGCTCCTTAAAGTATAACTGGAGAGCCGTGCAAAATGAAAGAAATTGTTGAAGCCTACATGAATTTACTGTCTAGCTTTCAAAACGTTGCAATTGCATCCCTATTATTAGGCTATAGAGCATCTAATGTGTGACAGGAATAATGGGCTCGCGCAGCCTCTCCGATGATGCATCTGCCTGAGCCTGCAAATGTTTTGCCCGACTCCGCTTCCCGATTTCAGCGCAGCCATTCACTGGCGGCTGAGTAACGGGTCCGTAGCAGGGATCGACGAGAGAGGGGCTTGTTGTAGGGGCCAGTACTCCCCAAACTCTGCCGGCACAAGCCAGCTATCAGCCAGCTGCTTGGTTCCTCTTTGTTTTCCCCACGAGTCGGGGTAACTGTCTGCATCGTGGGAAAATCTGATGAATCCCAACGGAATAGTAAATCTGGAGTATCTGATCAGGAGGAAGAAAATACCTGACTCAGTTCTTCTCAGAGAAAGCCTAAGGTGTGCCATAACGCCGCTTCCAGGGGCACATCCTTGTTGCTTTGGCCAACAACAACCAATTCCAGTAACACCACTAGCGTGGTGGTTTTGCCCTCATTCTTTCCTGCTTGTGTAGTGCTCCGTGCTTCTGCCATGGTATTTTTTATTCAGATGGGAACCTAAACTTCCCCAAAACTCCTCTTCACGGTGCTGTGCATTGTCTAAGGAGTTAAGGGAGAGCTTTGCTTTATTCCTCTGGACAGAGCAGGAGCAAACCCTTTCCCATTGCTAAGCAACACTCCCAGTTGGTTCAAGCAGCGGCTCCTATTTTTGCTGCAAAGTAAAGATCAAAATATTCAGCAGAGGGAGCAGAACTGTTTATTTATAGTACCTTTAACATTGCATATGGAACATGCATCTTCCTTGAGAATACTTGTTGCGCATTTAAACTGTAATTAGCGCTTCCATTCTAGAGCTCTTCTTCCTCTTACTCTCCTTCAAGCACCGCGTAACGTGTGTGAGGATATTTATACCGTTATCCCAGGTTCAAAATAGAAATATATATAAAAAAAATCCAGAGGGACAGAGGCTGAAAAACCTCTCTGAAGCCAGAAAGGGATTGCTACTGCCTTTCACCCCTTCGTGGTCTATACTATATCAGTTTGCTGTGGGTCCACACTTTGCCTGGCGAGCCCCGGGAGGTTTTAACCCCATGCAAGCCGTTCCCTATCGTGCCTGCCATGCAAGCACTGCCGTGCTGTGAGCGCCCGGTGCCTCGGCACAGCCACCTTCCTCAACAAAGCTGCCAGCCAAGCCTTGGCGTTGTTTCTGTGCTTGCCTTGCTGGCTTGGAGGCAACACTGCTGGCTCCCAGCTCTGCCCCCAGAGCCTGTACCCACAGCACGGCTTACTAAGGGGATGCAGCTCAAAACTGATGAGCCTCAGCAGGGAGGGGTTGGTGTGTCTGGAGCTGGGTCATCAGGGAGCAGGGTACCAGCTGAGGTCAAGGCACGTTACCTTTTTGCCTTTGCTGCAGGCAACGTGCCTCAGGACTTCAAAATCAAGACAGATTTTGAGTCCTGCGTGACTCACTCAAGTACTGGCTGCTACCCTACAGCAGCTGCTGGGAGCAGGAGGAGCAGCAGCACCACTGGCTCCTCTAGGGAAGGAGGCCCCTTCCCTGGGGCCCAAGAGAAAAACACCCTGTGCTCGAAGGCACAGGGGACCCTGGGGTTCTGCATCTGCCACAGATTTTTCCACCAAGACTTTCAGAGAGCAGCAGCAGGAAATTTGCTGTTGCCTTGTTTCCCTTTGCCTTAAGCCCACTTTAAGGTGCTGGGTCAAATCTCAGAAGCCTGATGGTTCTCCACAACTCTGCAATATTTGGCTTACCTCGTGGTTTTGCTTTCCCCTGATGGTCAGCGCTGCTCTTGCCCCATCTTCACAGACACTTGTTTGCTGACTGCTGTTCCTTGTATTTCTCCTGAGACGCAGCAACCACAGGCTGAGGCAGTAGCACCAGTTTACACAGCATCTCTGCAGAAAGAGTAACTACCCGGCAGCACTGGGGAGAGCACAAGGCTGAAAGCTGGTATTTAAATAGAGGAATGGACCCTCCTGATGGAGCACACCCTGATGGAGCATCTTCCTGACGGAGCACACCCTGAAGGGGCACACCAAGGGTGGGGGCCGTCTCAGCTGCATTAATCTCATGCTAAAGCAGATGTCAGCAATAAGGCAAATAGAGACACCTGCCCCAGGAGCAGTGGCAAGGAGTGGAGGGGTAAATATCTTCACTGTGGAGCTTCACCTCGTAGGTCACGTCACCCTGAGCTTCCAGGTGCAGTTTGGCTTTTACCACGGTGCAGGTTAGCCCAGCAGTCGTTTCAGAAAGCAGGCTATGCCTTTACTTTGGAAAATTACACAGACTTTTAACATCAATAGAAATATACTTGCACCTTCCTTATACAATTAATTTCTGCTCTTTGTCAAGAGCTTTCTCCTTCAAGATAAGCTTGAATTTCTTGCCACGTGAGAGTCTCTTGTAGCCAGCAAAATGAACATTTATTAAAATTTCAATCAATAGGAATTGACAGAAGATGAGAATTTTCTACCTCGCAGTCAGGCGATGGGTGCGAAGCACCAAGTGCCGAGCCCTGCGGTGGCCGCGCCACTGCTCCGTCCTCGCCGCTGTTACACCCAGGGCATGAAACTACAACGGAGTCCATAAAGCTCAATATATCAAATATATCAAAATAAATACCAAAGGCATCGTAGAAACATAGAACTGTAGGATTGTTCAGGTTGGAAAAGACCCTTAAGATCATCGAGCCCAACCAAAAATGAACGATAGAGAAAGATCAACAGTGGGAAAGTCAGAGGTGATGTCTGAGCAGCTATTCCTTTTCATTCTGCGTACGATTATCGTTGTTATTCTGTAGTTCTTGTGGTTGAGTGATTTGGTCTGGCTGCAGGAACAAAATTTTGACTGGTGTTGGAGTATTTAATAAAACAGTTTACTGACAGAAGCTTTCAAATTCTACAACAACACAAACATGAACTCGTTAAAACAGAACACCCGTCTGTAACCTTAGATAGACAATCTTTAATCTCTGTTGATTTGCACTCTGAGATTAATTTGTCTTTATTTTGGTGATACACAAAGCTAGGTGTGGTGAGCTGGCATTTAGACACTTCTCTAGAACAGGAGAATAATCGGATTTATGATTAGCCAAGTGACAAAATTGTTAACCAAGACTATTTTTCCCCTCTCTCTCTTTTCAGATGTCACAAGAAAAAATTAATTTTCAGCAATAATTTCTGGAGTTTGTCCCAGGACCTGCTCTTGGAATTTTAGTTTGAAATCAGTTTCATGTGAATTTTAGGCTAAAAGGGCAACTCACCACATCTTTTTGCAATGCAGTCACAAGCATTTGTCCTAGTTTGTGTTTTTTTTTTTTCTTTCTCATAGTTTATGAACTCCTGTACCTCTAGACTGAGTTTCAGCTTCTTAATTGACCTCAGAAAAGAAATCAGTTTGTATTTCTGGCTGGTTTTGTGCATACTTGAGTAATATCCTAGTTTTAAATTGGTGCTTACAGATGAATAGAGGCATCGCTTTCCATGCTGCCCTCCCCCACCTCGAGCATCACAAAGAGCACTTGTCAGCTGTTTGGTCAGTGCTTGACATAAACAATCACAGATGAGTGCTTCAACACATTTCACCCTTGAATACTGATCGTTACACAAAGATGTCATTTGAAATCAAACATGTTTTTATAAAGGAGGAAGGAGAACAAACCTTGAAGGCGGCTGGGTGCTGGTGGCTAACAGTTCCCAAGAGCATCGCCGCCCGAGGGATGCTCAAGCCGCTGCCCACGCAGAGCAAATCGAGGCAGGCAGGGGATAATTACCTGGCTTGGGCCTTGGCCAAGAGGATTATACCAACACTATACTTGCCATGCATACCATTATGGGATCTTTAATGTTATCAATTGATTCTAGTCACTCTGTAAGCTAAGAACACGGGGTTTCTGCTTCGTCCGTGGGCTGCCACCTCCAGCCCCATCCGCATGCCAGCCGGTCAACGTGTGGCAGCTGGATGTGCCATTGACGTCCCTGCCGGCAGGCTCTGCACTGTGGGGGAAGGGTCCCCCGGTCTGATCCGCGCTCCTGGCTCTTCAACCTGCAGGAGTGGCGAGGGTCACAGCCCACACACCCCACTGCCGGGGCGCCAGCAGCCCGTGCTGCCCCCAGCAAGGCGCTTGATTCCATAAAGTGATTAACATCTAATTGCCACCAGTTTGCTGGAGGAGGGAGGCTGCGGGGTGGGCTGCCTGTCTGTCTCACTGCACATCCAGGCTGCTGCCAGCAGCATTCACTGCTTGGGTGGCTGGCGAGTGTTAATTCTTCACAGTAAACTTGGGACATTCAGGTCGGTAGAAAGGCAGAGCCGGGTCTAGCCGTGGCATTTGCTTCCCGCGTTACGTCTATTATAAAAAGGAAAATAAAGTGGGATGCACCGCGAATGGCAATGGCAGCGCTCCGTGCTGCTGGAACTGGCTGTTCCATTCTGCAGTGCAGCAGTCCAGGCTTACGGCACCGGGATGTGCTGCATGGAGGACAAAGCAGCTTGCTTTCTGCTCGGGAAGATACTACCTGGAGGTAACGTGAACGTGAGGAAAACTCCAAGTCAGTCTTCTGCAACGCCTGGTATAAGCATTATAGGATCGCTGCAAGGTGAGGCATAGAAGAGAGACCTGTATTTCACACCTGCATTTCTGACATTTATTTTTCTGAGCCAACTGCCCCACTTTTTTTATGGAATGTGGGTTTGCTGCGTATTTACACACTTTGATGCAGTTGGTTCTCAGGTGTGGCTGGCAGCCATGGAAGCCACTTCAGAAATAGTAGTTTTCATGGTCCTCATCACCATCACAACTAGAGTTTTTACTTTTATTTTACATACTTCTAGGTGGAAAAAAGGCCCTAGAGAGCTCATGAACCTCAAGTGTCTTGACATCAGAAGAAACGTGAACCTGTGGCTGAGCTGAACAGACTCGCCGAGTTATTGTGTTCACGAATCCATCGCCTGCCGCCTTCTGCTGTGACCTTCTGCAGTACATCACAGCCCTTCAGCCTGTGACATGCTCCCATTCTAATTAGCCCAAGTACTTAATAAAGAACGGGAATATTGCTGCTAATTTAGTATCTCATTTATGATGTACTGCATTAATGCACGTATCCCTGAAATCAGCCATTAATTCAGACAACAAATTTTCTGGTATTGGAAAGATAACGGCTTCCAGTTTTCACTGGTTTAGCCTCTTGCAAATCCGCAGGACTTTCTGTAAGACTGAATTCCACTGGAGGGTACCCTGACTAAGTTGTCTTACTTTCCAGAGAAACAGATAAAGTAAAATTAAAAAAGAAGATAATTAAAAAGGAAGGGTTTTGCTCTCTCTGGAGGAAGTGACATGGGCCAGCTTGGGAAAGCTCGGGATCTGTTACGACAGGCTGCATTCTGGCAGGCTAGCAAAATGCAATTCCAAACAGCTGCCCGAGCCAGGATTTTGCTGTGTTATTTTGGAGGTACTCAAAGCATAAAATTTGTTAGCTTGAGTATAGACATACAAGAAGTTACTGAAACCATCTGCATCTGGTGTTCCTGCCATTCCGGCATTACATCACGTAAGGCTGCGAGCTGGGATGGGGGGAGCTCACGGCCGGCTCCTGGGGCGGCGTAAACCTGAGGTTCTCAACCCTGCGTCTGAGGAGGGGCTGGTCCAAGGTTCACCGAAGCAAACAGAACGATTCCCACCGGCTTGGCGGAGTTCTGGGCTCCGTCTGAAGATGCCAAGGTGCCCTGCTGCAAGAGCGGTGGGGAATGCTGCATCCGAGAGCTTCTCACCAGGGCACTGAAATAATGGGCCCCCCTTCCCGTTTGCTGCAGAGCCATTCTTAGGAGTCATGTTTTGCCTTTTCTATACTGTTGTTCCTGATTGATGCCCTGGCGTCTCTACGCATCCCTGAACAGGTGCTTCCTCCTGGAAAATAGCTCGAAGCCTTTTGGAATAAGAATCTCGGCACACGTTAGCTTACGGCATTTGTGGGGGAGGACTAGCCAGAGCACGGCACTACGGGCTTTGCTACTTGAGACCCTGCACACGATGCCGGGTACCGCCTGCCAGCAGCGCACCGTGCCTCGCGCGCTGCGTGGGCAAGGGGGCATCAGCCCTGAGTGATCCGCAGCTGCTGAAGGTCCGAAGCCGGGTGAGTTTATAAGAGACCGCGCTTGTCCTAAATGCAGCAAGAGAGAAATGACAAGAGGCAAAGCCGTAAATATGGTGTAAATTTTGCTGCCGACTTTGTTGAGGGTGAACGAGTCCCTCTGGAAGGCTCAGGGTCTCTCCTGGGGCTGTGATTTTCCAATTGATCTCTCAGCTGGTGAGAAACACTTGCCTGCTGTTTGTACCTTTGCTTTCAAAAATGCGTCACCCGTATCTCTCTGTCACTAGCTTGCAGCATTTCAAAACCAAGATCATTCATCCTCTCTCAGTGACCCCACACATTAAATGGAGTAGCCAGGGGCGCTCTGGTGACGGGGCCAGGGGCTAGACCCGTCTCTGCCTACGTGATTTGGAGCTGTGACTTGCAGGAAGGTCAATGACAAAATCATTTAAGCAGGGGTTGGAAAACCGAGGGAAAGATGCTTGTCAGCTACAGTCGCTGCACGGGTTAAGGGGTTCTCTTGACTGAGGCGTTAGTTATTAGTTATTATTAGTTATTAGTGCCCGTAGTCGCTGTGGGCAGAGGTCACTGCTGAGCATGCTGAGGCATAGCCAGGTTCTGCTGCTTTGCAGCCAGGCACATCGCTATCCTGGGCTCGACTCGTTGCCCGAAGCATGCCGATGGCTAGAGAGAGCAAAACTGCTTGTGGAGACCAAACCTCTGGCCATGGTCAGTCATTGGGGAGTCACTGTTCTTCCATACTCTTGTTTGAGTGTTCCTCTGCCCCTCATCTGTGAGAGGAAGGTTTCTTATAGCTCTGACAGATGCCTTGCAACGATCTGGAGACACTCTGGATGGTTTCAGCGCAGCCTCACCTGGTGCGTGATGTGAAGTATGGTTCTAGGCGAGCCCAGACGCGCTGCCAGCCCCGTCATCGCCAGCCGGTGGTTTACACACTCGTCCTCACTGCGCCTCTGAGACTTCAGCTCTTGGTTTGGGCTGGGATGTGGCAGCTGTGGAAATCACAACACATGAAGCAGCACTGCCAGGCAGCACACAGAGCCGGAGGGGGGGGCAGTTAACGGAGGAACGGCCCTTGCCCCCTCACCAGCCTGTGCTGAGGACGTGCTAGCGTCAGCCAGGGTTCATTGTAGCACCCACACATCATGCCTCTCGCTGCCCAGCTGGCCAGGTGGTGACATTTGTGTCTCACTGTGCGCCAAACCTGCCGGTGCTGCTCTGTGGGGTGTTTTGGAGTGTTTCTGAGGGTTGGGTATTCCAGGCTTTTGGCTTCCTGGAGAGTCACAGCACCATCTTCTGCCTACTGCTCCTTTTAGATGCCCCATCTTCTGCTTTTACACTCCAAGCTTTTCTACACAAACCTATCAGTCATGTTTTCAGAGTTCCTGAGCCCATTCCTTGCATTTCCCCGGGAATTAATTAAGCCATTGTACCACAGCTCTGCCTGGTCTGACAAACACAAATTCACCCTAACACCAGCATAGGTTCGTCCGCCAGCGTATGGATTCTGAGATGCGTATGATAATCTTGCATAAGGGCAGGACCCTAAGCTGTGTCCGAGGCACAAGGTTTCTATGAGAAGACAATAGTCCCGTTATGGTCACAGTCACTCAGAAACTCCTTTCCCAAAAGCTGGGCATCTGGGGAAAAAACAATAACTGAAACTTAGTTGCTCCGTACAGAAAAGGAAGAAAAAAGAAAAGGAAGATCATTCCAAAGAAAACCTTTCTGAAACAAAATGGTGAGTTAAGGAGTAGCGAATGCATTTAGGAACACGTAGCTGGATGGAAGCTGTTCTGGGTGACTCACTGGTGTGTGAATAAATCAATGATTTTGGTGAAGAGAATGAAAGAAAGACCTTAAGCCCAGCTATCAAACCTGGTGTTCTGTGTTCATCTCTCCTAGCACCTCGCCAGCCACAGAGCGTCTGTCTCGGCCACGTGTTGCTGGTGTGGAGCTTTGCCAAGGCAGGTACCGAAGGGCTGGGAAGACTCGAGCGCTGTTGGTTCGTCCAGTGACCCTCTGGATATTGATTGCTGGTGCTGCCAACGTCTGTTGCTGTGATCGAGCAAAGCCCCTGGGAAATTCCACGCTTGGCAGGCAGCCCACATCTATACCTCGCGCCTGGGCTGCCCTCTAACATTAATGTATAGCTAAAGCTCCTAAGCAGCGCCGTTCTCTTGCACAAAAAAAAAAAAAAAAAAAAAAAAGGCAGTACAGATTGTTTTTCAGCATCTCTCCAGTCTGCGATGCTGTTCAAAAATCTTCTTCTTCTGCCTGCTGTCTGGCCGTCATCTCTTCTCCTGCTTTAAGCTCGTGCTGGAGTCACTGAAAAACTGTTTCTGCTTTAAAAAATGCTCGTTGGGGAGCCCAGGCGTGAGCGGTCGGTAGCAGCTTTATTCACGAGCCAGGTAGTTTAAACCGAACGCAAGATCCCTGGCTGCGGCCTGACGTGTGGGGTGTTTGGGGAACGCAGAGCAGGATCTGTTACCTCGGGAGGGTTTGCATGGGCACAAACAGGGCAGCCGGACACAGGCACCATTTCAAACCCGTTTGGCTTCCCTCTCCTAGGTGAGATATCGGGGCTAGAAGGTGAGTTTAGTAAAGAGATGCGATTCATCGCTCCTTCAAACAGAATTCCCCCAAGAGCAAGGAACATACCCAAGGTCTGTAACTGGGCTTGAGTCCCTCAGCAGCACGAGCCTGGTGCTCACCAAGTGTACGCAGCTGAATTTCACCCCCGGTTCCCGAGTCCTTCTGAAATCAGAAACTGCTGGGGCTAGAAAAGGATGGGGAGTGCCACACGCTGACCGATTAACAAAACATCTTGGAGAAGAGAAAAAGAAGAAACAGCTTGCCCTTTCTCTCAGTGCTTCCTTAACAGAAGTTGGATGTGGCAAAAGAGAATTTTGCCTGAAAAAGTCTTAAATTTCCTTAGACAAACCAGTGCTTTCAAGTCAGGCGACATGAATGGGAACCCCACCTGCACTGCTGCAGCTGACCTGCAGGAAGAACAGGTCCTCCTGGCTCACCTGTACCGTCCTCCCTCCCTTTTAGCATAAAAACCTCTCTACCCTAAGTCCAAGACTGGATGCCACCCTTTCCAACAGCAACGGACATCCCTGCAAAGCCAAGAGGTGCCGTAGAAAACCTGGAGCTCTGAAGAGCGATCAACACAATCCTGACGCATTCTCTTCCAGAGAGAAATGGAACCTGCTGTTAACAAAACGCTGGGGCTGGGGCTGTCTGCTCCTATTTCAGTCATCGTAGGTTACGACAGTGATTTCTGTGAGTCATGACTAGTCTCACAACGCATGGTTAGACAAGCAGTTCAGTGACCAAACGTGACTGTAATCTATGGCCCGTCGTGTCCTTGTTATTATCTGTAATGGAAACATCTATCAAAGTGTAGAGTCTCTGATATATATATATAAAAATACATAAATATAATTCTATTTCTCGGTATCAGCAACAAACTCCCTATACAGTTTTTAATGTTGCTTTGATGCTGGGGATATCCGATAGCGTTAAAACCCAAAAGCAGACTAAAGGAACCGTAACCGACCGCACACAGACCTTCCCTTTCTGCTGCTGCCGGACGGGTAAGAATCAAGAGGGTGAATTATAAAAGACATTATAAATTATAAAAAATTATGAATTATAAAAAATGTTATAAAAGACAACAGCTGAGAGCTGAGAGCTGAGAGCGTGAGCCCCGACCGCGCGCTGGCTGCTTGATAGCCGCTGTGTCAGCGCGCACAGCCGCTCTTCTCCTTTGGGCCTGGCAAAACACTTCCATGAAAATCAAATTCCTGAGATTTAAGACGGACCGGCCCAGATTTCCCATCCTGCTCATAATCTAGAAGCACCTGCAAACTAGAAGATGGATCTTCTCTTGAGGGAAACACCCCAGTGCCACGTGAGCCCTAGGTTCTCTCACAGGGAAAGCTTTTTTTTTTTTTTTTTTTTTTTAATGTTTGCCTTTCAGTTGTGGTTTCTTTTGATGAGTTCACTTGCCTTTGTGTGGTTTGCCTGATTGCAAGGCATTCCTCCACAGAAAGAACATAAATATTTACATTGTACCCTACATCAGAAATCTCTTTTGTAGCAAGACTCCATCATTTACAGCCTGCAAGTAAAACTTGCAATTAACTGCGATGAATTGCTGGCATTAGCATCCAAGAGAGATATTGAATTTACAGGGTCTGATGTCACAATGATTGTAGGGGTTTTTTTAATGTGCATCTTGAGGAAACATGTAGCCTCTGTATTGTTAAAGGGCAATTTGGGGCCAAATTTCTGATTGAAGACATCAGCTCCCCATCAGCCGGTGAACACTGTGGACGTGGGTGCTGTAAGACCTTCGTGTTACCTTTGATTTGGTTACAAACAGCGTGGCAGCTGGTGGGACAGGGCGCCCACCTGCAGGACTCATCCCTGGGGAATCAGCGAACTGCTGAGGGGGACGGTGAGCTTCAAAGCCTGCTCGCCCCAGGTACTGCGCTTCCCAAGAAACACGCTTGCGCGTGACGGCAAGTTTCACCCTCGCTCAGAGCTTCTAAAGCGAATTGCAAGTTACACAAGGAATTTTTTTTTTAAAAGTCCTAAGCTTAGAGCGAGCAAGGTACCACTATGCAAATGGCATCCTGGGGACGGGAGTGTGCAGGACTGCCAGGGGTGGGTCGTTGTCCTTAATACCTGCCCAAAGATCTTTCTTTCCATGTCTCCATCCCATCTTACTTTCTCAGAAAATTTTGGCTTGGGTGAAAAAGCGATGGTTTAAACCACCAAAGATGAAGGGCAGAAAGCAGTCAGCATCCTTTCCTGCACAGGGCTGCCTGTCGCTATGGTGACGTGCCACCGAGGGCATTGGTCTCGGAGATAAAGTTCAGCTCAGTTGAGCTAAATCTGGGTTTTCTTTGTGCAGATTGTTACCCACCGGTGACAAAGGCTGTTGGATCTCCCCGTGAGGGCTGCTCGGTGTCGGATGGCTGTTTGCCAGCGAGTAGCAGGAAGGACACCCACTGCTGAGGACATCACCGCTTTCTCTGCATCCTTTCTCTCCACAGAGCCATACTGTAGTTAGCGTGTCTATAAGTTCTTATGCTGATCTTTACTAATCTTAGTGCTATTCAGGTACATTCTGGTAATTCAGTTGCTTCTTTTTTTCACTCGATACGCTACTAAGACTACAGATACCGTGGGGTTTGAGCAAAGCAGGAAGGATTCCAGCAGCATCTTTTCTTACCATTCCAATGCTTGGTGATGTTTTCGCTGCTGGGTTGCGATGGCATTGCATCAAGGCTGGTGATGCTTTAGTAAATGTTGACTGAAAGCACCTTTTGGAAAATTGTCATCAGCTCTGCTAAGCATGTTTCCTGCCTCTTTTTGCGGCCTTTCTCTTCAGGGAGTGGGCTCGATGAGAGGTTTCCCAGCGGGCTCTCTACCCTGTCGGATTTCACTGAGTAGGGCAGAGTCTGACATCGATGCAACGTGGAGGTGAAGATAAAACTTCCCGAACGTGGAGATAAACCTCTGTGCAGACAAACTAAGGACCCAAGATTCCCCTCTAGTGCTGAAATGAAACTGTCCCGTGCACCCAGCTCTCGGCTAGCAGACGCCACCACTTTGCCCGTCGGCTCACGAAGCTCCGATTGCCGTGGCAGAGCTGCCCTTGCAGAGGTGGCACCGCTCTTGCACAGTGCTCCCCTGCTGACCCGTGACTCCTGAAAGCAGAGGCTTCCTCCTTCCCACAGCTCTGACCAGTGACCTGTGCTGAAAGGGCAGCTGCATTTCTTCCCTGCTTGGGGGAACACCCATTAGCCCTGGCAGTCCTGCTGGATTGCACAGCCGACAGCGTAGCCGTCATGCCCACCAGCCTCTATAGCTGTAAGATAAATCTAGAAGAGGTGAAGTAAACACACTCTACGTGCTACCCCCTCACGGGATTGACAGGGAAGTAGGCGGTATTTATTATTAAAAACATTTCATTATTAAACTGGAAAGATACTGACTCACGCAACCGAGTGTTTAAGGGTCAAAACTTAAAAATCACAGTCAAGCATTGCCTGCCTCTCCCTTCCTGCCCCCCCTCACAGTGGGATGCACCCCAGTCTGCTCCTTGGGCTGGTCCTGCCGTAAGCATCTTCCCTGCCAGGGTAGCAGCAGAGCCCCCTCACTCACGGGAGTTTATTGCCCTGCTCTGCTGCCTCTGCCTCTGCCGCTGCCCTCTGGCGATGCGCCAGTCCTCAGGCCTCCTGCTTCTAAAATCTAATTTCCTTTTGTTCAGCTAAAGCCAGGGGTTTCTGGTAGTCTGTTCGCCTGAGCGTTCTGGCCTTGCAAGCTGCTGTGTCGAAAGACGACCCAGTCCCCTCCGCCGCCATCCTACTGGAGATAAAGGCAGCCTGTTCGCACAAGGTGCTGTGTTTTCAAATATAAAAGTTCTGCTCGGAGCCCAGCAAGAGCTGCGGGGAGGCTGTCAACTCATTTTTTTTGCTAGAGTTCAAATATGGGCTAAAAAATGAACGCAGGGGCCTCTCCAGCATGCATCATGCTGAATTACAGTGACACATAGATGCATCCTCATGCTGTGAAGAGGGTTTTATCATCCTCCCTCCCTTCAGGACTCTGCACATTTCAGCCCCTTATCACTTTGTGTTTTCTTCAGGCAGCGCGCTGAATTCCCTGTCTGCCAGGTCAGGTTTAAACCGCTCAGCATCCTTCCTTTCCACCCAGAGAAGGGAGCATTAGTGGGACAAGGAGTCAGAAAGTCTAGAAACCCCCTAAGAAATCCACTGTGCCGGAGTCAGGCAGAATTCCTGACATGGAAAGGGCTTGGGGAACTGATACTTTTCTCCTTGCCACCCACCCGCCTGCCCCAGCAAGGCAACGGGGATCCCGTACCGTGTGGGAGTGCTTTACGGGAGGGGTGCAGGACCATGAAAACAAACGGAGCCTCCTGATGAAAGCCCACGCTGCAGCCAGCCGCGGAGAGCGGGGGAAGCGCGGGCTGGGAAGGGAAGTGGGAGCTGGCTTCTGTTCCTGGCCACTGATCTGCGGTGTGACCTGGAGCAAATCCCATCTCCTTTCTGTGCCTGCTTTTTTCTTTTAATGTCAAGTGGGATGATGTCTCCTACCTAGTTCCCAGGCAGGGGAGAAAGGCAAACTCATTACTATTTCCCAAATTACGGTTACTCTTGGCAGCCACAGCAGAGGTCAGAGCCCTTGGACGGGAACATCCACACGGCGAGAGCCCTTGTCCTGACCGCTTGGCAGGCGGGGGGGTGCCATGCCACCCGGCAGGAGGGATGGGGGCCCAGAGGAGCTGGATGCTTTACCCAGAGTCTTTGCAGAAGCCGGTGGCAGAGCTGGGACCGGGGGGTGCCGACATGCGCCTGGCCACCCGGCCCGTTGCACCACCCCTCCCCCCGAGGCGGTACCGTTTGCCGCCAGCCGTGGATTTATGTTATTACCGGTTCGTTGGTCACCTCAGGCCGTGGGACAGAGGCTAATGAGTAGAGAAGCAGCAGAAATTCTTAGAAGGGCACGGCACGTGAGATTCTGTGCTGTCCTTACGCCAGGCCTTTAAAAAGCGAGACCAGCAGCAACGCGTCCTGACACAGGCGCGAGGCCGTGCCGTGATGGTTCCTCTGTTCCGCCGGCTCCACGGCGCTTTCCTGGTGCTCTGGGAAAACCTCGCTGAAGCGCAGCGGGGTCCCTTCGGAGGCACCTGCCATTGTCACCGGGGAGGTGGCAGCTCGTACAGAAGCGTCTCTGTTCCTCACTGCAGCTGACAGGGGATCAGAAACAGCCTGATGCCTCCTGAAATGACGCGGCCACTGCGACGACGTTTTAAAATGAAATACCAGCAAGGAGGAGTGGAGGGAACAAAAAAATATTTGCTCTCGCGGAGCGAGAAAGAAGGCAGGGCTGGCTGTGAGCAGCACAGCTTAGTGACATCGAGACGTGGCTCCAAAGGCAACGCTCTTGTTTGCGTACACGTGACGGGATGAGAGGTGTCAGAAATAGTCTCACCTCCAGTCATCCTGGCTTGCAGCGTCACTTCTGTCAGGCTGCGGGTTTAACCGTTCTGTGCAGCCCCAGGTGATGAGCTCCTCGCTGGAGGTACTGCAAGGGTCTGAAATCCTGCCGGAGTCAGAGCTGAAATGCCATTGCAAGATCTGCACAGCTGCAGCAGCAGTGGGGGAGGCAGAAAGGTATCCCGGAGCTTTATAATGGTGAGAATAACGCTGTTGACAGACCAGGCGGTTGGAAATTACTACTGCTTTAAAGAATCAAAGGAATGCAACTCTGTTTACAAGCAAACAAGCACAGAAGTAACCGGCAGAGCTGCACAGGAATATGTGTCCTGCTTGTCCCCTCTCAGAGAATAACTGGCTGGACAATACCCCCAAAGCTGAAGATGCTAGGATGGACCTTACTGAACTGGAAGATGCTCACCGGTGCCAAACATCATAAGAAATACCTGTGAAAACAGGAAAAGATCGGTGGAGAGGCAGAGAGGTGGGAGTGGTCAGCCTTGTGTTGATGACCCAGTTAATCCTCCACACCTTAAACATTTTGAATATCTGATGAGTGACTTCCCACACCTTTCAGGCTTGGGTGTTTTTTCATCTGCACAGAGAGATGCTGATTTGATAAAGCTTCATTTTCTTATGTCTGGTGATCAGTTACTGTGGGAAAATAGCATGGCTGTCCTTTGCAATCGAGATGGGTACGAGCCTTTCAAGTGTTGGGTAGTTCTCGGTGTGCCTGGCTGCCAGCAGCGCCTGCTGTTCCATGCTTACTGCTTTCTTCACTATCAGTCTCAGCAAAGAAACTAAAGAGCCACTAGTGGCTTGAAGAAACCTCTGGAGGACTCTAGTCCAATCTCTCACCAGGCTGGATGGGGCAACATTCGCATAACCCCAGCTAGGTGGAAATTATCCCATCACTAAGCAATTTGGCTTCTGTCTTTACTAGAACGTACCTTTGGAGCTAAAGCCGAGAACACTTTTCTGTGAGGAGAGTGATGGAGTAGGTAGGACTCCTCTGCATGGACACAGCAGGTCCTTTCCCTGCTTGTATCTGGGACTGATGGTCACCATAAAAACACAGCACTTCAACTGTAAGGAAGGGGCACTTACTGGGTAAAGCGCCGGTGTCTCCATGTAGCTCGTGCAATTATAAATTCTCCTTAATCCATCCTCTAGCATGGATTTATGAAGCAAACACAGCTGCACAAGTGACTCAAAGCCCCGTATCTCTTAGTCTCTGCGCTGCGTGCACGGCGTCAGGCCGGCAGAAAGCTGTACCTTACCGTGCTTTAATTTATCTCCATAATACAAGTGAGCTCAGAAGGGACTTGGCAACAATCGTTCACTTCTGTTTCTTTAGTTATTTCATGGCATGCCCTCCTGCAGAGCTCATAAACTCATGAGTGGGGATCACAGGACACGATTCCCTGCCGGAGCAAGACTTGATGACTGCAGAAGCCCCTTCCTGATATATATTTGAAATCCAAACCACTTAAAATCCCATTGGGAAGAGGCTTTGAATAGGAGGCTTCTTCCCCAAAATAGATACGAGGATGGGAGTTACTCCTCTGCTTTTTCATTCTGAGCTAAAAATAAGGGGGAGGGTTAATTAGGTTGGATAATCTCATCTTAATCTGTGACTTTCATATTTGCATCGTGATATATGAGCTTTTTCATGCTAGCTCATACATGAGGGAGCATACGCTCCGATACATTCTGTGTGTAGCCCTTAAACTAACCGTCATTCCACATGGGCAATTAATGGGTGGAAATTACCCAGCACTGTGCTGGAGAGACCGTGCTGCCCAGGCAGCGAGGGGCTGCGCCGGGATTTGTGAAAGGAGAACTCTTTTTCTGCATAACCTGGCTCCAACCAGCTCCTCTAAGCCTTCAGCCCCGCTTCGTCTTTCACACTTTTTAGTATTTAAGGATGCAGATTGTATCTTCTGTGAAGCCACAGTAATAAGCACAATGGGTATTAAACTCAGCTGGGACCTCTGTGGGCTAAGGGACACTGTATTATGAAGAGTAATTCATAAATAAATAATACATATCTATAAATAATTAAAATGAAATAAAAAATAAAATAGTAATAACGCAAGTATTATGAATACTTAAGCCCTTCCTCAGAGGCAGAGATGAGCCTGCAGGTTTGACCTTGCAGCCTTTAACTGGAAATACGTTTTTTCTGGATCCAAACCCTTGGCAGTTATTCATCCCGGCTGGCAGTGGGATCCCACGCCACGCTCCGCTCTGGGTGAAGCGGCGCTCAGTCGCGGGGTGCTGTGCCCCAGCACCCGAGAGCCCCGTCTCTGCCCACGTGAGCAGAGCAGGAGCGGGAGCACAGAGCATCCTTCCTCTCCGCTCGCCTGCCCAAGGCAGAGGCAGGGACATACATCTTGCCTCCTGCTTAGCCGTGCTTTATAGGACGACTGCTCACCTCTTTCTAGCTGTATTTTAATTGCCTCTACAACCACATGATAGATGCGAAGCTCGGAGAATCCATTCAGGGAGAAAAACAAAGGGACTGGCAATAAAGCTGCCGTTTCCTAACGCATTCTTCCTCACTGAGCCTTCTCGCGATGTACTGGCCCGCATGAACTCATCGTTCAGCGCAGGGAAGACGTGAAAGCATTCCGATCATGCACACCTTATCTGTTATGCAAGCCATAAATAATAATAATAATTTGCAATTACTTCCTAATGCAATTTAGTTTTTAAAGAAGAGCTCAAAGTAACCTTCCTTTTTCCTAAAGTGGCTATGACACAGGCCCCCACGGGGCTGATAAGGATTTAATTGTGGCACTAAGTAATTTACCTGATGTAGAACATTAGGAACTGAAGTGGAGCAGGTTAGCAGAGTGAGCATCACATTGTTTCAAGACCTTTGCTGACATTCAGCTGTTGTGGGAATAATTGTAAACCAGGAAGGTGACTTTTTGCCTTTTAGGTCTGACCTTCGCTGGTTTGAGGTCTGGGCTTTTGTGGGGGAGTTTTACCCCTAAGGTAGCCGTCGTATTAAAAGCACAAAGTTCTTGGATTGTCTGGGCAACACAGGTTGATTTAAATTTGCGGGGAGTTAATGAATCTCTCCTCAGTAATGACGGCAGTACTTCAGAAGATTTCCATATCGCTTCGTGATCCCCAGGGAACGAAGCATAAGATGCTCTGCTGCAGAGATGCGACACCTTTAGCATGAATGGTATGGTAATATTTAAAATAATGATCATGCTAATTCCCTTAAACTCTTATTTTATAAAGTAAGACCCCCATGGTACCTGCTGGGCACTGAAGGAAGGTGTTTAATATGGTTCCCCTGTGACGGATTGCTCCTGGTTTCAGCTTCGCAGAATGCGAATGACGGTCTAACAGTGCAGTCCCAGCTCTGCCAGCTTCGTCTGGTGAAATCCTCAGGGTCAGGTCCACGGAGCGTGGCGTGGAGGTCACCTCCACAACCTCCAGCAACTCATTCGGGGCCACAGCTGGCACCACAACCACCGAAACACACGCACCAAAGCGGAAACGGCGCCAGGCGCGAAGGCGCGCGGTAGGGCCGTTCGCTCAACGGCTCAGAGATCACAGTCGGATAGAAAAGCTGAGAATAGAGACTCCCTGATGCATGTCCCAGCGCCAGGTATTGTAAACAGCCAGCCGCTAACTCGGGCCACACAAGCGTTTTCCGTGCACAAGCGTTCTCGCGGAGAGCGGACTTCGAAGCGAAGGCGCACGCGATCGCAGGTTGCGGTGTCCTTGCAGGGTCGGAGCAAGGCTCCATCCAGTTTCCTACCTCTGGTAGGGGCCGGTAGCAAATTGCCTTTTTCTGTCTTCTGCAAAGGAGTTACCCAGGCGCTATGCCATCTGACGTCTGGTGTGCGCTTCGGGGAGGACGCAGCCCTTGGTTTTGCTCTTTCCTATTCAGCAGAAGTAGCAGAATTGGCCTTTGGAACAGTAAAACCCGGGAGACTCGGCATCTAGTACTACAGCTGTACTAACAGCTACCGCTTGGTCCCCGTCGTGAATTAATTATATATATAACGTTTTGGCTTATAGACTGAGCCAGAAATAAGGAAGCACGTGCATGGCCAGCACATCACCCCCCTCCTGTTAGGTGGTTAGATGGAGGCGTCTGACAGGGCACCCTGGTTTAAGGCCAGTGACTTTTTCTTATTTGTCAACGTGGGTGCAAGAGAGACTAATCAACTAAGTTTTTATAAGACCTGGCTTTATGTATCTTTTTGAGTGCATTTCTCTACTACGATGCAATGTATCAACAAGATAAAATGAAACACTTTTTTTTTTTTTTTTTTTTTTTTGATAACAAGCAAAGGTAAACACCCAGCCAAATCTCCCTGAGAAAGTTGGGAAAATCTGTGGCAGAGTTTAAATGCCAGTGCAAACACATTCTAGGTGTTTTCTAAGTATCTAAAATACAAAGCCATCATTAACTGCTCTAAATTTCTTACCTCTCCCAGAAACTAACACACTTTGCCTGTTGAACGTTATATTGACTTGATTTTGTGAAGGAGACACTTGACACAATGGCTCGGTTATAGATTAATAGTCACTGAGTAACTCGGGTTAGGAAAACACTTCTGGCTGCTGCAAGGGGTATCTAAATGAAATAAAGCCAGAGCTATCGTCCAGAAGACAAGCCAGTGGAGAAAGCCATAGTGGGTATTTTAAGGTAAAGAAAACTTTAGAGATTGAAATTAATAATAAATATTAAAAATCTGATTTAATAAACCAGATAAATTATCAGATCCCTTATCCTGTTCTTGGAGAGATGAGAATAAAGGCAAGTCACTGGAACTTAGAACTTCTATGTCAAATTCAACATGTGCTTTATTGCTTTGATTGGTAGCCCATGTCCCAGGAATACGTATATTTAAAATAAAAAATATTATATATATGCATATATGTTCTGTCCCTGTATTCCAGGACACAAGACATCAAGCTTGCCCTCTTCCAGCCTGCTGAGCCCACCTTTTGTCGCTGCATCAGCCCCGTTTCCAATGGCAGGACAGAGCACAGCACCAGAGCTGCGGCCAGCTGCTGGGATGGCTACTGGGGAGCAGGAGGTCAAAGGCAAGAAAAAGTAACAGAAATACTGGAAAAGGGGAAAATGGCTTTGTGCTCCTCCTGCATTTGCCCAGCGAGATGAACAGCAGAGGCGCAGGTCCGGGTTGTGCTCATGTCCCACACAGCAGAAAGCATTTGCCCATCACATAATTCTCCTCCCGTCTCCTGAAGGTTTTCTCCTGTCCGGAGACTTGGAAGTAAGAACTTATGGATGATGAAACTAGGGAAGAAGCAAAATCTATTTGGGTTTTCTTCTTTCCTATTGTTACCCAGACGCTGGACTTCAGTCGATGTTTCCTATGCAGGTTGCTTTACAAAATCAGATTTTCTCCCAGGTGTACATGGAGAACCACCACCTGTGTGTGTGTTTTATGGGGGGAAAAGGGGTCTGGAAGGCTGAAGATTCTGTTTCCCTATGGCCCAGGTGCCAGATGAAGGGTGACCAGAGAGATCCGAGGCAGGATTACTACCCTGTAGGTGCTTTACTTCCTCTGTGCACACGGGCTTTTCAGACTTACTCTGTTAGTTGTTCTCTGTTTGCTTTTCTGCACCATTAATGCTTCACACCGACTTCAGAAAAGCCTCCAGAGCCAGGCAAACTCTGCCCCCTCTCCCCCCTTTCTTTTTAGGTTTAAAAAGTGTCTCCTGAACGTTGCCTCTTCTGCTGACAGCTCAGAATTGGGTCCCTGGTGAAGTATTGTGTGTGTTTGAAGTTTGACAGATTAACTTGTGTCGGCATTTTTCAGTCCGAAGGACAAATCGCACACACCACGGAGCAACACCCCCCTTCTGCCTTCACAGCCTTGTCAAAGCTTCTGGCTGCCACCACACGTTATCCCCGGACAACGCAAGGATTCTGTTAACGTTTGACATCGGATATTTTTTTTTTTTTTTTTTTGTACTCGTGCTTACGTGGTAGAAAGGTGGAAGAGCACCCAAAGAACTGGGCTACCAAAAATTAGGGAAAAAACCAGACACGCGGAGTCCTTCAGTCCTTCCTTCAGGGGCATCACAGATCCCGTTCGGCAGCTTGCCACAGATCGAGGCTTTCACTGGTGGATGATGACGGTTCGGTTTCTGGTCCGGCTGAGGTTCTGCTGACCTACAGCAGCTGAAGACGAGCCAGCTGCTCCCACCGCCCTGGCTCCTCGCACCCCACGGCGAGGGCTCTCCCACCTGCTGTGTTACCCTCTCAGCCCCATCCATAGCCCTGTGCTGCTCTGGTCCCTCGGTTCTCCTTTCAGTGCCTCGTGGCCCAGTTTGCAGCACTATTTCTGTTAGCAAACAGTTCCCCACTCCCACGTTGCAGTGGATTAAGAGCTCGTAATTGCTGTTGCTTTAAACTCCTCGTTAAAGAGCTGGACAAAGCAGGTTTAATCAAGACAGCAGCAGCTGCCTGTCTACAGAAAAGCTCCCAGTGTTGGCAACAAGCGGTGGGGGCTTTTAAAACATATATCCCTGGTACCTGCGGGGCCCAGGGCCTTTTGGGGAGACTAGATGTGGGTAAACAAGCTGCTGCTCCCCATAGACCTTCTTGTGGGATCCTCAGGTGGTGGTTTGTCGGTTTTTTTCCCATGCACTTCACTCTCACCACCGAGATCTCCTTGTGAGCAGAAGCCAGCAGCTCGTCAGCATCACACCATGTGCTCAGTCCCGGCTGTAGCCACACACAGCAGACCGGATTGCGTGTGCTCAGACTCCACAGACCAGGGATTTGGCCGCAAACGCTCCGTCAGTTGTTTTTGTGGTTTTGTTTTTTTTAAGAAAAAAAATAAATCATCCTAAATGTGCAGCTGAGGGATTTTAAAAATCTATTTCTCACTTTTGCACCGAGCTCCTCCTTCGCACGGCTGCTTCCTTGCCTCTGCTGCCAGAGCAGGGAGGGACTGCGCAAACTTCCCAACAGCCTCGCTAGCAGCATTCAACAAATTCCTCCGTGGGGAGTCCTTAATAGCAGTCGCCCATAACTCACTGTGCTTGTTCACTCCTCGCCCAGCTGCTGCCAACGCGGAGCCCGCTGACCCACTTCCTCCGTGAGCCGCTTTCTTCGTGGGTTAATTCCCAGTGCCCCACAAAAAGTGGGAAATCAAGCTCTCCCTAGCATTCGTGCATAGAAGGGAGCAGCACATCCACACGAACACACAGCAGGAGCCGAGACCGACTGTTGATGCAACATAACTATAAGTGCAATGTAAACACTGAGGCAGCAGATGATTCGGTGCTGGAGGAGGCAGGTTGTTTGGTTCCAACCCAAACGCGGTTCATTAGTCACACCGGTCGCTGTGACACGCTCCAGCGCGGGGAGAGGCAGGGGATGGCAGAGGGGCAGGGGAAGCTAGCCTGTTTTCACAGCGAGTACTGGCAGGGGGATGCAAGCTGGGTGTTCTTCGGCTCTCTCCCTCGCATGCTCCTTGCCCTGAAAGGACTTTTTGGCAAGGCTCCATAAGGGGCAAGAAAGGGTCATTTGCAATCAGGATTTGCAACTTTAATTCTCGCCAGTATCTGCATAGTTATTGCTATTGAACGCCCGTCTCCAGAGCAACCCTCTTGTCTCTGCGTGGCTCAAACCCAGGGCTGCTTGGCTGGCAGCTCGGTGCCTCAGCCTGAGAGTCCCGGCAAGCTTTGCTCCTTTCTTTTTGGAAGAGCTCAGCGAAGGAATTGAAAAGCCCAAGCTGCAGGCAGAAATACTGGTTTTGCACAATATGCAAATAAACCACGGAACTCCCCCCAGCGGGTCCAGAACCTGGCGAGGTTCCGCAAAGGAGCGGAATCCGCACTTGTCAAAGATAACCGTGCGTTTGAGGAAGGGTATTTAGCATCACATTTAAAAATATTGTCTAACTCCTAGCAACTACAAACAGACCTGACACGCAGCATCTGTTATCTCACATCCTTCTGAGATGAGGATTCCTGTGTTTCTCTTTAGAGCAGAGGACGTAGGCTGGAATGTAGGTTTCGGAGGTTCTTTTGCTTGACAACCTTTCTCCTCAAAAAAAAACCCCAAAACAAACAAAAAAAAACCAACCCACAACCTATTGCTTTAAATAATGTTGTTTTTTGTAGGAAAAAATGCACTGATGGCATGGCCTGAAAGATCAGTGACCGTCCCCTGCACAGCCCTGTGAAAGCTGGTGGTGAGGGCGCAATTAACCTGTCACACCAGAAGCACCGTCAGGTTCAGTGCAGTCACGCCCAGTTTACCCAGTATGAGAGAAGAATCCCATTTCGCAGTGGTGGGAACAGACATGATCCAAATGTTACGGAAAAGGAACATCCAAAAAACAGACTCTAGGACCCCAAAGAAAAGCTGCGTTTCTACTGCGGCTTTCGTGTAAACCCATCGCTGTGATTTTAACCACAACAACATCACCGTGGGTCGGCGGTATCAGGCTTTACTCTCCGATTTCAGCACTGCGCCAGGTCTGTGCAGAGATGTTCACGCCTCTCTCCGAGTTCCCTGGGACAGCTGTGACCTGGGAAGCCCTGCCCAGGCTGGAGGGAGCAGCCGTGGGGGTACCCCCCTGGGATTTACCACCTGCCACCTGACGGTTTGGGAAGGGGGGAGGGGAGGACGCGCTGGGAAGCTCTAACAAGGTGACAACGCACATGCCCAAACTTCACATCGGTTTTTGATGTGGTTGATCTTTTGCCACAGCACCCATGTACACCACCACCAAACCTGTCAGAGCACGGAACGTGGCTCAGCGCTTGAGACTGCCATGGAAGATTTGTGAGGAAAAGGGAGGAAATTAATTTGTAACAATGGGATCTTAGTTTTAATATTTTGCAATCAGATTCCTGTAATTGGACAGCCCTCACTATTAGACGTCGCACATAAACAGGGCTAGGGAATAAAAATAACTTCATTTTCCTCCCTCTCTCTCTCCCTTTCTGATCTGATTTGCTGATGCAGACTTCAAACCAGCACACATCAGAAGCTCCCTGGGAAGACAAAGCATATTTTCAGGGTCTGAATATGTTCTGGTAAACAGCGCGGCATCTCTTAAGCAGGGCAGTAGGGAGCACCTCATTGATGGAACTGCTTGTGGGAGAAAGTGCTCAAGGGCAAAAGAAAGAGGCTTGAAGCTAATGGCATGCACATAGACACGTCGACTGGGTCCACGAGGATACTGCCGATAGACCTTATCTAGATGGGCTTTCAAGCTTCTGTGGTCAGGGATGGGAGAGATGTGGCAATTATCCTATGGAAACAGCCAGGTATGCTCAGCTTAACAGGCTTTTTTCTGCACTAATTTCTTCTTTATCGAGTTTAAACAAATTAAGCTGACCTTCTCATGCCCTACACTTTAGGACGTGCCCATGGGAATAGTACATCGACAAGGATTGCATTTTCCAGACTCAGTCCTAACGTTTAGCATTCAAGTTGCAAGTAAACAAAAAAGAAAACTTTGCTACATCTAATGGCCGGCAGCTTTCAGAGCAGGATGGAGACTTCAGGAAGGCTGGCTGCCTGTGCGGCGAGTAAGGACCGTGGGACCAGACCCACTGCGCTGACCTGGAAACCCCAAGCCTTGTCTCCGAAGGGCCGAGGCAAAACTGATGAGGACCCACGAACGCTTAGAGCTTTAGCCAGCACCCACGGGGGCCTCAGCTGCTCATACCTGGTTCTTGGGATGCTTTGGAGTGATTATGGTGTGACGCTCACAGAAAGAGTCCCAAAATAGTGAGAAAAGAGGCACAGACATCACACTCACGTCAGCCACTGTAGGTTAACACTACCCCAGGGTTCTCACCCCCCTCGGTGCCTGTGATAAGGGACATGGCCAGCCCCCAGAAAAAAAAAAAAAAAAAAAAATGCAAAAGCCCGTGGGCCATTGCCACTGCAGGCTGGCCATTGCCACGAGTGTTGCCAGCAGGGACAAGAGCCCCACTTGTCTCCAAACCTCAAGGAACAGCAAACTGTGGCAGTATCTGATCCACACTTCCCAGCTCCTCGGTCACCTAGGGGTTAACAGTAACAGCACCCGTGAGCACAGCCACTGCCAGGTTCTGCTTCTGCGGGTGTGAAGCCGGAGGGGGAACACGCAGGGGGTGATCTCCAGTCCTCAGGCTGAGGACCTTGGCAAATCTACACCAGACACCTCCTGTTCGGACACAGCCCGAAGGAAAAGCTGCCCCCACCGAGAGGTTCATCGTTACTAATTGGCCTCTGATGCTTCCATATAACTCCAGGCAGGCAGGAGAGCTCCCACGCCGGGGCTGTGCCAGCTGGGGGCAGGTCACCCTGCCTTGTAACGGCGTTTCCGAAGCACCGTGGGTCTTGGTGGACTCACCTCATTCCTCAAAACCTTCACGCTCACTCAGAGAACAGCTTTAGGGGAGGTAAAGCAGGGCTGGCCAGCATGACGAATCAGACGGGACCCAACAGGTCCTTTCAGGCTCCGGTAATAACACGCAGACTCCCAGCCGCACCTCGGCAGGGTCCCAGGAGGTAAAGCCCGAGATCTGCCCGGTCCCAGCTCCCAGGCAGGGGATCCTTTCTGGAGAGCCACCCCGCCTGCTCACCACCCCGTCTCGTGACGGGTGAGCAGGGCCGCGCCGCCCGGGCTTTGCCTGACCAAGTGCGTAACTGCGGCGTCCCCGCTTACCCAAGCCCAGCTGAGGGCTCCCCGACTCCTGTGGTGGTTATCGGACAGACTGAAGGGTTCTGCTGGGGGCTCGTCCTCCCCCGCGGATACCTCCACCACGCGAGCTCATCCGGAGTCTCGCTGCAATGAACCCACGCGCATTTCCACTGCTCTTACACGTTCGAGGCGACACGTATTTTCCCCAACCCCGCTGCAAAGCCTCGGGGGGTTGGGGTTAAGGGACATTCACAAGGAACTAGTGTCTTAATTTAATGAAAATCGCTGATTTTCAAACAGCGGCTTTGGGAGAAGCCGGCAAGGCTTACTGCAGCAGCGATCCCGGCGCTCTGCTCGTCAAGACCTTTCTCATTCAGCAAAACACAGATCAAACGAGTTTCTGGCTCAAACACCGTTCGCTCCTCTCTGGAAGGAGAGCTCTGCCTTAGCTGCAAGTATTGTTTAGAGCATGAACGCAGCCCGGCTTTGAAGCAGGCTACAGTCTTCCTGGTTTGGAAAGATGGGGCTCTACATATTCTCTAATTAACCTATTAGTTTTAATTAGATACCACAGCCACTTATTTTCTAATCTGGAAAATGAGCATTCCAGACATAAAGGGGAGGATTTCTTTCTTTCTTTCTCCCTTTAATTTTTTTTTTTTTCTCTCCGCTCAGTGAAATGTTTAAATGCCTTGTCAACACAGAAGAAACACGGAAAAAAAAGTGACACTTGATGAAAGATTAAGGAAAATGGGGAAGATTAACAAAGCTTGATAGGCAGGCAATTAAAATAGAAGTGAAAGATCGTTAGTATTCATTACTAGAAAACACAGGCAGGGAGGACTGTGCAGCTGTTGGAAATCCCCAGTATCTAACTGCAGGGAAGTCATTCCAAAAAATAACTTGCTCTTTTCACTGGTGAAGTTTCCACTGGCGGTTAAGTGGATTAGCTGCTTTTTTGTTGCCTCTTCACCCTTCAAGCCTTATCTGGACTAAAGACTGTTTGAAAGGCCTTTGAAATGTGGCACTGGTAGGTTCTTGTCAAGGAGGCTCTTGCTTTCAGGAGGGTGAGATGGCTAATAACTCCCTGCAACAGCCACGCGTCCTGATTAAATCCGAGTCCAGCAGGAACGAGCTGCAGCGGAGGCGCCAGGCGGCAGGTTTTAGAAGAAGCAAGCAACAAGTAGGTAAACATGGGACTTCAGTCTCCCCTTGTCCCAGTTTCTGTTTTCTCTAATTAGAAGTTATTAAAAAAAAAAAAAAAAAGGGATATGCAAGGTGATAAGGGCAGAGTCTGCACTTCAGCAATTATTTCAGGCTGAAAGGAAGACGAGGTTACTGCAGTCTGCAAAGGGAATTGGGGGGGGGGGGCGGGGGGGCAGGCAGGACCGGCCTGGAAGGCGATGAGAGCAGCAGGATTGCTTTAAAGCAATTGTAGACACCAGAGAAGAGTCAGAGTGTTGCAGGCGGGGACAGGATCCTACACTCCAACAGGTCCCAGGAGCACGGTGCACCAACGCTAACCCACTTCATGGTAGCGTGGGAGAGGAACAGTAATTTCCATCACTGAGGTGCAGAACTCCTGGCAATAATCCAACCCTGGGGTAAAAACAACACGCCTTCCACACGGGCCTGGGGTGCCTTGACAACTTTTCGGTATATCTTGAAAGCAGAGCTATGTTGTTTTCATGCAACATCCCCCAAGGTACCATAAAGCAGAAGAAGATTCAGAAAGTTTGAATTGCTTCTTTCTGAGGGAGGAAACCATATCTGGTCTGTTCCTCAAGGACGACTGAAATACATTAATTGATTCTTTGGGCTTTTTTTTTTTTTTATAAGACAGTAAGCAGAACACATTCCTGTAGATTCCTACAAGTCTCTGGATGAGGAAAGAGGGATTTTTTAATATTCCACCCTCCACTGGAATGAATAGTCATGGATAGGAATTTCCACGTAGCATCATCTTTACCCCTAGGACACTAACTAACACCAGTCCTCCTGGCACCCATCTAAGCAAACCTGTTAATCGAAAAGCAAGCTGATAATGACATACAGCGCGCAGCACTAAACACAGACAGGAACGCGGGATAGAAAATGAGTCAGGAAGCAGCGGGAAGTCTTTCCTGCTAGAGGATAACCTGGAGCCTTCAACAAACAGCAAGAACCACAGACAGACCCAAGGAACCGCACTGGCTGTACCTGGCCAGAGCCCCTGCAGCATCCTGAGTGCCGGGGGGGCTGCGCGGTTACACCGCGGGCGTGAATCACACCTGATCCGCTTCCCTGACCGTGCTAACAGCAGCTTCTTTTCTATTCCTCTTGCTAAGAGAGAAACGAAGGTATTTTCTTCGGGAAACCTTTCCTCCAAGAAGAGTGAGCCGGCGCGTGCCCCACGGAGGAGGTGGAGGTGGGGCCGCGGGTGGCAGCTCCGGGCTCCGTTAGCCCAGCTCCCTTCAAATTCTTCCCACGCCGTTGGGGCTGCACGTGCTGCTTCGGTATCAATGACTTGTTAAACTTGTGGTCCTGAAAAGACCTCGTCTAATGCTCCTTGTGCTACTACAGCGACAGCCACTGCGGCGAGCACCCGGCCGGAGCCCAGGCAGACGGAGCAGCATTGCTCGGACCGGCGCTGCCACACTTCCCAAGGGAGGCTCCTGCTTCACACTTTCCTTGCTTTCTCATCATTTGTGGCCTCATGACTCTGATGCTGAATGAGAGCACAAATCCTTCCTTCTGCCACGGGGGAAAAAAAAAAAAAAAGAAGAAAAAACCAAAAGAAAATGGCTGCAGGAACCCACTTGCCCCTCACCTCCAGTCTTTGAAGTCAGGTCCTTTGTACCACTGCTGCCCGTCCCAGCCTCGCCCCCACCTGAGCTTCCCCGTGTTTAATTCTGGAGCCTTTCAGCTGAAGCATCGATTCGCTCCCGGGTAGCTTCAGGCTCATCACTTTCATGTTTCATAATCTGTGATCTGATGGATTAGGGGGATTATTTCAGGCTAGAGCCCAAATTAACGATGTTACCGACAGGCAGGAAAAAGATGAAAACTACCCCAAGGTTTTTCATCTCCCTGTCGTAAATACAAACTTTGTGCTAGGAAGGATCTCGTACAGCATTTGAATGGAAACACAGCCAGAGCTTGTTGGACCAACTCCTGGAGCTGACAGTACAAAGCTAAGATCAAAACATATGTGCGCAGGGGGGCCTGTGTGCGCACCGCGCGCGTGTTCCAACAGACAGACGGCACTTGCTGCGCACACGCCGTGCCGCAGCGCTCTGGGCACAGCCCAGTTCGGCTCTCATGCCTCTTCTTCCACCGAGCGGATTCAGCTTGGCCCTGCCAGTAACGGGTCCCAGCTGAAAGCGGGAGCTGCAGACCCTCCGCGCCGGCTCAGCCAGGGACAAAGCCCTGGTGGCTCAGGGGGGGCTCTGCCAGGCTCCATGGCACACGACGGGCAGCAGTTCCCACCCAGTGCACACCAGCAAGGCCCCCGTTTGCAGAAATCATTTTTGCTGCATGTCATCCCCTCCGGCTAGCCTAGGGGAGGGTGAACTGCCACGCAGGGTGAGAGCAGCTCTAAGCTCCTTGTCAACCCTGGACTCTGCCCATCGCTTCCCCGACACGAGCCCAGCAAGAACCGCTGAGCACCTGGCCAGGCCAGCGGGCAGGCCAGCTCCTCTGCCTTCTGTGCTGGGGAGGTGGGGGGCACCACGCCACGCAGTCCCTTACCCTGCCCGGGGTCTCTCCTGACCAGCTGCCTTTTTAGCAGGGTGCTGGGGCTCCGACATAGCTGCCACGGGAAGATGCAAATGCAGGTGGGTGTTAGGAAAGGATGTTACGGCTGCAAGGAAGGGTGTGTTGCTCTAGAATCTTCTCTCCTATACCTGGGAATCCTGTAAAGGGCTCCTATTCCTAAAACGCTTATCAGTCTTCTGGTTTGTGTCTGAGCAGGACTGTGCTGGTACCCAAATCACGTTTTCTGTCTTTAGAGCTACTCAGGCTTGTTTTTAAGGTTCAATAACACTTGTTCTTTTCCCCAAGTGAACACAAAGACAGCTATTCCAGCAGATCCCGTTCACATCGGTTCAGCAATCACCTTTGGTCTCTGTTTCACCCCGAAGCGTTCACATAACAGAGGAACAAGCAAGTGCAAGCGAAGCTTCCCTAGCCTCTCCTGCCCTGCAGACTCCTCTGGCATTCCTAAATTGGGGTTGGACCCTTGGCTTAGCACCTGCCTCTAAAACAAGGACGTACGTGGGATCTGGGTTTTTCAAGAAGGAAGCTGTTCATGCCCTGGGTTTTGCTCAGCCCTTGCTGGACCCTCAGCTGAGCCCCCCAGCAGCTCACTGTGGACCTGGGTGCTCTCACCACCTGCCAGCACGTGTGGGGCGAGGAACCTCTTGACGAGAAAGAGCAGCCTGGGTAGCAACGTGCAGTTCTCCCTTCCCAGATCTTCCCATCGCAAGGATCCAGCCGTGTCAGGTGGAAGGGTCGCTCCCTGCCACCTGCTAGTGCCCCAGAAGGCAGCACTGGGGTTTGTTTTGCAGGGTGGGCTCTCTCGTCATCAGAAAAGGGGGAAAGCTGGCTTTGCAGGGGGAGGGACGTGCTGAACTGGGCTGGGTACCTGGGTAGGAACAAGCTGAGCCAGCAGATACCTGCTTTCTGCCCGGTATTTTGTCCCAGTTTGTTGGAGACCTTCAGACACGCTCCACTTACGGACCGTGCCCGCAGAGTGGCTGCATTAGAGGGGTGACGCGTGGAGATCTGAAGGTGTTTCTGGCTGGACTGAACTACTGCAGCTCATACATGGGAACAGAGCTTTAAATATGGAAAGAGACAGTAACATAGCTTCAAGCAAGGCTGAGAAGCCTCCATGGTTTGTTCTATGACCCACTGAATCTTCAGAGAAGCATGAATAGATGGCAGCTGCATGTTATCTGTGAACTATGCGCTTTATAGGTTCACGGAGGAGACATTTATCAACTTATTTTCTAATTGTGATAGAATTTTGAAAGCAGAAATAAAGCTCAGTCTGTCTATTTCTTTAGGGATACTTCTCTTTTTACATGCACCAACACCCTAGGGAGCCAACGTCTGGCTTGCAGCCTACAGACACATAATAATAATGAAAAATAGATCCTATGACAGATACAATCAAAGTGATTCAGCCCGATGAAGCAAGAGGCAGGACTTCACACAACACTTTTAAATACTTCCTAATCAACAACAGGCAAGAACAGTCCCCCTAGCCATACAGAAAACAGGAGCTCATATTTGAAACAAGAGACCAGGAATCAAACCCAGCACGTGTTATTTCTGGTACAGTGTTTCTGCAAACTTGCAGACTTCGGGGTAGAGCAGTTGCTGCATCCACAAGGAACAAAACACGTGTTACCAAAAGGACGTTAAGGAACATTTATAGACTCATACATATGGACCTATATAACAACACATGGTTATGAGTTGTAAGCATGTGAAGAAAGGCTCTCAAGTAGAGACAGTTTAAGTACCACAAAGTGGACACAAAGAATCTGCATTAGTTTTGCTCACCGTTGATGCTACTCATCCGCTGCTGCACCTCTCTCCTCTTCCAGGAACGCTCTTTGAAGACCCACCTCTTACACAGCACTTCTGGCTTGTCTGCCAGGAAGGTTGTAACAAAGGGCAGGGCCTCAGCACAGCTTTTCTGAGTTAGGTATTTGAGGGTTTGGGTGGTGTTTGGTTTTTTTTTTTGTTTTGTTTTTGTTTTTTAAAAAAGCTTCTAACTTTTCAGAAGTCATGTGAAAGGGTAAGTGTAACCCAGCTCAGCTTGCCAGCCTCTGAGTAACCTTGCAGTGGCCTTGCTATTAGCTGCCTTCGCTTCAGAGCCAGGTGGCTTCAGGTGACTCACGCTTCTAATTAATGCCCTTGCCTGTCTAAATGAAGCAGTGCTTTGAAGCTGGAGCCAAACAAATTGGTCCCTGGGGAAGAGAATGATGTGTGGCAATGCTAGTTGCATCATCCAAACAGCATCACCCCAAGAGCTAGGCCACCCCCTATCCTGCATCCCGGGCTTTTGTGAGAGGGAACTGAAATGGAAGGGAGCCCCTGGGGACCAGGGATGTGATACACCTGTGAGCGTGCATCATTAAAGCACTGCTGTGCTGCTGGAGAGGCTTGCTAAGGCTTTTCTCTATGTATTCTGTGATTTTAAACCTCTTCCATTCCCAATCAGGTCAGGCTAAAGCGGTACGGAATACGTTGCAGCCCGAGTAAAGGGTGCAGGCAAGAGGGGGATGTGCTTGCATGGCTGAAAACGTCTTAAAATGGCAAAGCTGCCAAAAAGATTCCTTAAGTACTTGCAGGCCAGTATTACAGCAAATATCCTTCCCCCTGCTGACTCGGTGCCTGGTGGTCAGGCAGCTGTGGGAGGGATGGGTTTCCCAAGGTTGGGGGCTGGGTCAGGACAAGCCTGTCCGGTATTCCCGAGCCCCAGGCCACGTGTGTGTTGCTTCACTTCTCAGGTGAAGAGAAAGATTTACAATTATTTTATTGCTTTGCAGTGGCATTAATCACGTAGCGTGTCACTTCGCAGCAGCTATCCTTACTTCCCCCCCCCCCCCCGGTTTAGCAGGAGGCTGGTGCCTGGCTGGGGTCTGGAGCTGGGCTTTGGGAGGGTGGCGTTCCTTTTGTGCATCTGTCACAATTTTTCCGTATGAGTCAGGGAAAACCATTTCATCTGTCTGCACCCCAGGTTCTTATCAGTGAAACGGGGATAATTACTTTCCTCTGTCCAGTTAGAGTGAAAACACTTCAAGATCATCCTTAAATGTGCACGTCCTTGAACGGGGCTGACTGTGGTGGGGTTCAAAGGAACCATCTGAATCCCAGCTGAACCAAGATGTAGCACAAGTAATGTTCCAATGCCAAGGAAACACCCTGGAATCTGCTGGGAGTATTTGGCAGGAAGCAATGGCAAGCTGCCCCCCTGCATCGCTATCTCCTGCGCTCCAGCCGCTGCCAACAGATTACCCCGCAGGCTGCCCACGTCCCTCACCTCGGTGAGTGGGGTATCGTCAGCTGGGCGAACTGTTAACATTCACCCGATGGAAGTCTGAGCAACAGCTTTGCGCTCCCAGTCAGGCCAGTCTAGCAGTAACTGGAGTGGTGCTTTGCCTATCCCCAAGCCAAGCTGATGCAAAGGATATCACCCCGTCTTGCAGTTCACCAGCAATATCCCCCCGAGCCCCCCGACAGCCAAAGCAAGAGCTTCACGTTGCTCGTGCCTCCAGAGATCTTTCCTCATGGGCAGCCAAAGCGTGTCCCCCCCCCAGCATCACGTACCGGCTGGGGGCTGCCTGCATGTGCCTAGCTTGCAAAAGGGGGGGTCTCACTTGTGTTGCTAAGTCGCTTTTTTTTTTTTTTTTTTTTTTTTTTTTTTTTTGTCAAATCATTTTATTCCGGGAACTTTTGCTGGAGACACCGAGAATGACTCATTATTAGGCTTTGTGGAGGTCATTGCTTTGTATTCCCTACCCCTTTGTCATCCCTTCCTGGTACTCATTAAAAGACTCGCTGTAACACAACCTGTATCTGGTCCAAAGGCTTCTGTCTACTCAGGGTTCTCCAAATATGTTTCTAAACGGATTTTTCTCTACTTTTCTTAAGGAAAGTCTGAAGGAGGACAGTCTTACTTGGATTGCCTTCTTGTAATGGTAGCTGGCTGTTAGGTCTCTAGCTTCTAGTCCTGTTAATTACGAGATGCACGTGCTTTTTGGAAGATGAGGAGGGGGAAAAAAAGGAAGATTGTTGTGCAACAACAGAGCCAGCAGAATCTGCACAGCAGAAAAGGGCAAAGCAAAATTTCTATGCTGACAAAATGGAAAATCAAGAACCTCTGTGGCCTAAACCTTGGAAGATTTTAAGGACCAATTCTTTTATTGCCTAGCCCAGCTAAACTCTGATGAGTTCAGTATATGTTTCTTCTACACTGGACCCAACTGAGAAAGAGGAGAATCGGTTCTGGGAAAACAGCAGACTGTGAAGATCAAATGGAATTTCCCATTACACGGCTTCAGTCGCTAGAACTGCCGTTACACTTGCAAAATTATTGGCAGCCACAGGAGGGGACAAAAATAGTTTTCTTGGAGGGAGATGGAGAGAAAGGAGCACAGCTATGACAGAGAACCTCAGAGCACGTCTTGAGACCAAAACAAGATGAGGAGCTAAACAGAAGCTCTTCAGAAAATGCCAGGGTCCCCTGTTTTTCTGTCTCTGCATAGGATCCACATGCAGGGATCCCCGAGTGCCACGGTCCCTAGAACAGGATCAGCATTCCTCACAGCCACTACTGTGTTGCTAATTACTTTTAATAAATGCGTGCTGTGGAAAACGCTCTGAATTTATGGCCAAATTAAGCCACATAGTTTCTATTCTTTTCCTCAGCCCCTGCGTGTATAAAAAAGAAGCCTATCAATAGTAAAT
>JAVJGJ010000036.1:6232107-6242687 GCA_035590215.1 Microhierax caerulescens | reverse complement strand
AGCCTATCAATAGTAAATAGATGAGATCAGCTTGTTTGAAGCCTCGCTCCCTAAGCTAAGCGGCGGGGGGTGGGGTGGGGGGTGTTCAGGTGATGCCTTCGGAAAGATTATGGGGCTTGAAGCTGGATAACTGGAGATTTTGTTTGTGTGAGGAGTAGAAGCTGCCTTACCCCGTGGTATCAGATATCTCGACATGCACAGAAATCCTGTGTGCAGCTGTGCTGAGATGTTCCTTGGGGTTCCAATCTGCGGTACGCCCCGTCTTTCCGTTGATTAGTCATGGACTTTGCTGTATGATAAGACCATATGCTTTCCTTCGTAGGATTTGATAGGATATATTATTTTTTTTTCATTTTCATCCCAATGTCTTCCTGCTAAAAAAACCACATTTCTTCACTTGACTGACAAAGGTAATGAATCTCGAGGAGGAAAACCTGAAAATGTGACATTTTTTGATGCAGAAGCTGTGTTTTCCAAAACGCCCTTTCTGCTCTCTCTGAAGAGGTGTACCTGTGTTCACGTACAGTTTCTTTCTTAGATTTGTGGAGAAAAGCACTGACCCATCATTCAGCCACTCTGTTCTCCGTCATGCTCTGTAAATTATGGATGAAGTTACAGAGGCGCGTGAGCATTTATAACTACAATATTCTGGAAGCGGCGGAGCGCTGCAGCCAGGCTGGCCAAACAAATCTGTCAGATGACATTCGGAGGTGTTTAAAGGAAAAACATGGACCCCTTCCTAAAAATTTCACGGTCAAATTTTATTTTGGATTAAGGACAAATGAAAACCAAAAAATAAAGACATCTTCCCCTAGAGGTTTCTGTGCCTTGGTTTTTTTTTTTTCTGTTCAAGGTACCAAACCCACTCCTCACTCCCCCCAAATAATCAGTCGTTCTGAAACCCCCATCCAAAACATTCCCCTGCATCATACAGGTTCAGAGGGGCAAAAGTTCTATTTTAGTATGGCGACACGTTCTATCGCTTAATAAATTGCCGAGCTTTTGTTCTGTACGGCCAGCGTCAGTGGAGGTTGTGCTGGAAGAGAACCACCAGCGCTCAGCACCGGTGCGTTTTCCCAACGCCTTCAGGTACCCTCACGCCTCGCACCGACCCATCCACCTGCATCCCAGCCTTGCCCACGGCCGGGGTGTCTAGGAGAGAGCTGGGTTAGGAAAGCACTCTATGGAAAAAAAATTGTTCATACATAAATCGGGAGGGATCTGAAGGAACCTGGTCTGGATCTGGCTGGATCGGCAGCTGAGAAGCCGTATTTTACCCGTGATCACCTTTAGGTAACAGAAGAACTCCTCGGGGCTCTGTGTGCACACAAACAACTTTGCTGACATAACGAACAACTTGGATTTTCATTGGGAATCAAATTGCCATTAAGGATTTTGACGTTGTCACTGCTGTAGCACCTGGCAAATAGTTTATAGAGCTTCGTTCCAGGAAAGCGAGCAAGGTACAACGCCTGAATCGGTGGCAAGCTGGCAATTTCCACTCGTTTTTAAAAGAGGGGAGGAAAAAAATTATCTATTATGACTAGAGTCATAATGATATTTTCCCTGAAGGCAATGATAAATTCTGAGATTAAATGGAAGCCACTGCCCCCACCCTTTTTCTTTCATGATTTTAGGAAATCACAGGAAAACCAAGGGTTTTTTTGTATGGTTTTATCAGCAACAGGAGTTTTTAGGACAGGATTGAAGCTTTGATTTCACAATGAAGATCATATTTTAAATCACCTAGGGATTTTTTTCTTGACATGATGCTTTTAAAGTCACCTTTTATGACCATCTGTTTTGTTTCATATCTGCAGTAATGATGCCACTTCAATTAAAAGTGACTACCCAGAGATTCCTTTAGCAGGGCAGCTATTCCAAACACTGCACCAATTCCATCTGCCGGTGATACCATGATTAAGGCAAATGAATTAATTCCTTTGACGGAGCTTGCTGGGTTTTGCTACCACTGCCTGTACAAATGCTTCTGTTTCTACACCTTGGGGCTGTCTTCAGCAACGCAAATTGCTGATTAAAATGGTCACCTCTCCCACAACAGATGCATTTTTCACCTGAATACAGCTCAAAAATTTAGTAATTTATGCCTCACGATGTTTGTGTTACTCCTTGCATGGGAAGACGTGAAAAAATATGGAAAGCAGAGTCCCATCACGCCAAGGTTGATTTGGATTGAATGGCAGGTTTGGGGTTAGCTGCTTTGTGTTGCTAGAGAAAACCTGCAGGAAAAGATATTAAATTCTGTAACAGCTGATGATGATGATGGTGGAATTCTGAACAGAGTTGCTTCTCTCCTGCCCTGGGACAGGGGGCCCGGTTACTTGGATGGATTTGTGCTGTGCCCTTTGCACACCGTGCACAGTGCCACCGATGCTCAGCAAGGCGCAGTTCCTTGCTCCCACTCATTTTTGCCCAGCAGAGCCTCCTTCATCACCCGTTGCAGCAAGCTTGCCCTGCGCAGGGCTCCTGTTCAGCTCTTGGAAGCGCTGCCCTGTAGCCCCGGAGCTGCGAGGACTGAGCATCTGATTCTCACTCAGAAGCGCAAGGGCACCCGCTGTTCTCGTTGCAGTGAAACGAGGCTGACGCGGTCCTTTCTCTTTACTCACCGTTTTCCATCTTTACAAAGGCTCCGTTCTGTTACTTGATGGGGAGAGATGCATTTTCCTTGGCACAGTCACAGCAGAAAATGAGCCCAAACCACCACCTGTGACTCTCATGATTCGGAAATATTTGTCATCTCAAGCTGCACAGATCTTGAGTGGATCTTGCTCAGATGCTTCCCACCTCCTGCCGGGATTTCCCTTGGCCCCACACCCTCTTACCCATGTCACAGGTGCCTTATATCTTGCAGAGCACAGGGAGACCAGTCACATTCACTTTCCCTAATTAATGGGATGATAAACAGTCATTGCTTTTTTCGTCCTTACCTTGAAATACAGTTTTTGGCTTAGGCTCTCAGCATCTCTTCTCTGTGCCAAGGACTACCTGTCTGTTGTTAGTAGGCACATCGCTTAAAAATCTTTTTCCCCGGTGAATCACATACTTGACAGAAACTGTTCTCCAAAGGCTGTTCTCACAAAATGAATGGGTTATCCTGATTCCTGCAAACCACAGTTTATTTTCTCCCAGCTGGTCTTGGCACTTAAACAGCACCAGGTGACAATTTTACTATTCCTCAAGAGTTTAGAAGAGCTATGAACTAATGGCAGCGCGGTGGTGCTAGGCACTGGTGACATCTCTCCTGTCCTTCACGCAATGACTTGTTAGTGTGTTCTTTTTTCCCCCCATCTGTAGTTCTAGAAGAACTAGAACTTTTTGTGTCTGCCATGGATCAACATGGTTCAAGACTTTTTCAGACTGACTGTTGATGTAAATAACCTAGATAATCTTGCCTGACTGCACTATTACTGGGAAACAAATTCTCCACGATTGTTTTGTGTAATACAGAGCATCAAACTGCTGAATTCCCATCCTTGACAAATGTGAATTACACTCGGCATGGCAGCTAGAAGTGAGTTAAAGCCACTACTGGAAATAATCAGGCACCTTCGAACCTGTTATCCTCTCTGGCGTGATGTAAACACCGGTACCAGCCACAAGAATGCCACCCTGGTGATAGAAAAGTTTTCAGCTCTTATTCCTCCCAGTTCCTCCATCTCCGATTGAAGATGTTGGGTAAGCTATGGACACATTCCCTTCCCAGCTTTTCTGGAACATTTTACACTCTCTGAAATCCTTTTATTAATCTGAAGGTATGACTAGCCTCAGATAATGAAACGCATTATTAAACATTATTAAATGCATTAGATGGATCCACTGCATTTATTGAACTATGGCAGAAGACAATATAGATGTTTTTTAGCAGCTCCAGAATATTTAAGAAGATTCTTTAGGTGGAGTTTTAGGTTCTTGGGATGCAGAATGCTGTAGGTGCCTGTAGATGTGCTTGGTTAAAGAAACCTCTGGCCCCCACGTAGAACGATGATGCTCTGCTGCTTTGTGCTCACCCACTGCCTGCTTGTCGAGCCCACCGCGAGTGTGGTGGGATCCAGACAGGCAGCAGGAGATTAGCTGGGGGCTAGTGAGCCTTGAAAATATTCCAGAGTGCCACTAACCAGTGTTGCCAAAGTGGATGACACGACGTGACATCTCCTGCCAGGCAGCCAGCAGCTGGTCATGTCCGTGGTATGTTAATGCTGACTGGTATTTGGGGAGGGAGGGAGCCTCAGCTGCTCTTTTGTTAAATGTGGGGCAGAAGGATGTTTGAGGAACTGATCACGAGCAAGATTCTGCAGCAAGACCACTTAGTTCGGGTAAAGGCCCCTACCTGATGTCCCTGTCACAGGAGGCTGGTGACAAGGAGAGACACACAGACTGGGAGCTACAAGAAGAGATGGGGAGAAAGTTGCAGCGATGGAAACACCGAATCGGCCCCAGAGCGTGGCAGTGCTGAAGATCCTTGCTATGTGGTTGGCAGTTGTGCAATATTTGGGTGTGTGTCCTTTCCAAAAATTACAGGCTGACGCCGACTGGCCACGAGAACCATCTGAATGATGTTGAGATATTTGCAAGTGTAGAAGCTTAATGAAGACAGAGAGAAGGTGCAGGACTTCCATTCGGTTCAGGGTTTGCTGCCTTCCCCAGTGGCTGTCAGGGCTCATTCGAGAAGGATGAGAACCACCAGCAGCTACCAAAGCTGGGGAGCCTGGGCGTCCTTCTGCCGCTCCCTCCCCCGCTGCAGTTAGCTTTCATAAAGAATATTGCTGTTCGCCTGAACTTTCTGCTTCCTGCTAAAATCCACAGGGCTGCCTTTCTGGATTCCCACCGGGACATGCAATCCAAATCCTTCCTGCTCCACAGATGGAGGGGGAAACCCACAGGCAGAGACAGACGCCTTGGCTTCCCGCAGCTGCTGGTGCTTTTTTGCACTAGGTCTGCGGAGTCGATGCCTTCACTGCTATACGTTCAGCATATTAATTCAGATTGTATTCTCTGGGCCTAGTGGAGAGCTCTGACAAGGCAATCTATGCTTCTGTCCCTTTTGTAAATGCTGTACCATTTTTTGAGCATCTTCTGGATATCTCTTTCATGGCCCAAAGCAACCGACACGTATTTTTTTTAATATCTAGGGTGAACTCCTCTCAGGGCTGAACGTCCCCACTCATAACATTTCCTCATTCATCAGTTTCAGCTTTTGCTCCGTCTGGTAATGACACCCTCATATCTGCAGCTGTGTCTTGCTGGCTGGGCTGCTAAGTTCCTTGCTCATGTTGGTCACTTTATCACACATGACAACTCTGTGGATGAAGAGAAGCCTCAGTCAGTGCTGGGCAAAGGTGGCACAAAGCTGTGAGCCCCGTGATTCACAGCCCTGGTTTGCACGTTGGCATAGCCCAGAAGTTTTTCGGTTTTATCTTCTTCAGAGATTATTTGGGTCTGGAACAACTTTCAGTGAATTCTCCTTTAATCTAAAAGAAGAACGTACGTGGGCATCTTGGTGCCTGGGGTAGTAGTTGATTTTTCTTCTATTTTCAAAGCAAACTGGAATTTTACAAAATTCTTCCCCTTAGCTCTTTTTTTTTGTGAATGTTTTACAGGGAAGGAGGATTTTTAATGGCACGTGTGAGTTCTAAATCCCTGTGTTTAAATGGTGCCCTGTTCAACACTTCTGATCCCCCGTTCAAAAGTGAGAGGGTAACGCTCCTGACAGAGGGAACACAGAAATCAAGGCAGGATTTAGGGTATCTGAACATGGATATCCCATGTGTGGGATCGTGGTGGTACTTTGTACCATCCTCCATACCTAAATGTTTTTAAAACCACTGAGCATCTGTCATGACCACCTGTTCTCCTCTTTCCTGAGCTCAGCTTTACAGATGGGCTTTGGAAAGAATGTGTTTTGAATCACTTGGCCATTTGCTTCTGCTAGTATGACTTGCTAGCTCAGTGAAACCCAGGAGCCACTTGCATACAACAAAACTCCTCTTTATGCTGAGAGGGATTGTCTGTGCCAGCTCATCCACTGATTGCCAAAACCATCATCTGATTCATGAGCGATTACTGCAAAACAAAGCAATGAACCGATTCTTGACTGCAAATCAGAAATGGGGACACTTCTCACAGATGTTACAACCCTTTGCAAGGGCTATCTGTGGGTGTAAGCAGTGTATTTCTTCATGCCTGCCCTCAGGATGGCATCTGCTCTAGAGAACCAGCCCCACCTGCCTTAAGGGCCGGTGAGATCTCCGACAGGTTAAATTCAGGCTACTTGCACGGGAAACATGAAATCTGTGGAGTTAGTTCATGCAAGTGCTTGGATTCTGGACTGATCCTGAAATCAGCTGCCTGAGGTCCAGGCTGGCTCAGCTTTCATGATTCATTATTCATTGATGAATCGAGAAAACCGGTTAAAACGGCAAATGTGGCAGAAACAGGCAAAAGAAATATCCCTTAAACCGAAAAGGCAGGAACTGGAGCCGAAGTGGAGCGTAAGTTACAAAGGCAGCACCTTTCTCTTGCAGTTACATGTCATTCCATGTTGGTTGTCCCAAAGTTTTCCCTGCGATTGAACTAAATGGGAAGAGAAGAGCAAGTTCTAACAGAGCACTTGTGTCGCACAAGCACTCTCTTCTGGTGCAACGCTCACTTGGCCATCTGTGAAATTAAGACCATTCGAGTATTCTCACTGGAGCTCCCTGACTCTTCCTAAGCTTACAGGAATGCTGAGGTGGGAAATATTTCTTCCCAGAGCCTGTTGATTGAATCCATGTGGAAAGCTCCACCTGACAGTTAGGGTCACATGCCTGAGCTGGAGCACAGATCCCCACTGAGTTGCTGCTTTGGAAATTTAACTCCTGGAAGAAGTGTTTGCTCTTTTCTTTGAGGCACCCTTCTTTCAAATACTCTGGGTAGAATAAAACCTGTGCATCAATTCCTGATGTGATGCAGGAGAAGACCAGAGGTAAAGGTGACATTCGCCATGGGCTACTCTTACTGTCATTTCACTAGAGGTCACACGTAAGGGAGGGACACGGACTGTGCTCTTACTGGTGCCTGGTAAGAAATGATGGGTACGCTTGAACTGCTGGCAATTTGCACCTTGATGGCTCTCCAAATGAAGGCTGGGCCCATCCAAGCATCCAAACAATAAAAAAAAAACTCAAAAAACCCAAAAAACCCAAGCAAAGGTTGCTTTGAGAGGATTTTCCACTAAAATGTTTGAGTTGGATGAGCTACAGGACTAGGAAACCCAGCGATATTCTGTGATTGAGACAAGAGTGTGTTTCTTCAGACCAGGTAAGAGACTTGGTTTGGATCCTCTGCTTTGGGTAACAGAGAGTCCTGGGTTCTACACTTGATGCTGTGGTGAAGAGATTTGAGTCTCCTAAAAATAAAGGCTGTAGCATCATATAGTGCTAGCCTCTTATCTGGAACTATTCTGTGGAAGCCGACAGGACAGGAACCAGTAGCTGGCTGCAAATCCAGAATGAGACCGTAGGAGATACTTACCTGTCCTCACCGAGAGAACTGCTTTTGCAGCTCCAGTTCTTGCCAGTCTTTGCCCTGCTCTCCGTCTTGACCATACCCGTGAATATACAGCAATCCAGCACAAATGACTGCAAATCCAGAAGCTGGTCTTGGGAGGAACGAGTCCTAGTCCTCAGCTTCTCTCTTACTTCATGGTGGACTTGGTTCCTCAGCTACCATTTGTACAATCCTTGTCTCAGTTCTCACCCTTAATTTTTAACTTAAACACTTCTACCTCAGAGCATCCTTGTTGTTTATCCTTTGTGAGTAGCTACAGTAACTTACCATTCCATGCCTGCCGCAGGGTTTTGTGGCCACAGCTTTGCATCCATCCCTTCTGTAAGGAAAAGCACGTGCTTTCAGCTAGTTACACTTTGGTTCAATTTCCAATAGCATGACTGCCGTGGAATGGAGACATGCAGAGGTGAATCACACCGCAGCTGTTTTGCCCTGAAAACTGATCTTTGTGGTGGGACACACTCGCTGACACTGGGAGTCGTCACCGGAGCAGGTGGCTTAGGTCTCTGCGGGACCTGGCTGGTGGCATTCCAGAGCGGCTACTGTCTTTATGCAAGCAACCACCTCCACGCAGCCTTAGAGGAAACCTCTCCAGCTTCCAGCCTTGCCCACAGGGAAGGTGCCATTCAAGCCTCTTTGAGAAGCGCTGGGAGGGAGCTACATGTCTGGAAAAGGGGGAGCACTGATCCTGACCTCCCGCTGCTGCTCCAGTTCCTCAATCCCATTTCTTTGACCTTGGGATATGGCCATTTCAAAGCTAAGCCCAGTCTCTTTGCCAAGTCACCTGTTCAATATTGGGGAAATGTTCAAAGCAAACAACATATTTATCCTTTCAAAGGAAATGATAGGTTCACTTCAAACCGAGCCCCATTCTGCTGTGATTTATTCTTGTAGTCTATATCTCTCTTTCCTTTTTTAAAAAACTTATTGAATGCAGGTGATGTATTTTTGACATGATTGATTTTGACCCGTATGTGCCTGAGCTAAATGAATCAACATTGCCAATTTCCCCTGCCTGTGACTAAAGAACAGCCAAGTTGATAAGGGCATTCTTCTTTCGATTGAAATGTTGGAGCAACAGCCCCTGTTTTCCAGCTGAGGAGTCACCTGCATTGTATCAAGCTGCACTCTGTGAAACGGTGGAAATTTTGTAGAGCCCAACCAGGGGTGTTGCATTTCCTTTGGGTTCAGCTTTCACCTGTTCTGAGGCGGTTTAGTCCAGGCTGAGAAGCAAGTCAGGTGGATTGATGCTGGCTGCTTGCACCCCTTCTGGCTGTCGCTCTGAGCTTCCAGGCGACAGGCTGCTCGTTAATATTTCCACCTGAGCTGGGAGGCACTGGCCTTTTTGTGAGACATTCTGCTGTCTCGCAGCACTTCCCCCTCTGTATTGCAGCCAACAGAGGCTCAATTTAACAACTCAACTTACTGCTGCTGCTCTGAGCTCAGATCCTTGGGGATTTTGTTTCCTGGCAGAGAGCTGCACCTTGGAAAGGCAAGGTTCCCAGTTAAGAGTAGGTGCCTAGGGCACAACCAGTGGCATGTGCTCCGTCTTGAAGCCGAAGGAGCAGAATGCTCTGGCATCTGTGCTGGTACTGAGCACCGTGAGCTACATACGGCCCAAATTTTGCCAGTGGGAGGAAGAGGTGGTTGGAGTCTGCGTCCCTCAGGGTAGTGCAGAAGCGAAGGATGCTGCCTCCCTCGGCTCTGGGCTGACCTGCTCTTCCCACCTCATTGCTGGCAAAGAACCTCCCTAGGGCTGAGGTTTTCCTCATGTTCTTGCTGATGAAGCCGTGGCAGGATTGCCGTGTGCCTGGTTATATCAGAGGCTGGCGGATTTATTTCCTAGCTGCTATCTACTTTTCTTCCACTTCTTGCCTCTTCTTGAAGTATCTGTGTCGCTCCCTCTCTCCCAGTAGCTCTTACTGGTGATGTGGAGGATGTAAAGGAGCAGATCTGCCCTTGGATCTTATCACTTCTGGGTTTACTTCTGTGCAAATGTCACATCGGTTCCCAGCATCACTATTCCGCTCTGCCAAGTGAACACTAAGCTGCTTGCCTCTCCATCCTGTGACCTGAGTACACAGAGGAAACCAACAGCAAGTTTCTATAGAGAAGTTAATCAAGCAATTATACACTGAGGTTCCCAAACACCAGGTTTTTCAGGGAAACAGCTTCTGGAGCAAGTCACTGGAGGGAGCTGCTGGAAGGAGGCTGGGCTTGGGCAATCCCAGTTAAAACCCAACCTACACCAGCTGCCACTCAGTCACTCCTTTCTGCAGGCAGGCAGGTCCACGGGTTGAGGAGGGATGTAAATAAGTGAGGAGTGAGAATGTCGGAGCCTGCAGGTTTCTCACAGAGAAAGCCCATGTCATGAAAACCGTCTCGTCGGGGACCCAAGGATGGAAAGCAGCTCAGCCTAGTTCAGTCACAGCGTTTGCTCCTGGCGCAGAAAGACACAGTGGTTTGGGTAGAGCCAAGAGGAAGAAGGAGGTGATAAGTATTCAGGTGAAGAAGTGTCAAGCTAGTGAAGACTGAGATTTAGCGACAAGAAGAAACTCTTTGGAGAAACTGTGTCAGCAAAGCACCTGACATGCCCCTGCATGGACTGCCCGTTTTGGAATAATTTTATTCCAGGCTAAATGCTGCTTTGTGATCAGAAACAAGTGCCCAAACACCTGAAACAAGTTCTTTTCCCAGGGGAACTATTTTGGGGTGGGTTTTTTACTTGTTATTCTGAAAAAATCTCCTATTTCACCACCCGGTTCCCTTCCATCCTGCGCAGATGGGGAGGGAGGTCTGCCGTGCAGGTGTCCCCGTTATCCAGCGCTGCTGAGGTTTGAATATTCTTTGGAAATTCTGAAATATTTTGACCAAGTGTGTGCAAACAGTATGGTGTGGGTGTTGGTGTGAAGCTAAGGCTGGAAGAAGCGTCCACATTTAGTGAACGACAATAAAGACGGGAGGCTTTGCGAGGAGGAGCGTTCCTACCAGCACCTGCAGTCGTCGTCCCTGTC
>JAVJGJ010000036.1:6194719-6210185 GCA_035590215.1 Microhierax caerulescens | reverse complement strand
AGGACAGCTTGGGTGTGTTAAAGGGAGGCGATAATAAACAAGGGAAAAGAGAGCAGAAGACTTCTGCACGCTTTCTCCTATCACTCCATTTATTTTCCTTTCAGGCAGCAGCTCAACTGAGCAGAGCCGGAGGCGTGGTGGTGCCTGTATCACCTTTGTGGAACACGGAGCAAGTGCTCCCATGCCGAGCAGGGCAGGATGCTGAGCAGGGCTCCCACCAGGCTCCAGCCACCCCTGCATCCATGTAAGGACAAAATCCTCTGTTTTCAGCATGGAGGGTCATCTGAAACACCAACTATTGCCTCTTGTCCAGGGACCCCTTGACCTGATCTTTGCTCTGACCTACTACAGCGAGTAGATCCTGTAGTAGTGTACCACCGAGTTCTGACAGTATTTGGCTATCGGAAAGGAACAGCTTGCCAGGAGTATTTTAAAACGTCTGTTGGTGGAGAGGTTAGACCCAAATGTTCTTCACATCCTCGCGTTCAGTAATAAATTGTGTTGCTTTTCCAAATGCTCAGTCTGTTTCAGGGACAAAGTGTGAACAGTGCCACCAAAATGCAGCCTGACCTCTTCGTGTGCCAAAACACATTCATTTCTCTCTCAAGATAGGGTTACAATTTGACAGGAGGAAGCAAAACATTTCTTTCTCTTTCAGAGAAGAGTTCTACAAGATGCTTAACGCGATTTTTTGCTCAGCATGCTAAGCAGCAGTTTCAGAAGCTGGCCCGAGTCTGGCAGCGCGCAACTCCACGGATGCGGAGCAGTGGGAGCAGGGAGTCTTCCCTGCACTTGCGAAAACACAGATTGAAAATAGTTTCCACGCTTTCTCCTCCCTCTTTGGCAAGGCGGTTTGCTTGTTTCTGCCTCACGTGAATCCTTCTGGCACCGACGAGGGAGGCACGCTGCCTCCTTAATCTGTGAAGCTTCCTCGCAGAAGGGGCCGGGGAATTGGACTTGCCAGAAAAACAGCTTTGGGAAATGCCCGCTCATCTCCGCTCCTGCTGCGCCGCAGCGCGAGCAATCGCTGCCCGCCTGTTCCAGGCTCCAGTGAAGACATCAGACCGCGGATGCCACGTATGTCCCAGGAGATTTGTCACACGGGCACGTGCTGGACTTTCCTTGGGAACCTGCCTTTCGACCTGGGGAAACGCTCACAGCTTTCCTTGTGTGAGTTCCTCTCTCATTCCCAGACCGCTCCGCCTCTCTCTGGCAAAGGGCATCCGGCGTTCCTGAGCAGCTCCTCATGGAGCCGATCCCTGTATCCGTAACATCATAGTCCTTCAGCAGCCCTCGAGGAAGGCAGCCAGCAAAACTCTGAAAACCTCGCTCCAATTCCTTTTTGCTGGTGACCTCCGCTGCTGCTCAATGCCACCATGTGTCCTACCAGAATTAAGCAACGTTTCCAGCCATCTCTCAGGTGATGCTGCCGGCAGGCATTGCAAACCTTTTAGGTAAAGCCACCACGCAAGGAACGAGGTTGCCTAAAATTGCCATTCAAGCACAGGGGAGCGAACACAGCCTTTGAAACGGCGTGCGAGCCACAGAGCAGCAAACTGCTCAATGTCACTTGAATGTGACTGAGCCGTGTGAATCCCTTTGCCACGTTCGGTTTGTGTACAGGACGGTAATGGAAATTGATTCAGTTTCTTCTCACAAATCGGCTTTGTTTATTTCAATAAGATGGATTTTTTTTGTAGATCCGACTCCCAATTTAAAAGATGAAAGTACAGATAGGAAAGACTGACTCTTCCCAAAGCTACTGCCAAACTCCTCCAGTAATCCCATTATTAGGGAAAAACAGGATTTGCAACTGACAGCTCAAGTGTTCTCTCTGCCTGCAGAATTCAAGATTTTGGAATGATTATTTAAAAGTATTTCAGTACCTAAGGATTCAGAGAAGCCTTAGGTGAGTTTTTCACAGGCAGCTCCTGGAACTGGATATCTAGCTTTACCTAAACGTGGTTACAAAACTTGACCCCTCAGACCCAATTAATTTTGACGGAGCTCAGCGCAGGATGGAAAGGCTCTGTAAAGGCACTGGCTTGCATGGGCTGCTGCCATCCCTGAACTGCCACTGAGGTTTTGCCAATCCAGTCATCAGGCACAAAGGAAATTATTTTTCTGGCAGGGGATGAGGTAGCGAGAAGGCTTAACACTGACACCTTATGATGAAGCCTACAACAGCTACGAGACTGCCTTGTCCACTGTGGCTTCCCATCCAAAACTTATGGATGGTCTGGATAGAAATGTCTGGCTCTGAGCCTGAAATCGTGAGTGAAGTCACTGTGGACCTAGACAGACTGGTTTGCTGGAGTGATGGAGACACGTGGGAAACTGCATTTTTTTTTCTCCTTTCTTCTCTCAGGGCCAATTAAAAAAAAAAAAAAAAAAAAAGCAGAAATGGATTTGTGCCCCCTCGAGCAGTGGATAGCATCCCGTCTGTGAGCCCCTGGGATGCTGGCTGGCAATGTGCTCTCTTTTCCATCTTTCCTGGGATGTTCTGTCGAGGCATCCCATGAGGAATTGCACCTTAAGACGACCACCATGTCCAGATCTTTTCCTGGCCTCTTTATGTGGCTCAAATGCAAAAGGAGGCTTAGGAGATACTCAGGGCCGGGATAAGCAGAGGGGTCAGCTCTTTAGTGGTGGGAAATCCCGGGGGGATATTTCACACGGTGCCTCTGGAGGAGGAGGTTGTGGGGTTTTCCCGTCTCCTTCCCTCCTGTGCCCTATGTGGACAGCACAGCCTACGCAGCACTTCGAGGCCATGGAAATACTATTGTTGAGGGAAACCCCTGAACTTCTTCCCCAACCTAGGAAGGCTGCTCACCCAAAGGTGGGAGCAGGTGGGTGACCTGTTTTTTGTGGGTCTGCCAGCACGCTGAGAGCTCCCACCAACAGAGGTTTGAAAATACTCCTGGCAAGCTGCTCCTTTCCAATAGCCAAATACTATCAAATCTCGGTGGTACATCGCTCTTCTCAGGATCTACTCGCTGTATTAGGTCAGAGCAAAGATCAGGTCAAGGCAATAGTTGGTGTTTCAGATAACCCTCCAGGCTCTCCACGTTACTGAAAACAGAGAGTTTTGTCTTGTGTGCTCTGTTTCTTGCTAGTGAACCAGAAATCCGGGTGCGTTAACCCAGGTCCGACACGTGGTAAAGGCTCAGCGTTGCTCCTCCGTCAGTGAGGATGCGGCCACTGGGACGGGGACCAGCAGCAGCTTCTCAGCACGTGTTTATCTCCTCAGTGATTCCTGATGGGTTCGGAAAGTAACTCCTGGTGAAGCACCTTATTGTATCTTCTTGGCAGCTGCCTAATCTGTAGATGTCAGGAGAGATGAAATAAACTTGCTTACTACAGATTGGCCTGTCTCCCTTTACTGTGTCTCCAGGTGATGGATGAGCGTTACCTGTGATCTTTGAGTAGCAGCTGTATCTTTCAGAGGTCTAACTACAGCCAGGAACTATAAATGCTGCATTGCTTCACTGACAGAGCGACCTAGAAGCAATAATCTTTGCCTCCTGCCAAGGTTAACTCCTTTGTATCTTCACAGGACAAACAGTTGCCAGGTCCATCAGCCGCCTTGGGTTGTGCACAGATAAGCCCTGTAGCAAAGGAGGATGCCTTCAGGGCTGGAAAGGGCAGGTCGATGCCTTCAGGGCTGGAAAGGGCAGGTCGATGCCTTCAGGGCTGGAAAGGGCAGGTCGATGCCCCATCCCACAACTGGGTGCCTGATCCTCTTGCACGCTGCCTCTCGAACTAAGGTAGCAGAACCTGCAGCTGTCCTGCCAGCTGGCTTCCCTGGAGATCTCACTGGCTTCTGCTGACGGGCCACCGAGTAGAGGGAAGAACGCATTTGTTGTCATTATTGCTGGTGACAGAGCTGCTGCAAAGCGGGAAGAGTTGGACCGTGGAAGCAGCAGAGCTTGCGAGGCATGCCTGGAGGATTAGTGGAAGGCTCTGGGGAGTGAAAAAATGAAGAGGTAACAGTTGGAGAAGAAAGAAAAACAGCGATCAGTGTAGGCTGGTCTCTATCCTTCCCTTCGCTGAGCACAGTAGAGCAGAAGCGATGCAGAGCTCAAACCCGGATGGGGAGCAGAGATACTTCGGTACGCAGGTGCTACTGCTGAGCTTCCTCAGTCCTCACTTGGTGCCTTAAGAGATGCCACTCTCTCCCTTGCGTCTCACTGTGCAAAATGCCGCGGTTCTGGTTCCGTCGCGTGTCACATCGCCTCGGTGCTAGCAGAAACACTGCGGCAGACATGCTCCCCTTCGGATGGAGCGTGCCGCCGGGCTGGTCGCAGCTCTGGGGATGCTGCGTGTGGAGGAGAGAGGGAAAACGGCATTTTGCAAAACGCTGGCAACTGAGGGTAAAAATAGTTGAGCCCGAACTATTTATCCTAAGGAAGGATTATTACGAAGTGCCAACCACGTTGCTGGGATCCAAGTTGCCCTGAATGCACGTGGCTGGAGGGTCACGTTTTGGGCTATTGGCCAGATGTAACCACTCCTTTCTTGACAGCTTCCTCACCACTACTCTTCTGAAAATAACGCATTCATATGCCCAGAGTAGGACAGACAGCGGCTGCAACCAGGCAACTAACAAAAAAAGGTATTGTTTTTGGTTTTTTAAAAAATAATCCTTTGGGTTAGGTAACCAAATGGTTGTGTGCTGCTGATTTCCATAGCCACAGGTAGCAAAACAGAGAGTAAATCGAAGGAAAACACAAGTAATTGAAATTCTGACTTTGGCATCAAAGAAGATTTCAAGATAAAAGCTATACCAAAAAATGGGGAGAAAGGCAGAGAAAATGGGGCAGAAAAAATGGAAGAATAAGAAAACACCGGCCTTTTCTTTTTCTCTGTTGAACTTATGCTCTTTTGATTGGGAAAAGCGCCGGTACTAGGTGGAACCATAGCCCATTAGACATATTCTTCGTATTTCCTAGTGCTACAAAGAGAAATGTAGCTCTTTTCTACTGCGAGCTGTGTGTACACATGAAGCTAGATGGTTCCTGCCCCCCCACCACTTAGGACAGCCAAAGGAAAGAGCACGATCCTCACTTTGCAGTGAAAAGACAGAGGCACAGAGATTCTGAATAGGTCTTAAAAAGAGTCTGCAGCAGGTGTAAGGATCAAACCACAACTTCCTCAGCGATAGCTCAGTGCTCTCCCAGCTATTCTCTTCCCCTGTGCTCAAGGGTTTACCCCAGACCCCTTGCAAAGTGTCAAGGCTTGTATTGAGGGGAAGGGGGGTGCCCAGCAGCACAGCCCCCCCCCAATGCTGTCAGAAAAGACCTGAAGGGAACAGGGCTACTCGCTAGATTTCAGCTTTGTCTTGCAGTGCCCGAACACCACAGCTGCTGCTTGCAGGTTACCTGACGTATCTTGGAGCACATCCTGAAGCCCAGGGATATAGAAAATTTGTGTTCACACCTGGGTGAATGCACGAGGGGCAGAAGCCAGCTAGCTCCAAGCAACCCCTCTTGCCTGTGCTCTGCATCTCACGCCATCATTTACTGCAGTGTACAGCACCGCTTGTAACATTGACACCTTTGCCATTTCTCCATTAATATTCTTAATGAATATCTGTTGGTCCTGACTGATTTAAAAGCAATACGGTTAGTCTGAGCTCTAGGCTGATCTCATAAGTTGACAGCAATACAAACCTGTGACCGATCTGGATCGAGGCATGTACAGATGCCAGCCCTTCCTTGGGAAGGTGGTTAGCTGAATTTCCCCTCTCTTGTCAGTGAAGTCAAAAGACACAACCAGAGTAAATCCCTTTCTCGCGAGTCTAGAGCAAACTCGGCTCAACGCCTAAGTGAAGAAGAAAAATCTCCCTTAACACAGGAATTCAAGAATTGTGGCAGGCAGAGTCATTGGAACTTCTGAAAAAACATAGCACTTGGCTCTGGTGCGAAGCCTTGTCGCTTTCTATTCAGAGCACACGTGTTCATTTGCTACAATTCCCTTTTGCTGTGATTTAATTGCTTGTTTCTTTTCAAAATTCAACAAAGTATTTGGAAAAACAGAACTTCCACACCTAATCCTCAAACAAACAAGTGGCTTCTTGCTTCTGCTGCATAGAAGGAATTAATGCATTCGGTGTGGCTAAAACCCAACAAAAACACACATAAAATATATGAGCTGCTATTTAATTTTGGTTGCACCACGTTGAAGACTTCTGCACAATGAATCACAGAGCAATCTTGAGCTCCTGTGGTTGGTTGCAGGGGCTATAGCAGAAGTGAACATCAGCCCTAACGCTGCCTTGTTGTAACGCCTGTTGGCCCTGGGGTGTCACCCCCTGGGTTCTGTGTGTGTCTGGGGGAGGAGATACCCATGGAAACCCAAATGCACCATCGCAGGCTGCACTGTTCTGGCTGCATCAGTTTTAGGCTAACTCCAGCCCGTTGATGCTCAAGAAGGGAACCAGGGGCCGTTCCCTTCTCTCTGGGTTCCCTGCAGGAGCCTCTGCCTCTCTGAAGATGCTCGCGGTCCTCCACGCCTGAACATCACGAACCAAAAGCAGAAAGCGGGAGCCAGACCCTGTTTGACTCCAGAACTGCCTCCACTGGGGCACGGAGCGTGATAACGGGTTAACGATGGGGCCAGAGGGGCTGCAATTTCTGTGCCGTCTTTCTGCCTACAGCAGCTTGGTTTCCCTGAGGATTGCTCAGCTGGCTCTGGGCACCAGAGCACTGACCCTGGATTTCCTCTCTATATTAAAGGAAAGGAACATTAACCTCTCTGTCTTAAAATTCCCGATCCAGACCCTCACCAGCATAGATCAGTGTAGCTACCGATTTCTAACTTCACAGTGCTGATTTACACCCTTGGGTCGCGGTCCTGTTTTGTATGACCAGGAGCTGTTTCAATGGTTCTGTGTTTTCCTGCTGGCCACTGGTCAGACCCAAACGATCCCAAAGCAACTGGTGAGACGACAGGCGGCTGTATGAGCTGCTGCTCCACCACCCACCTCTTCCATCCCAACCCCCCAGGGATGCTTGCATCGGTAGGAGCACTACACAGGCTATAATTTAATATCTATTAACTCGGAACATCAGTACAGCACATAAACTTAACTGGCCCTTGCAATACTGCGGCAAGTTCCTGTCCCTAGTTAATCCTATAAATCATCCCAGATCGGCTAGGACCCAATCGATGGGAAGAAATTATACCACAACATTAGATTTCATCATACATGACTTGAACGATTACTTTTCTGTCCTGTGGTATGAAGAATCGTGAAAATTAATAGTCTCTCTGTGCCCAAACGAAGTGTTTATGGGGCGGTATTATCTATCCTGTATTTCTTACTTGAACCCATACGTTAATATCTTTGGATTTACAACCGGTCAATTGTTTTTTGAACTTGCCGTTGTATCAAAAACAGGGAAACTTTATGGGATTTTTTTAATTGTATTACAGTCTTCTTCTCCAGTATCCTTTTATGTCCCTTCCATAGAGGTGTCACATCCCACTAGACTCTGCCTTGTGCATCTGCACCCAGGTGGTCAGGGCTTAGCTCTGGCCAGCAGCTCTCACTCAGCGCAGGGTTGGCCTCAGGCAAATGGGTTGATGCTCAGAAGCAGGGGCAGGATGGACATAGATTGTACCAATGTGTCTGTTCTTGCAACAAATTAATATCTCCATGCTTCAGAGCTGTCAGTTTAGCATGACCTGATGTGGACCATCCAGAGCATCCCGGGTGCTAACCTCAAAAAGGTGACTGGACTCGAGTAGATTTGACTAAACGTTGAATTGTCTCAGCTTTGGTGTCAAAGCAAGTTAAGGATTCCAGCTGTGATTTTATATTGCAAATATTTATCTGTGTCATAAAATGCCTTTAACAATGTGTGCCAAGTAACTGGGTATCTGAAGCCTTGTGAAAACTAAACCAGATGTCCTGTGTTTTGTTCTTTGGTCTCCTTCTTCAGCTGCTGGCTGGCATGCTTAAAATTAACTCACCTGTGCAATTGTAGAGGTGAAATATTTTATGCAGCTGCAATGAGCAGACACTATTTCACCTCTGAGGATTGCTTTTAGTACCTTGCTTTGAAGGCAAACCGGCACGTATGCGGTTAGGTTGCGGGGAGAGGCTGCAGAGCTGTGCTAGAAAAGTGCCAGGCGCGCGGACGCGGAGCAGCAGCCCCGTGCCCGCCCTGCAAGGAGCACAGAGCCCCCACCTCTCCCTGAATAGCCGCGATAACGAGAGGCCAACACGGGCCCTTGATCCTCGCCACAAGCTTCACAGCCACCCCCTCCTAGGGATGAAAGGGACCTCTCAAGCCACCTGCTGCTGTTGCAAGAGCGAACCAGGGAAGCCAGTGGCTGTGGCATTTCTGTTCCCCATCGCACTGGTGTGATTTCTCTTAGTGCCGCTGATTAGACAGAAGCATCTTCTTATTTTTATCTGTAGCCTGGAGGTTCTTGATGCATATAAACAAAGGAAGATTAATGTTTGGCTGGATAAAACCGTGCACTTAGAAAGATCTGGTTCCAGCTTTTAGCCTCGCTATAGATTTTTGTGCAAGTCACAGGTAGGTTTCAGAGGTATTTTGATCCCTGAAGATGCAATCCTTTTGACCTTGGCATTCTTAGAAACAACATCATACACTTACCTAGTTTTAAGTAGCAAAATCTCTTCCTTAATCTCTTTGGTTCCCAGCTGTCAAATATTTCTTTGCATCTCGGAAGCTCCAGAGACTAATTTGTTCACATAGATGGTAGAGTCTGTGGTGTGAGACATGAGGAAGAAAACATCTTTAGTAGCAGAGGATAGTTAACAAGTTTTAAACAAGAAATACTTTTTGATGTGGTTACCTCCAGATCACGAGGAAGGGGGTGGGGGCAGCTGATTTTCCATTTCCTAGGAAATAGCAGAAATTAAAACTTTCATATATTTATGCATTCCATAAAAGAAATGGAAGACTTTTCAAAAAACCTACTGTAACGGAGTTCAGACTGTCAAATATCTCAAATTATTTTGATGTTGAAAACATGAATTTAATTTTGAAACAACCTTCTGAAATGAACTCCCAGAACTACTCTGAAAACGTTGCAACAGGCTGTTTTGACACTGAGGCCTTTTGCCTCTGTTGTGGGCATGTGAAATGTCGGAATTAACACGTATTTCTAAAACATGCCCATTTCAAAGAGAGAGGCTTTTGTTAGAGTATACAGTAAAATGGAAAAAATAAAAACATAAATAAATTTCAGCCTTTTCACCCAGCCCGTGTCAGAGCAAGGACCACCTGAGGACGCAGCAGCGGGTCCTGTGATCCATGTTGCACCACCCAGACTAGAGCAGGCGCGAGCCCCCCATCACCTGCCAGCGCTAACGTACACATCAGCCCTTCCCGAAACACTTTATCAGCTCTCTCCAGCAACAAGCCTCTGTCAGAGAGCTGAGACCATGGGGACAGTCACCCTTGCCAGGGAGGTGATGGCAACCAGCCCAAGACAGGCTAAAGCTGGCAGATCACAAAGGACACGTGTGACCGTGAGCGAGTCAGAGCGGTCCCGCACCATCTAACCAGCCTCCCTGCTGGTTTTCAAACCCAATCCATTTGCAGCGAACGACAAATCCAAAGCAGAGCATTTGTGGCAGCGAAAAAAAAAAAAATAAAATCAATTGAGGGACCTGTGATAGAATGGAAAATACTGTAGTGCGTGCAGCGTGTTGCCCTTGGGTAGAGGCTGCCCCAGCTGCCAGGCGCAGAGGGGACCGTTCCCTGCTCGTGTTTTCGTCCCGTGCAGTCTCACCTGGGCTGCTGGCCCTTAAACCGAAGATGAGAGCGCAGACTGTACTGGGAAAAGCAAAAGGAGTGATGCAGGAGCGCGCTGCGCCCCAGGCCAGGGCTGCTGCACAAGGGCCCTGGGGCAGGATTATCCCTTCGGGGCTGCTACAGCTGGTGGGTGCCCACTGCGTAAGGCATCGTCCTGCCCTTCTGCAGGCAGCCTTGTTGTTGGCACGTGCCGTAAGAGGAGCAAATTAGAGTCCGTCCTGTTGCAGCTTTATATGTACTTCCCACCTCCTGTCTCTCAAAGACCTGTCCAGAGCCGCTCAGCGCCTGCACACTACACATGTGGGTGGACTGCAGGAGCGCTGCCTGATTCTCATCGTGGAAGACTTCATCCTCTGAGCTGCTTGTAAAAAAAAAAAAAATATAAAATCCATTTTCTTCCCTTTGGAAATCAAAAAACTAACGATAATTCTATAAATGGCAGTGACAGCATTTCCTGCGATGGCTTGCAGAACAAGAAGTGCATCCGAGGAATACTGGTGTGAGCTCAGCACCTCTGAATGCAGCTGCTTAATCTGTGCGTTGGGGCAGGCTCATAATCTGGAACACGAGCAGCATGAGCTCACGTCTGCCTGCAAAACAGCGTGTAAATGCACGCGGTATATTTAGAAACTCACAACAGTTTGAGAACTTTGACCTGAAATAGCCCCTCGTCTCAGCCTGTGACACCCAATATTATTTTATCACGGCTTCTCGATATTCCTCGCTGGGGCCCAGCACATCTGCGCTGCACAGGACCAGAGCAGCAGGCAGCCTCTGCCTCGGGAGTCCAGCACAGAGCTCCCCGAGCGTGTTCTGTGGAGCTCAGCATCGTAAATTCTGTGCTGTAAAAGGATAGAGCTGACTTCAGGACTTCGTGCTAAACCCCGACTTGACTTTCTACTTCATCTCCTCGTTTTCCCACCCACTCTTTCCTCCTCCTTATGTCACATTTGTTTTACATTTAGCTACAGAAACTTCAAGTTTTGCAAATGTAATAACAATTTTCCCTCCAGAATATTGAGTTTCCCTTGGCAACTGTCTCAGCTCCTGGATTCAAAAATGTATTTTCTTGACCTCTAAATAGGAAAAAAAGAGCAGCTGTAATGCAGATGAAATGTGTCCTACATCATCTGGGATTCTCTTCCTACTCATGGAAGCTAGAAACAACTTCCCTTCTGTGTGTCTCTTCCCTGTTTGTTTGTTTGTTTGTTATTTTTTTATGGAGAAGAGTTGAAATGTGGTATAATCACACGAGGAACTCCAGGAACCTGGACTCGAGGCATGGGCTGCTCAAACCCCGTACTTAGCCACAAGTCAACGCTCCCTTCAAACACAGCAGCGCCCGCTGTTAGCTCAGCAAAGCAGAAGCCTGAGGTGCCTGGACCCTTACCCTTCCTGATGTGTTTGGTCCATACCTTGGCTGCCTCGTGGGTTTGGAGGGAGAATGGCAGCAGCCTTTGCTGCCACGAGGCTCTGGCTGGAAGAAATGCTGCTCCTCAGCATGAGGATCTCCTGGCCGTTCGTGGCACCAGCAGCAGCTCGCTCTGTAGGCTGTCAAAAGTCACCCACCAGCAATGCGCTCCAAGGAAGAAAGATGACCCTATGAAGGGAACACTTCAGTTGGCATTAGGCTTAAAACCAGAAGCAAAGTCCTAAACGCAGCAGCGTGCTCCGTAGCAGAAGCAGCCCCCACCCCCTCCAGCTGGGTAGTCTCACCTGGGTGCTGAGGCTCTCAAGGGCTTGGAGGGGAGGAGATGATGGTGTAGCAGTGCCTCATTCATGACACCAACCAACCTATCCCAGCGATAAGGACGTCACCATGATTTCATCTCACTCTCAGACAGGTGCTGTCTGGGCTACAAAACAAGCAGCCCATTTCAACAGGAGCTGCACGAAAGGGGAGAGGCAGAGGAAGGTGGAAACTGTCGTGCGGAAGGTAGAAACGGAACATTGCACTGCAGGTAAATCATCCTCATCTGACCGTTACTGCAGCTACGGGTCCTTCCAGCCGCGCAGGCGATGCCCTAACCCACGGCCACAGAGCCGTGGTTGCATTCCCAGGAGAGCTCTTCCTCTAACATATCAAATAGGGACCGTGCTCACCGTCTCTTATTCAAGCCATGCCGCACACTCACAAGCAAGGGCCCAACCTTGAGTGGGAAAGATTTTGGGGGAGTTTGGTTTTGTTTTGATTTTGTTTGGTTTTGTTGTTGGGTTTTTTTTTTATTGGATATTTTTTTTTCCAGCTGGAGGCTTATTTTTTGTTGTATGATTCAAACAGCTAGGCATGAGAGAGAGTGAGCATGTACAACCAGACAGGGTTACCTCCCAAATGATTAGAACCTTGCCTAAGACATGAGGATAGAAACCAGCGAACTAAAGCGCCTCCTTAATTTATGCAAGATCTGTTGGTCTAGACTGCCAGCTACTTTCCAAAATGATGGGCCAGTTTAAAGTCACAGCACTTGAATCATGGCTTTTGGGCATTGTTAACCTGTTTCCTTCGTGCCCTTATAAACACAACAGTTGGAAAAAACCCTCCTGAGAAACATTTCCTAATAGATAGTTGACTCCCAAAGACAGACGTGAGCTCTCAGGTCAGAGCAGGAGCATTATCTCCTTCTTAAATGGAAATCCCCCAAAAATTGTGAGCCCAAGAGCAAGGCTGTGGTAATACCAAGCTAGCATCACGCAAACGTGCCGGTGCTTCAGCAAAGCAAACTCCCTCCCTTGTCCGTAGGCAGCGAGGGTTGGTAGAGCTGGGAAATCCATTCGTGTATAAACATCCTGCTATGGTTTCATCCTGAACAACCAGCTTCCACGGTGAAGGACCACTCCTAAAAGAACATTTGAAGTTGTCGTTTAAGGATTCTAGAGAATTTATTCTTAATATGAAAACAAACAGTTTTCTTGCAGATTAGCTGGCTCTGCAGAGGCTGTCCACGTTTTCCTGAAAGATGAAGGCAGGGTGGGCTTCAAGCATCAGGAATAAGGGGAACAAGTTCCTGCACCCCGGGCTGGGATCACTAGGAAGCCTCTTTGTGGCTGATAAAGCTCAGCCCTTCATCAGAATTAAAGCGACAGGGGGCTGATGATTTCATTCTTTCAAATATTAAACCGTCTATTCACTAAATATCCTGGGGTTAACAGGACTCATTCTCTGACAGCCTAACACACAACAAGGGTATTATATCCTAGGTCTGCTTCGTTATACTGTATAATACAAAGAAGAACAAAAAGATTACGATAGGTGATATAAATATTTTTGATTGCTTTGTAGCGTGGTGCAAGTTTTTACCTTTTTTTTTTTCCTGCAGTGGAATGGGCTCACGTTGCTGCCCTTGTGGTTCTGCTCAGCTTGCCGAGGAGTGAGCAGCACCATCACTCCCCTGAGGTCAGTGATTCGTGCCTGTGAGTATCTACCCTCTGCATCCCTTCCCTTGGAATGGATGGCTTACCTTGGCACAGGATCACAGAACGGGTGAGGTTGGCAGGGTCCTTTGGAGATTGGCTAGTCCAAACCCTGCCCAGCAGGGGCAGCTAGAGCAGGTTGCCCAGAACTGTGTCCAGCCAGGTTTTTAACCCCTCCAGGGATGGAACTCCATCACCTCTGCAGGTCATCAACAACCCTCACAGTACAAAAAAACAAAAAAAAAAAATTTGTTTTTTACTGCTCAGTCAGAATTTCCTGTGTTTCAATTTTTATCCATTTTCTCTTGTCCCTTCACCAAAAAGAGTCTGGCTCCATCTTCTCTGCACCATCTCATCAATGCAAACCCTGTTTCCCTCCTATGCAAACCAAACCACTAGCTATCTGCAGGGGAGATGAAAGTGCTGCCAAGCAACAAGACAAGACATCCCGCTGGGAAAAAGATGCTAAAGCTGGTACAGAAGCCTACTAGCTCTGACAGCTGGATACAACTGACTTGTGCATAGATTATAGTTATTGATTAAGAAAGTTAACGGGCAGTGGAAAGCCACACTGGTTGTGACCAAGAAACCAACATGGGAGACTTCCTGGAGATGTCACCTTGGTTTGGCCGTATCGATGAGCCCAGGGGGATGCCCGTGCTGCAGAGGTGGCCGAAGGCAGCGGGCTGTGCAGAGATGATAAACACCTCACAGCCTGCAGGACCAGTGCATCTTTCTTTTCTAATCCCTCCTATAGCACAAAAAGGCGGCAAAGCCAAAGGAGATGCATCCTCTTGTCATGGAAGGCGAAGCTGCTCTGAGCGGCCGGTACGGGAGGTGCATTGGGCTTGCAAGCCTTTCTGAAGCCAGAAGGGAGCTGGAACGTGCGCAGCTTGCCGGTTTTCCCTTTCCGTGTCGCTACCCTGTACGGTCAGAGCAGCAGAGAAGAGTGAGCCGCCTGCAAGGGAGCCAGCTCTGCACCCACGGCCCTGCCAGCGCCCACCCCAAGTCACTCCGGAGAGAAGCAGCACCAGTGCGGCTGCGCTGGGCCACAGCTCCGGTGGCACCTCCGTAAGGGGCTGCACCGTTACGTGGACGTGGCTGCTTGGAAGCATCTCTACAACCCAAGCTGACAGCCCTGGGCAACACTGCACGGTGGGGGAAAAGCACCCGGGCAAAGAAAGCGTGGCCAGCAGAGCACGTATGGAAACCCAGGCTGCGTTACCGCTACGAGCGCCCGCAGCAGCAGATTCATCCTGCAGCTGTCGCAGGAATCGCGTAAGTTTCAGATGCTGCTGCCACTTCTGTGAGTTCCTTCCCTGCCTCTCCCTCGTTCCCTCTCCCCTGCGACGCAGGTTTCCCCCTTACACCCCGCCAGCCCCAGTGCTGGGTCCTCTCGGGCGCTGGGTCCCTCCGCGCCCCCCCTGCCACCGCTGCTGGGGCTTGGGGCCAGCCAGCCCTGGCATTGCTCCGTGGTGGTAGCAACAGCAACAACAACCACCCGCCGGTGGACCAGAGACCACTTCAAGCTAAGAAAAAACCAGATTAAATACACGGGGGGGGAGGGGGGGGATGAGGGCACTCACAGTTACCCCATTTGTAAAGGCAGCGTGGCTTTGGGAAGTTCTGCTCTTCCCGGGGCCATAAATCAATCATAATTGCTCTGCCCGGCTCAGAGTCTTCATAATATAGAAATTAAATACATCCAGGAGCTTTGGGTTCAAGTCACCATGGCAACCCCAGCCTAGAACGGCTGCGGATGATCCACCTTAACTTTTCCATTGATCCCCATCTTCTTGTGAACAGGGATTACCTGGTGCTTCGTGACACTGAGCACATCCCACTTTCCCTTACGGTCTGTACTTATTCACCTTGCGGCAGCATAAATATAAATAAAATATATTTAAATATATAAATATATAAATAAAGTAGGTGCTGCCTTTGGGGCATTAACCCGGTCAGAGTTTAACTAAGCACTTTATTTGACGTGACGTTATTATTCAACACGTGGATTAGAAACGTGCAGTCGGGATTGACGCTTTTATAGCCCCTTTTAATGCAACAGCCACCAAGTTGTTGAGACATACGTATGAATACAGGCGGATGGAAGCCAGAATTCCCCTTTTTCCCCTTCCCATGGCAGCTCTGAAGTGTTAAAATAATGCTCATTCCATCTGCAAACCATATTTGGGGAGTTTCCTGATGAACTGGAGCTTTTCACTTGCAGAAGTTAATGGGACATTGCAATGTAGCTTTTT
>JAVJGJ010000036.1:6179500-6189890 GCA_035590215.1 Microhierax caerulescens | reverse complement strand
CTCCCAGCACAGGCAGATGCACAGCACTGCTGATGTTCTGAACTGCCTCTGGCTGCTGGTGACGGCGCTGCCTCCGTTCATCACCCACGTGCTCCGCGGGTGTGAGCACAACGAGGCCTCCGTCCCTCAAGCCTCCAGGTACCAGTGCAGTAATAAAAACAACTGGAAATGAGTTTGGTGAGCTTATTCCAGAAAATAAGTGTTACCCAGTAACTACAAAGCTGCAGAACGCAATATGTTCTGAAATCAGTTTCCTTGAACCCACACCTAATGTTCTCCACAGCTGATCTTTGTTAAACATTGGAAGCTAAGCCAAGCCTCCTCTAGGCACACAAATGCCAACCCCCAATTTTTAGCTAATTACTGGAGAAAGCTTTTTGGCAGCATATGGGGTAACCAGTGGGCTATGCATCTGGTGCCTAGATTATTGGTTTGGTTAGATCAAAGCATGAGTAATTTTTAAATTTCCACATCATCATACAGAGAAAGAGACATATTGAACATTGTGTTTGACAGTGCAGGACCACTCTTACTACTGACTTTCTGAATTGTAACCCTCTTTGGGGGATTTATGTTTCTATTACCTGCCTTTACTTTTTCATTATCAACTGCTGAGTAACACAATATTGCAAAATAAATAAATTCAGTTATAACTCCCAATAAAATAAAAATTATTTATACATCTGAGAAACATTTTATATTCCTACAGCCTCTTACAGCAGATCTCAAAGCACTTCACAAAGAAAAAAAAAAAAATCAAGATTTGGATTACATGCAAATGTGGTTTAGTTGCCTGGGTATCTTTGCTGTCCAGTCAAACTGGAACAACGACGCACAGCTATGAAAATCCTGCAGAGACTTAAATTCATTTAATGCCATTTCAGCTTATTCCTACAAACACAACATAAATTGCCATCAGACAAACCTTAAAACAATAGCAGATACTGTCAGACAGGTACTCACACTGTAAACCTTTGAGCCAGATGGAAAAACTTCATTGCTTCTGCATTTTTTTATGGAGGTAGCAGCCTGTTAGTCTGTCAGTGGGGCACTTTATGTAACTCTGCCTGTAGCACTGCAGGCAAAATCAGCTGGTGGGGCTTAAGCTGATTAAATTGATGACCCAAGCTCACACAGCTGTTTTTTTTTTTTGTTTGATTTTTTTTTTTTTCCTGAAGCAGGTTAGGGAGTGCTGGGACAGACCACTTTGCCTGCAGATCTGAAGGATTTCGCCGCTGCCCCCCTGCCCCCCCCATGGCATTGGGTACCTGCTGTGATGCGCTTGTCGCAGGGATGGCTCTCCCTGGAGAGGTTTGGTTGTAGCCTTGCTGGGTGAAGCGCCGTAAACCAAGTTTAAACCAGCATCAATGCTGGGCACAACTGGAGTTTGTTTCACAGAACTGGTGCAATGGTTTCCAGCAGCCCCCCCATCTCACAGCATCCTGGGGAAGGGCACTCAGTAGATGAAGTTTTCTTGGAGACAGACAGATGGTGCATGTATTTCTGTGGGAGCTCAGGTGGGTCTTCACGTTTGTGCTAGCCCCTCTACAAAGAACTGAGTTGCATCCAGAATTATTACTTAATTTTTTTAGCAAATGTGAAAACAGGGAGTGACTTGTCTGGGCTGCCTTAGTCTGTCAGTGGCCGAAATGCAGCCAGGATCCCCTCAGCCAAACGTTCCTCCTTGCCATGCTTCCACTGAGTGAGCCTCTGGCCAGTATATCACCTTGGGCTCCGTGGCAGTTTGATCCCAAAGAAACAGGAGTGATGTTATATATTGATCCCAAAAGTGAGCGGGAAATGCTCCAGGTCTTGTCAGCAAGCATGGGATAATAAAAGAAGATTATGGCAAAGTCCTTAAGGGATCATGCTGAAGATTATTTCTCTGAACCAATTAAGCATACAAATTAATTTCCTGAGGGGATAATGTTTTATTAGCAAACAGCTTTTGTAGAGACCCTGGAGTTTGCTTGTGGTTTTGTTTTTTTTCATTTTGTTTTGGTTTCCCCCCCCCCCCAGGATTTGTTGCGGATGCTGCCATCACCCTAGGGAGAATATTTGCTTAGTCAGACTGTGTTTTCCTGAAGTAGCTGTTCAACAATTTTGCTAGAAGTAGATGAAATCTAAGTTATCTGAGAAAGAAGATTCCCAGCCAAAACTTACTAAGTGACTCCTAATACAAGAATGAGCTGGTAGTTGCATATTAATTAATTAAACCTGACTCTAACAGGGCATGTTTCACCAGGACTTCTTAGGTGCTTTGCAAAGTGCATTAACATCTTACAGATGAACAGAAACATCACGGAGAAGAAAAAGAAGCTCCGTGGTCAAAAGAACTTACCTGTCTAGGAGCACGCACGGTGTTCGATGCTCTCTAATTAGCACTTAACACCAGATGCTCTGGCTTGTCAGCCTGCCACCAGGGCCACGTATGAGGCCATGCAAATGTTGGACTTATGCAACACACTAATTGCTGAGAGACTGTCCATGGAGAGTTGCTTGAGGCTTTGGCTCCATCCCATCCACTGCAAAGGTGCGCAGAGTATCGGGGTGAGGCCAGCGGTCCTGCTTCGTGCATCCTCTTGATGCTCCTCCAGCGTTTGGGGAGCATAGTCACATTGGGCACTGTCTGTAGCTCCCAGTCCTCAAGGAAACCTGCAGGAACTGTAGGACTATGGTGAACTCACCCTGGAGGATGAGGGTGCGGGTACTTAAAGGTGCTTACTTGTGTTCTTGTGATAAATGCTTTGTTGATTTAAGCTCGAACAGTAAAATCAGAGGAAGCGTGCCCCAGGCCCACAGCTCTTGGTATTTCTCTCAGCTTGACTTAACTCACCTTTTACCAGGAGCAGGAGAGAAAGGTAAAAGCACTTTACAACATACATACGTACAACATCAAGTGTCGGTGCACCTTGAATTTAGGAGCACTTTCCTTCCTTCGGATTTCCAGGATGCTGGCTCCTCTCTGGAAACACTGAGCTGAACAACCCACCCCTGAACTCAGCACTCCCCTCCTCACCAAGAACCAAAACCAGTTGAAAAAACAAACCCTAAAAAAGCACAAAAATAAAAAAAGTGGCATGAAAGTGTAATGTGGTATGGAGGAACTGCAGTCACCGTTAGCCTATCTGCTAGCTTCTAAATGTAGAAGCCCAGAAAGAATGAAAGAAACACCTTAAACGCCTTCTCTGGGGAACCTAAGCCAATTCTTCTGGCTTCTAGCCAAGGCTCTCTTTCAGCTGTACTCCTTGGCTCCCTGTGCTGCTGGATGCAAGCCACAATTTTCTAGACTTAATCCACAGCTAGATGCCTCATTTCCTCTGTTGCTAAACATAGAAACCATCCACAGATCTTCAAGGGATGATAACAGGAGGTTCAAGCGCTCTGTCTTTTCATAAGGGAAAGCTGTCTGCCTCAGATCCCGGGGCTTCTGTGTTCCAAACCCATTTTCGATTCTAGCCTTGGGAGAAATTTACTTTTTACGTGCCTGAGCTTCAACCTAGGTCAAATCGGTAGGACAAACAATCTGCAGGCTGCGGGAGGTATGAAGAGAAGCCAAGTCTCCTGCGAACCACGTCAGGAATATCAGGAGCTGGCAACAGCAGCATGCTAAAGCGAAGCGATGCTTTACCCCTTGGACTAAAAGCGTTTGTCTTCGCAGACTGTAGGCTATCTCCTGTAAATGCTAAAGAGGCAAGAATGTTAATAAGCCTAATTTGTTCTGTTCGGTTTTTCTTCTTTCCCTCTATCCTACACCTCAGGTGTGATATTAACCTGTATTCACGGGCCCTTTCCAGGCGGATCTGAACTCCTACAAGGTTCCATGAAAAGCCATGAGCAACTTAAAAAAAAAAGCCATGAGCAACCAAAGCATTAAGAGCCTCAGGCTGAGCCCATAAAAGAACGGACGGGAAAGACACCTCTCCCACTTCACGGAGGCTTGGTCCCCAGGACCATATATAGGAGTGGTGCGGGGTGATTACAGTTTTAGTTTACGAGATGGTATTTAGCCAAAACGACCTTTTTGAGTCATTTCTATGAATGACTGAGTGCCTCCAGCAGCGCCTTTCTGGGAAGCTCTTTCCCCAGCGGGGATGCGCTCATCAGCAGGCTGATCTGTTACAGATGAGCAAGCACTCAGTCAAACCGCTCGGGCTGAACTGTGAACTCTAATTGGAAAGTCACCAACGAAAAGAACAGAAGGAAAAAAAAAAATTCTTCTCTTGATTTTTAGCCTAAGTGATGTTTTTCTGTAAATTGCACTAAATGAGGAATTGATAACGAGATTCTGTAGGCTTAATGAAATGACAGTGAGGGATCTATACATGTGTCTCCAAGCATAACAGCCAAGGTCTTCTCCGGAGCAGAGTGAGAAGGTGATTTGGCATATTTTTAGACCGCAAGTTTATTTTTATGGAATGGTTAGCATGGGTCAGCAGCATGCATGCGGACTATAATAACAACAGGGATAACAGAAGTTGCTTCTCTTTTGAAACCCCTGGATAAATGTGTCCCTGTTTCCAGTATTGTTTCCTGCGCGCTAATCTTTGCACGCAGGAGGGACGGATGCGTGTTGCTCATCAGCCCAATAAAACTTTTTCCATTCTGCTAACTGCCCGTAAGCCGTTACATAGGCAGAGGCATTATTCCTGCAAGTGATTTGTAGCTTCAACAGCATAAAAGAAAAGGTGAGCTTTAGTGAAAAGAGATGAGAGAAAGGATCCAACATTTCGCGTGCCGGCTGGAGCAGCTTTGTTGCCTCGGCTGTGAGATACAAGGAGGAGTGTTGATGCGAATGGGCTTGAGAGGAAAATCTTCTGTGATCGGCAGCTCTCAGTAGCCTTTGGCCACCTGCTGTGGACAGCCTTGGAATGGAATTCAAGAGATGTAGAGGCGTTAGGGTTTATTCTAAAGGTTGGTGACTTCTCCCTTCAAAATTTGGTACCAGATTCAATCGGTTACTATAAAATCACTATGAGGTCTGCATTTGGAAAGGATTCATTCTTACTTACTTGGAATCCCATAATGTTCTATTAATACTCTTAAGAAATAAATATTTTATGGAAAAGGTGAACCCCCCGATGAATTTCCATAATACTGGCCACGGTAGATGTAACCCTTGTGAACAGAGTCCCTTCTGTCACGGTGAGGGTTCTCAGTCACTGGGCACGGTGGAGTTCCTGTGTGAGTACGGTGACATTAATGTGATGTGTCCTTACAAACACATGCCTCCAGGATGCTATCGGTGATTTTTTTTTTTTTTTTAAATGCAAACATGTGTTTGCTGGCAGACACGTTGTGACAGATGCCTGCTTTAACCTTTGGACTCCAGACACATGGAATCCTCTGTATGTACATTTATCCATTTGTGGGGTTTTTTTTAGTAGCCCTCTGCGCTGCCAGAATTGTAAGAGTATTAAGCCTTACTCACTGTTGTTCGGTCTGCTGCCTTGCCCTCATTTCTAGAAAAAAAATGAACCAGATCATAAAAACAGAAATGACACCGGTAATAAAAACATCCCTGTTTTGCAGCAAGATCTAGGAACAAAACTCCCTGGCTGAAGCCTTGTTCATAGAGCTGCTGTTCATTTCGATGCCTGAGCATCCTGGAGCCTGCAAACAGAAAGCAAGAGGGACCGAGTCCTGTGCAGGGAGCTGCCAGCACTGGTACACACACAAACTGGGAGCTGGGGGTGTCCAGCTCCCCCAGTGGCTTGTTGCGTTGGGAGGAGACTGGAGCTGGGATAGTCGATAGCCGCAGTGCATATGCACACTGCATTTCAGCTCCAGAAAAATACAGCCCTTGTTTATTGTTGTAGTTATAATAGTTTGCCATTTAGGTGGGCCTGTATAAAATTTATACCCATTTAATATCTTTTTCATTGTGCAGTTAATCACAAGGCAGAATAAAAAGGGAGAGCGCCTGAAAGGCTTCTATTTCACTGGTGTAATAGAGTACTTGTGGGGGGAATAGAGAGAGAGCGTTTGCTAATAATTTGTTTTAGGAAGACGTTTTAGATTTGAGGATTTCTGATGGTGGGGATTTCTGAAGAACAGGGCTCTTCATGAATGAATTTCTTTGGCAAGGAAACATAGCCCATCCTGAGTGTTGGGTGAGGGACTTTGCTCTCTTGGGAATTGGCCATCCTGCTCATCGAGGTCATCCTTGGGACCAGCATTGTCCTTTCGCTGTGGTCTACTCCTGCTCTTTGACACCAGTTTCATACCCTGGGTCTGTTTTTGATTTTTCTCCCTCCGTTTGTCACCACCTGCCTCAAGCAACTTTAACTCTCCGTGACACACGTTGAAACAGCTGATGTTTGCCGTGCACCCCCGTTCCCGTCCTGGAGCCTCACCAGCCCGAGTCCTCGCTCGCTCAGCCTCCTTCAGACGGGCACGGAGAGCAATGTCTCCAACCCACTTCTTCCCCTGGCTCCTAAGTTAGAGCGTAACCCACCGAAACGTCCTTTCTCTGAGGGGTGTTTCACCTTTTTGCTGTTCCCATGGTGGGGGGACCTGCTGTGTTGACTGTGGACGCTGTTCCCTGTAGGACAGGAACGGTACGTGGTTGTGGGCTGTCGGTGAAGGAATATCGCTGCTCTTCTTAGAGATGCTCCTCTTAGGGGCATCGTTTAGCCGGGAGCAGAGTTCAAGGCGTTGATCCCGGTGTGATATCATGCCCGGACTGTCCAGCCGAGCGGTTCCTGAGCTGTGACCCACAGGTGCTACACCGAGTCCTCAAATTCAGGTCACCTCCATGGCATTACTGCATGAACGCTTTAGCGATAACAATTTGGAAATTTGTAATCTGGAAGCCGTGGTGAGGGCTGTCTCCGCAGTACAATCATGAGACCACAACATCTGACTTCGCTTCGCTCCAGCAAGACAACGCTGAGATGAAGGAATTATTTTGAACCTCCTCTCGGCCCCAGAGAGAATCAAAGAAAACCACATTGACAGGGAATTTCAAACACCGTGCAAATAAGCGCTGAGAATGAGAAAAGCACCAGCCTGACTTTTTTGGGTACCTAGAAATAAGTCACGGCCGAGGTTTTACACTTACACCTGTGATAAACGTGGCAGTAATTTTTTATTATCTTCTTTATTTCAGCGGGAAGCTCTGCACAAGTGTCAATAAAAATAAAACATATATAAATCATGGAAATAGTGCCTTTGAGCAGATGTGCACGGTAGGAAATAAGGAAGCATTTGGGACAGAAAGTGAAAAGTGCAGCATTTAATGCACTTAGCTTTCTAATAGCATTTCTGGATTTTTTTTAAGGCACAACTTTGCCCATCTCATTTTAATTTGGTTCTGTGCCCAAATTTTTAATGCTGACATGGCCTCTACCACAGAACGAACGAGCAGCCGCAGTGAATTACACTCACAACAGCTCTGTGTCAAAGTGACATGTCATCCAATTTAGAGATCAAATATACGTACCCCAAGTTCTTAATCTCATCAAATTTAAAAAAATCCATTTCTGTGCCACATTCAGCACTAGCACTGCAGAAAAAAACACCTTTAGGTCGTTCTTTTCCATCGGCAGGTAGGAACAGATGTGTGGTTTGTAACCATATAATCACACCCTCAATCTTGCACTAGAGCACTGTTTTATTTACCAGATTAATGTTCCGCCATTCAAGAACTTGTAGGATTTGGTTTTGGGTTTTTGGTTTTTGGTTTTGTTTTTTTTTTACTGGTGCTGCTGGTGTGGGACTGGTCAGGTGTTTTTACTCCTGGTTGCCACAGAACTTCCATCTAGGAGGAATTGCTAGTGGTATCTCCAGCTGGGAAGGGCTAAGCAGTACCTGAGGGGTACCCCGTGCACCAGGGGTGCCCCAAAGTACAACCTTAACATCAAAGCTGCCAGGTGGAAAACTCTGTGGGAATTGCCAGCAATTCCATCTGAGAAAAGTGATGTTTAGCAGGGGATTGGACTTGATAGAATAAAAGGCCCCTCTGGTTCTCCATTTCCGCGGTAGGAAAGAACATGACATAAAGCAATAACCTATAAATTAGATGCCCAAAGTTTTCTGTTAGGTGCTGGTCACTGTTTATTGCACCAGTACCTCTTTCAGAGTGCAAACCTATCTGGAAGAAAACTACAATAATGCTTTGCACTTTCCTCATTCCCGTCCTCTGCTTTTTATATCAGATGCCTTGTTAAATTAGAATTCTGTGATAATGAAGTTTGGCTTAGGGTAAATTGATTTTGCTATTAAAAACTTACTCTAAGGTAACTGCGATTTGAAACAGTAATTGGTGTGGAAGACCAAAGCAAAAAAAAAAAAAAAAAAATGTGTCTGAATGTAATCGTGTGAGGGGGTTACATTAGAACTACAATTTATGTCGAGTGTAGTAGCTTTGGAAGATGTACTGCCCACTCCTCGGCCTGAGAAGGACCTGCCTCGGCACACGGCGTGTAGTGAACGACCTTCAGGGCTCAGAACTTCTGCACGTACAAGGTGACACCTGAAATCTAGGACAGAGCTTCCCGGTATCAACTCAAACTGCACGTTAATAACACCCAGGGTCCAGCTCCTGTCCGGGCAGGCACACGGGGGACCTGTCCTGCCCAAGGGCAAGGTGCAGGGCCAGCTCAGCACCCAGGGCGCAGCTGGGACACCCAGCACTTGGCAGCCAGGCACCGTGGGCAGGGGTGGCCCCTATGGCCCGCGGTGGATGTACCGTCACCTCTCGCAGGGAGGGAGGTGAAAAGTGGGAAAATCGACGCAAGGCCACGCAGGAGCTGGAAATTATTCCGCTTTTCAGAAACGTAGCAGCAGTGCCTTCCCTGGCTGGCTTTGGGCGCAGGTTTTTGGTCAGCTCGGGGGAGTAACTCCTGTGCTCTCTCTGATGTGCTGGAGGAGCAGTAAATGTCACAAGACCTGTGCTGCCTTTTTCTTTTTTTCAAAAAAAAGAAAGATTCATGGACTGACTATTTGCTTGCCTCACCCCATTAACTCCCTAACTGCCCAGCAAACCAGAAAGAGAATAACATCACTTACTCTTGCTGATGTTAACAGGAAAGATGTGATGTTGGCAAATAATAAATACTTTCCATTTGCGAGTTTGCTTTTGCATGTAGATTAATGGGTTGTGAGTTTAAATTATGTATTTCTAATATACTTTTCACCAAGGACATAAAAATGTTTTAAGGGGATGAATCTTCAGTGGCCCCAACATCGTGTGCGAAGGCAGCAGCGGACATCCCTTCCTTGCTAAATGCTTTACTTGGGTACCAGGGGTGATCAGATTCTGCTGATCAAGAAGAAATAATGCAGGATTGGAGCTCGTCTTGCAAAGCTGCTACCTTTAAAATCCCGGGTATTTCGTGGAAGGGTGAGTGCTTAGTTCTCATTCTCCCTCCCTCGAACAGAAGGTGCATTTCAGCCAGCAGCGCAGCGCAGATCAGCACTATGCGTCGGAAGGACGTATCCTGCACTCCTTTCCGAAGAAACTGAACAGGAAAATGTGCATCCCATGGTATGTGGCAGAGCCCACTGGGCATTCAGTTAATGTGACCATACTAGAGGTGGCCTGTGGAAAAGCCATCAGGGCTTATAATAGGGATATCGGGTCCTCACCGCCCGTCGTTGCTTGCTATGGATCCTCGGCTCTTGGGCTGCACTACGTGCCGGCATAGCCATAGCCAAAGCTCTTCCCTGGCTCAGGCTCTTCTAAACACACCCCTTTAATGATTCTCAAGCTGGCAACAGTCAGCTAGGGATGGGGCCCAGGGTCCTTACACACCAAGCGTGCATAATCCGCCAGTTTCCTACTACCTACTACTCCTTTCTGAATGACAGCGAGGTGAATCTTCCATATGTACACCCTAAATACAACCACCACCAAAAAAAATAAAAATAAAAATAAAAATCCCCAACTCTGTCACTAAGGCCACAATAACATGTATTTCAGCTCCTCCCAACTCATCCTGGTCATTCTGATTTAGTCTTTCTGATGTATATTCCTATCCCACCCACAAGCACATACCTTGATTCTGGAAATCGATGCTTTAAACTGGAAAGACGTCATTTATCTCCACAGCATTGTGGCATATCCCTTGTAAAGATTCCAATAGATCTGTAAGCCCCAGAGTTTATTGGTATAGATGGCCACATAACTGAAGTATTATCTTAGCAGAAACTGCTTCAGGAATATAGATGGATTTTTGCGCAATGAAATTGTATGATCAATCATAGCATTGAGCTGCAGAAAGCAAAGCCCTGATGATATATCTCTGCCATTAGAAAGGCATTTTAAACAGTTGCTTTCTATCCTAGGTGTCATGAGTCTGGAAATCCTGACGCAAGTGCTTTCCTCGTTCAGCCAGATGAGGGGCGAGGGGGGCTGGTTCTGGGGGGGGCACCTTTTGCTTAGGTG
>JAVJGJ010000036.1:6167041-6179400 GCA_035590215.1 Microhierax caerulescens | reverse complement strand
CCCCCGCCACCTTGTGCTTAGGTGGCGTGGGGCTCCCTGCACGGGTGTGCACAGCACAGGGAAGGATCTTTTCGGTTAGAGTTCCTCGAGCCCTTGCTGCTTGTGGGTAGAAGACTTAAACCCAGAAACGGGTCCAAAGGAAATGAAGTGCTTCAGCTCGAGTTCCCTCGTCACGCTTCGGTTCCAGCGGTAGATGCTGGTGTTCTGCAGCCAGTCCCAGCTTACTAATTGCTGTTTGAGACAGGCAGGGAACCAGAGTGCCTTAAGTAGCTGGTTTTCTCCTGTCTCTTTCGTTCTCAGATGCTCAAGTGCTAGAGAAGCCTTCGAAAGATACGGCTTCTATCGATCATGGCAAAAGAATTTTTGTCTGAAGCTCTTAAACTCCTCATGAGCATCAATGACAAAATCTCGGTCTATACAAACCCACGCCTGGCCCATGGGATGAAAGCACGTCCATCTGTCCCTGCACAGGCTGCCTTCGGTCCCTCTGCCCTGAACCTTGCTGCCTCTCCGTCTCCTGGAAATGTCAATCCAAATTGCCCTGGCAGGGCGGAATCCCACAAGAAATCACGCTTTTCATCAGAGAAATATGAAAGGTGTCAGGACTCAAAACCTGAATAATTCCCCGCTTCCTCAGGCCAAAATTGCCACGTGAGGAGCAGAGAGCTGTAAAGCAACGGAAAAATGGTGGCATTTTGTAATGCAGCATCTACTCGAGAAAATACATGAAAAATGTGATAAAAGAAGCTTCATTTTGATGACATATCCAGAGCAGCCAGGTTAGAGGCAATCTAAAAGAGAATACCCTGCCATCTAGCACTAATATCCCAGAAAAAAATAACCGCTCTTCCTTTCAATGGCTGGCACTTGATTTTAATAGGCCCAGAGCACATAAAAGCTCCCACAGAGATGAGGCAGACATATTTAGATCAGTCAAACAGAACACTTTCCCATCCCTTCCCCTGACCCTATAGGAGTACATTTATGGTCTAATATATTATTGACGAGGCTGACTTTTATAAAAGTGCTCTGCCATAAGTGGTTATAAATGTGTATCGTCTGCTCTGTATAATCCATTAACTCATTAAAATAATTGTCTTAATTTGATTGTTAAAGTGATTAATAGGGCAAGTGTTAAAGGAAATTAATACTCCAAATTGAAGCATAACTGCAGCCGAAAAATAACTCCGCTGAATTGATGCGGTAACAAGGTGCAGGCTTGTGGTTAATGAGCCTTGGGAAGCTAAATATGGACCGGGGTGGGGAAGGCGGGAGGAAGACGATTCCTGGGTGAAGGATGCCTGGAATGGCTGCGTGACCTGAACCCGGCGCCCCCGAGGTTGCCCAAGCACAATCAGACCGTGGGCTCTGCTGCCTGTGCCCGTAAGTCATCCTAGCTGGGAAGGAAACACCGACACGGATTTAATCTCCTCTGATGTGGGGGAGTAACAAGCTAGGGACTGTTTAGAGAAACCAGATGTACCAAATTCACGGGGCTGGGTGGGAGGCTCCAAGGGAGCTGGGAAAAGTGGCTGGCGTGACAGTAAGGCTAAAGGAAAAGAGGCAGATGCAATGCAGTGAGGCTTTTCACACTGTCCCTGGCAGCATTTTGTCGAGACGCTGAGGATGGACCTCAGGAACGGGCTGGTGGATGGGCCACAATCGGGCTGGCTCACCAGGCTGAAGGGTTAATGGCCACCGATGGGTGCCTGGGAACCCGTACTGGGAACCGTGCTGTTCTACGTGTTCAGCAGAGACCTGATGGCAAAGAGGATTAATTGCAGGAAAGATGAGGGTGACAACAGACTAGGGATGCGGCCGACCATCAGTCCAAAGGGACTCTCCCTAGAGCGTCAGTCGCGGAACCAGACTCTGAAGATTGCGACAGGTTGTTTATCAAACATTCACGCTTGCTGATTACAAAAGATTTCCACCCCTTACATATCACTTTCTTTAACTCAGGGCGTTCTACTGCTTTTAAATGTCACACCCGAGGCAAGGCATGGTATTTTATCATGACATACATGATCTCCCATGCATCTGCTAATAGAGCGCCTTCAACCTCGCCTCTCATTTCTGGGGTTTTAGTGTACGTTTAGTTGGAAAAGAAGGCAAAATAAAGAGTCAACTTGAAAAGCAGTTCTTTCCCAGGCAGGCATCCCCTTTTTTAATTCAGGATCTAACATACTCCTCCAGTAAATTCTGCTCATTTTCACAGGCTCACAATTGCAGTGACTTTATGCTTAACGTTCTATTTGATCCATGTAAAATGGTAAAATATTAAATGTATACTCTTTGAAAAATCCCCCCCTAGATAACTGGTTGCCAATCAGTTTCTTCAGCAGATCCGTGACAGTGACAGAGATGAGTTCCTTGCAGAAATTACTCTTTCACGTATATTAGATTTTGGAAGGATGCCACAGCCTCTTGCGCTGAGTAACTGAGTTATACAGTGTGTACTGCAATATCGCACCATATATAGTAACACTGAAGAATGTCAAACAGCCATTTATTACTGAGATAATAGAAATCAGAGCTGTTTTCTCTCTGTGTGAGATACTCATTTACTGCTCGCTCTCCTCCACTGCCATTACACTCACACCTCCCTTTCCAGCTAAGCAATCATTCATGTTAAGGCTTACATGCCATCTTTATTTGGGAATAGTTCATACCCAAGTGCAGAAATTAAGGGAACTATTCAGCTATAGATGTAACAAGCGTTGGGAAAGTCTCTTTCAATGGCAAAAGCAAAACTGCAGTGTGGGGGGAAGAGCAATGGAAGAGGCTGGATTATCGAGCTCAAGCAAGCAGATGGGAATCAGCTTCGCTTGCGTCTCCTTTCCGCAGTACTTTGCATCTGGGTACTGGGCAGACTGGTACGATCGCCCACATCTCAGGGCCTCCTCCTCGCAGCTGAGGTCCCAGCAATGAAGAGGAAGCTCGTGCAACTCCCTGTTCTTCCTCCCCGTCTCCTCCTCACCTCACGTGAGAGAGCGTTAAGGGCAGCTGGAGGCGATACTCAGCTGCAAGGCACCCCACCGTCCCCCGAAGGAGTGCAGGGGAAACCCTGGACTATGCAAAGTCAGGGATGGGAGAGCTAAACTCAACGACCTTGCACCACCCGCAGACCTCTGCAGGCTGGACAGATTTCCATTCGGGTGGGTAAGGCCAAGCCCTAATCCGTTTACGGATTAAAGAGGCCGGGAAAGGGCAGCGAAGCCGGATCAGAGAGTTTAGAAAATTTACAGCTCTGCGTGTTCACACCTGCGTCAGGTTTGGCACCAGCGCCAGAGAGGAAAGGTCTGTCCCTGGAGAACTCCCTGTAAAGCCTCTGAGGCTGCCGAGCACCTTCCTCTGAAGCAGCTGGTCCTGGCTGCTGCTGCTGGGAACGGACCATTCGACCAGGCAGTGTTCTGGTCTGTCCCACTCCGCTAATTGCTTGGTCCTGAGGGACAGAAGAGTCATTTTCTGTGCCACAGAGTGACAGCTGTCGGGGAAGCTTGCCCTGGCAGAGCTCAGTCCCCGTGCCCCTTGGCTGAGGAACTACAGAGCAGTGGCATCGTTCACACTGATGTACGGAGCATGAAACGACCCACCTCTGCCAGCTCTGCGAGTTCCCGCACCTGAAAACGTTTTTATTGTTTCTTTATTTGATTCTGGGTGAAATTTACCCTTTTCTTCTTGCCTTTTTCCAAGCTTTGAAAGAGAGCACTTACCCCCTTGGCAATACTGTGAATTCATGCTGAAAAGTCACTTCACATTTTTCATAGCAGAGCCAGCTTTCGCACCGTAGTGGTCTTTTTACAGTCATGTCAACTCCGGCATTTGTATCTATGGGGAAAAAAATCATTGCTGAGATGCAAATCCTTTCACTTTTTCTGTCTTCAGTGAGGGGTTTTTTCTCCTTCACCTGTTCTGCTCATCTGACACCACTTCCCACATTTCATCACTTATGAAATCTAGAAATTGTCCTTCTGCTCATGCCAGCGTTGGTAGATCTGATGCCAAGAAGAGGAAGGCTTAATACCTGCTCTTGGTTAATTTTTAGGAGATATGGAAATGAGCAGACAAAACCCTGTGACTGAAGGACCACTGAACATTACCATAAGCAGTAAATCCTTAGGAAAGTAGGTATGGATACAGCTGTAAGAGGTAAAGTTTCTGGAATAGAAAAGAAAAGCTCACTCTGGAGCTCTATGCAGTTTGCTTTCAATTCCATTTACAGTTATTTCTTGTTTTTATATCCTGTTTTATTGAAATCCATTTCTTACTTTAATGTTTTTTGACTCGGGGATAGATTTTTTTGCCTTGAGCATATGAATGAAATGCCACACTGTAAAGTGCCAGTTAAAATTATCAATGCAAATACTGCAGTGATGGTTTTATGAGTCTCTCGGCATTTTTTCCCCCTAAGTGTTTCTGGGTTAAGAGTATTTATTTTGCTTAGTTCAAACAGAAACTCATGCCTCATAATTTGATTAATATGTCAAAAGGCAGCTACTGGTTTTGCACCTGTCTCAATGCCATTCTGCTGTTTAGTTGCTGCTTGAATTTTCTCTCATTAGCGTATTTCCAGGGAGGTTTGTGATGGATTAATCAGTCTTAGAGATTAAAATGCTCTAGTTGACCCTTGAATAAAAGGAAAGTAGGGAAAAACAGAGCCTATTTCTCCTAGTCATGTAGACCATGACGCCTACCTGGTGGACCTGGTGCCTTCAGCAGAGGAAGTTTAAATGGCTCTTCCATTCTTTGTGGCAGCTGAACCTGCCGCTGCTGGGCACATGTAGTTACTGGTAGGCACTGGGTGAAGAATATAAAAAGGACAAAAAAATCCCAACCAGCCCAAGGATGTCAGGCTGAGTCCTCCAAAGGCACTGAGCAGACCTCACACCGTAACGGTGAGGTGCAGCACTGGAATCCTTCTGCACTGACAGCCATAAACTCCCTGAGCTGGAGCAGGACCGTGTACCTCAGCATCGCCAGGATGCCTGCAGATGGTTTGAAGGGATTTCCCTGCACTGGTGTCAAGGGAGTCACGTGCAGAAAGTGTCTCCTCTGGAAGGGACAAAGAGAAGGTAGTCTCCTTCTCTAAGGGACTGGAGCGGTTGGCGGAAAGGGCACTGCAATAGGGTTAAGATCCGTAGCTATAAACTGAAAGGTACAGCTGTAATAACAGGAAGAAAGCAGGAGAGATTTCTTGAAAGGAACAGAAAAAAATGTAGAATCAATAGACCGTTCGCTCTGCAATGCAACTTCGCATGTTTTGGATATAACTCCCTGTGGCTGCAGTGTTGCATTGCCATCCTTTTCCCAAATCGCTGTAATAGAATGCAGAAAAATACATATTTCTTCTTATCCATCTCGTTGTCTAAGGTTTAATAGGGTAGAACAATAAGGGTATGGAAATAAATACTCAATTAATTTAATGTTTTGAGAGGTTGCTCTACACAGATAAGTCCTAACAGGGCAGACCGTGGTTTTGCAGCCCTGGGCAAATGGAGCAGAAAATACTGTGCAGCTCACAGCCTACAAACACCCGTGAACCCTAAAGCAATTAAAGATTTCATCGCTCAGTTTGGACAAGCCCATTTGAACAAGTATATTGGATTTGAAAGGAAAAACTGAGAATAAGAGAAAAGCAGTGAACCATGGGCAAGAATGAAAGACAGCAAAAAGGGAGAACGACCCTACTACTTATTCACGTAAGGTCCCAACTAGACGCAAAGATCCTCTTGCTATAAGCTTTATGTAAACATATAGATAGAGCATGGGTGAGTTACAGTAGTATAATGTTTACAGGCATTTTCTCTAGTTAATCAGAACAGAGAAAACAGCGCAAAGGGAGACAAGAAAGGGGGAAAGAAAACAGTTCTGAGCTCGTCAGTGTCTTAAATACTTTCATGAGCGCCTTACAGACAAATCCAATACACTGAAGGCAGGTATTGCCTATTTAACAACACGTGCAAATAAACCAGATATGTCCTTGGCCAAAATTCAAACTGCAGGCAAGAAGTACAATCTGTTTAGTCTCCCCCGAGAGCAGTTGTTCAGTCCAGCTATTGCTGTGACTGGGCAGGCAGAACTGGTCCCAGCAAACTTGCAGGAGTTGTTGCTAAATCTGTGTTTTTCTTGGGGAACGCTTAGATGAAAATGAACATTTTAAATCGTCATCTTTTTTTCCTTTTGCAGATTTGGCCTGCTCGATGAAAACATCCCATGATCAAATCAAAAGAAAGCAGATTTTGACTAACAAAGATAAATATAAGTTTATATGTGGTGGTATAGTGGGTTTGCCTGGCAAGGGTCTGGTAGCAGGGGGCTGCTGTGGGAAGGTGCCAGAAGCTCCCCCCATGCCCGATGGAGCCCACACCAGCCGGCTCCCAGACGGACGCGCCGCTGGCCAAGGCTGAGCCCATCGGCGATGGTGGGAGCACTGCTGGGATGGTGGATTTAAGAAGGAAAAAAAAACCCCAACAATCTGCACCAGGGGGAGAGAGGAGTGCAGTTATCAGAGCAGCAGCCCAGCAGCCCCCCAGGTCAGGGCAGGAGGAGGTGGGGGGGCTCCAGGCAGGAGCAGAGATGCCCCAGCAGCCCGTGATGAAGACCCCTGCACCGCTCGGGGAGAGGAGGTAGAGAAAACAGGAATTAAGTTAAGCCCAAGAAGAAGGGAGGGGTGAGGGAAAGGTGTTTTTCTGATTTGAATGGTAATAAATTAAACTAATTTTCCCCAAGCTGAGTCTGTTTTGCCCATGGCAGCAATTGTGAGTGATCCCCTTGTGCTGATCTTGACCCACGAGCCTGTCATTATATTTTCTCTCCCCTGTCCAGTTGAGGGGAGCGATGGAGCAGCTGTGGTGGCACCCAGCATCCAGCCAGGGTCAGCCCAGCACAAGTGGGGACAAAGGTCATTTCCCTCTTGGATAGATCTAACACCCATCAACACTGCTGGCCAAGTAAGTTCCAATGCTCCGTCCTCCCTCGCTCCCTCGTCTCCATCCATGCCTTCTGTCGGTTGTTTCTCTTGATGTATTTCCAAGCTCGCTGGGGCTTTCTGAGGATGCCTGCGCTCTTCTCCAAGGCCATGCTGGGAGATGCCTTGCAGCAACGTAGCTATTCCTTGGCAGACGGCAGCACCGTGTATTTCAGGTGTCGGCTGATGAAGCGGAGTGGCCGGCCCGCAGAGCTCTGATGAAATAAGCTCCTTATCAGCGGTGAATAAACCAAGGAGACCTTGGAAAGGGTGTCAGGGGCTCACGTAGTCCCCTGGGTCCTGCAGCATCTCCATTAGCTAAAGTGAGGCCAAGTGCTCCTCCTTGTGACCGAGACAGATGTTGCCAGCGGTGATGCCGCACAAGCAGGGGGGGTCGCGCCTGGTTCGCTGCTGGCTGGCACGGCCGGTGCCCCACAGCTCCGTGGCTGTGGGAGGTGGGGGGCAGAGCTCGGCTGAAATGGGGAGCTGCTCACCCTCAATCCCCCAGAGCCACCGCAACCCAGGCCCTTCCAGGGTCCCCATGGGTGCCACCAGCCTGCCCGTGAGGCAGGTTATTTGTCCCTGATGCTGCAAACTGGGAGTTTGGGATCTTCCCAGAACAGCCCGATGTGGTGACAAGCACGTGTGTGTGTGTGTTCACTATCTGCGCACCAGCCTCTCCAGCTTCAGCTTCTTTTCTTGCAGGCAACTCTATAAAGCAGTTCACAGAGCAACTACGTGAAACAGATTACAGTCTGTATTTTCTTTTTTCCTCCTTAATCTAGAAGGATTGCCTCTGGGACAGAAGAGAAAGGCAGTACAATAACCTCTCCTGAACAAATTCAGCTTGCCAGCTTGGAGGAGCTTTCTAAATGCCTGACTGCGGTAAGGAATGGGAGACTGGGAGGCTGATGGCTAGGCGTGTTTTTGTTGAAGTTTTAAATAGCGAGAACTTCATTTTTCAAAAAGTGTTTCATTACATCCAGAATGGTGGCAGCTCGGAGAAGAGGCAACAACCAAAACGTGTTAAATGACAGCAGACAGGAGGAATGGGCTGGCTAGTATCTGTAGCAGCTTGGCCTCCTGACTCCTATGATGTTGACTTTGCAGCGTGAGCATCTGGCTCCATGCTCTGCTGGAAGGATGTTCCCTGCTCTAGCAACTTGGATTCTGGTCGTCTTCAGCATCTTGTGCTTTAAATAGAGCCACTTCCATACACACTCCCCCACATGCAATCAGGCCATTCACAGGAAAGCTGTAAAGGAACTGCATTGCCCTGATAGTCCTAATCCACAAAAAGGAAAAATAATTATTAAGTGGTCTGAGAGTGGCAGCTGCGATGTGTGAACATGAAAGGCGACGGAGCCTCTTCATCTCTAACTGGCTGCTCCGCGATGCAGCAGGCGCTGGCTGGGGGTGGCAGGAGCTGAGCCACGGAGCTCGGCTGAGCGAGCAAGTTCGTGTTTCATTAGGCGGCTCTCGGGGGGGTCGGGGGTTCCTAGGTGCTGCAGACGCACATAGGTGCTTCGCACAGATCCTAAAGAAGCATTTGTTTTCCCTCCAAACATGAAAAGAGAAGGGGGACAAAAGTGTTGACCTCAAAAAAGATCAAGTACTAAAGATTCCCAGGCGTGGATGGTAGGAGTGGAGCTGAAGTAGGGACAGACTTCCAGTTTGGCTTCAGAGAACGACACGCCGTGCATGAAACGATCTTTGTAAGTGCCCCCACCCTGAGAAGCAAAATGCTTCAGGAGAGCGGCAATGAATTACAACCCTGACTAACCAAAATTACCCTTGACTATATGCAAGGGCATCTAGTCAGCCCTGAAAAGCTAGAGGCTGAAAAATTAGACCCCTCAGCCCTGTTCCCTGGTCCAGCAGGGCAGTGCAGTTTCAGACCGACACGATGACTGCAGGTGTTTTAATCTTGATCACGCTGCAGAACCTCAGCGCAGCCCTGCGGGACTCCCCGAAAGGTCTCACTCCATCCTACCCGCCCGCACAACGGAGATAAACGAGGGGTGTCTGGAGCCTTCATTGATATTTGCAGGAGCACTTCGAGGTGCTGCGAAGCCATCGGTGCCGGTGGCCCCAGGTGCCAGCTGCAAACCTCTGGCTGCAGCCCGGCTTCCCGGCCGCTGCACAAGGCTGGTGCTGGGGTGGGAACTTCTGCCTTAAACATTCGGTTTGCACCTTTGCCACGCAGCCGGAGTGTGTTCTCCAGGAAGGTGTTTAATCCGTTTGGATGCTGCTGGCTTCTGCTTGCTCTTGGACACTCGGCTGGAGAATGGGATTGAAATTTTCAAAAGCGAGCGCTGTAGCCTCAGCACCAAAGAGTCCTCGGTGATGGGAATAAGCCCAACAGCAAAGAAAACAGATAAATCCACCGAGCCAGCTGCTCGGGCTGCAGTATTTGCACCTGGCTGCTCTGCCCCTAAGCTGTATCTTCTGCCGAGGACTGAAGGCAGCCAGATGGTAAAAGGCCAAAGCACCAGGAGACTCTGGCACGCTGTCGACATGTAAGAATAAAATCTGGGTTCCCAGGTGTGTGATGAAAAACAGAGGGAGGGAATAAAGCCTGTTAGTAGAACTGCAAATTCTAGCGGTGGCTTGGAGGTTTTAGACAGGCTGCAGGCATCTAGGGGAGCGTAGGAGCTGGGTGCGGGCACAGCGCAAACCCACGTGAGGTCTCGGGGAGCAGAATGTGGCGGCAGCTCACGCTGGGCTACTGCATCACCTGGAGTGGAACAGCCCGCGCCCGGCTCTTTGAGAACGGAAGGGCAGCGATTTATCTATTTTTATTTTTCCAACAAGCAAATGTAAGCTGAAGGTTTACGTCAATTTCCTTACAGCGGGTATTTTTGGACTGTACGCCCGGGCTGTGCAGCCCTTCTGCTGGGCTGGGGGCACCAATGACCCTCACTGGGAGTAAACTTGGTTGCATATAGACTGGCAACCCGTGAAGGGAGAAAGCAAAATTCACAGGTGATTATTCAGTCAGCAGCCAGAGCAACAAAATTAATCAGTAAATTATGTGTTTATTGCCCTAGTGGAGAGGGAATGCAAAGTGAGGTTTAGTGCAAGAATAACTTGGCTCTTTTTTTAAGCCAGAATGAGGTTTCAGAAGCTTTACTTGCTTCCTTTGTAGGAAATATCTCAGGCAGAGCTGAAAAACAAAAAATACGTGGCAAGTTTCTTCTGCTCATCAGAACAAATCAATGCTGCAGAAACCACCAGCAACTGTTAGAGCTAAAACCTCCATCTCCCTAAAAGCAGGCAAATGTGAAAGGAGAGCTCAGCAGACATAACACCGCACCGGGGCCGATAATTCTATTTAAGTCTTTAGCTTAGCTACTCTGTGTTGCTGTTGATGGGCTGTCTGATGTCTGCATCCTTCAGGCTTCAATGCAACCAGTATTTTGGTTGGTTTTGACTCCAAGAGAACAGTCTGAGCTCAGGAGTGCTACTCCTACGTTACTGGGTCACTCTGCCAGTTACTGATGAATATGCAGCTCTAAAGATATTCTTGAGTGTTTTTAAATGCGGTGCAAAATGAACAGAGCCGAAGTTAAACAAAGCAATTATTTCCAAACTTGAGCTTTCACAATAGAGGCAAATTGTAATCACATCCTTTGAAACCTGCAATTACAAGCAGTTCCCACTAACCCTTTGCCCTCCTCCTTTGTGATAGATGGAAAATGAGCTACAAGACGTTAGTCAGCGCTTCTCTTTTGTTTCTTGATACGGCAGAACTTCACTGAACTTGCCAGGAGCTGTTGGTTTTTTAATTCCCCCAAGTGTTTAGAGACCTTTTAAAGGGCTAGGTAAATCTTCCCTGGCTGAGATGTTTCAGCACTTCCCTGCCAAAACAGTTTCTCCAGGAAAAGGAGCAGTAGATTGTACTAACCTTTTCCCAAAGCCATTTCTAGAAACCTATTCCTGTCCTGTGTCCACACTTCATTTCCAAAAAGACGTATCAAATAGGGTTGGCTCAGGGAAACTGCCAAGGCTGAATCATGGCATGGAAACGGTCCTTCTTCTCTGGGCTTAACACAGTGCCCACACCGACAGCAAAGGGAAAAGGTGGTTTAACCACTGTAAGTACCCGAGTGGACAAATATTTCACAGATGAGAAAGCTTTTTAGTTTAATAGACACAGGCAGAAGACTTTTAAAGTGTTAGTAATTAAGCAGTGGTAGCAGTTATCAAGGGATGAGGAACATTCTCCATCTCCTGTAGTCTTCACATCAGGGCTGGATGTCTTTCCAAAAGACGTCAAGACTTCTTCAGTAAGAAGCTGCTCCTCTAAGTTTAGAGACCAATGAGTGCAATTAAATGGCCTGTATTCTATGGAGTTCAGACGGCGTGACTGCGATAGTCCTTACGAGCTTTTAAAATCCTTGAACCTCCAAATCTTTGCCAGCACCTCCTTAAGGAAAGTTTTATGACTAGGACTGGACTGATCAAGCTTTTGGACAGCACGTAACGGCCTGTCAGTGGTGTGTACATCAAGCCCTCAAAAGTTCTTCTCCCTCCCCGGGGGGAAGAGCAGCACGGGGTGAGATTTGCAGCAGAGTGCTCAGACCGTGTGCGCTCCCCCCTCAGCACCAAGGCTTTTTCCTCGGAACTTCAGTTGTCATCTTGGCCCAGCTTGACTTCACACCTTGAGAAAAGTCTCAGTTTGTGCTTTTCCTGCATCGAATAGTCCTGCTTAGGAGGTAGCAGGCTGTCTCTAAGCGGATGCGCTAAGGGAAAATAGTGATTTCCTCAGTGCAGAGAAAGAAAAGACCCTCACAAAGTGAGTGGAATTTGGGGCACGCACCCCTGGCGTATGCTCACTTCTGATGCAAGACATGACGGTACAGCCCCCTGGTACCCCCTGAAACGATACCCTCCGAGCAGCGGTTTTCCAGCAGTAAACCAGAAATGGGATAGCCTAACAGAAACTGCTCACATTTTTACTTTTGTACTTGCACTCTCTATTTGCTGGCTGCTTTGGGAAGGGCTGGGCAAAGAAGTGAAGCTCCTTCGCTCATATAATAACCACGTGTTTCTCCTCAAGCTTTTTGTCTTACCTGTAATAATAAAACCTGTATTGACTCCTGATTTAAAACTCCAGAGAGCAGCATTTGCATGTGCAGATCACCCTAATGCACTGCGCTCCCGGGATGAGAACAGGCCAACCTGCTGGGCAAGACCACGGACCCGACCCTCCCCTTCCAGCACCGACCCTCCCCTTCCAGCACCGAACCTGCCCTTCCAGCACCAAACCTGCCCTTCCAGCACCAAATCTGCCCTTCCAGCACCGAACCTGCCCTTCCAGCACCGACCCTCCCCTTCCAGCACTGAACCTGCCCTTCCAAATCTGCTCTTCCAGCACCAAATCTGT
>JAVJGJ010000036.1:6140042-6166941 GCA_035590215.1 Microhierax caerulescens | reverse complement strand
TGAACCTGCCCTTCCAAATCTGCTCTTCCAGCACCAAATCTGTTCTTCCAGCACCAAATCTGCTCTTCCAGCACCGAACCTGCCCTTCCAGCACTGAACCTGCCCTTCCAAATCTGCTCTTCCAGCACCAAATCTGTTCTTCCAGCATCGAACCTGCCCTTCCAGCACCGAACCTGCCCTTCCAGCACCGAACCTGCCCTTCCAGCACCGACCCTCCCCTTCCAGCACCGAACCTGCCCTTCCAGCACCAAATCTGCTCTTCCAGCACCGAACCTGCCCTTCCAGCACCGAACCTGCCCTTCCAAATCTGCTCTTCCAGCACCAAATCTGCTCTTCCAGCACCAAATCTGCTCTTCCAGCACCAAACCTGCTCTTCCAGCACCGAACCTGCCCTTCCAGCACCAAATCTGCTCTTCCAGCACCAAATCTGCTCTTCCAGCACCAATTCTCCCCTTCCAGCACCGACTTTAGCACACCACTTTGCCACCATGCTCAGCGGAGGGTCTGCACAAATCCTTGTCCATCGGTTTGCCTGAAGAAAGAGCGAAGGTTTCCTTCATTCTGCCTTCGATTAGCAGCCGCCAGTGAGCAGCGGCGCTGGGCGACGTCACAGCAGCTGCCCGAAAGCGTGAAGGCAAAGCCCGCGGTGGCTGGGAGCACCACCCGGAGCTCAGCGCTCTTCGGAGGGGTGTTACCACAGCGCTGGGGTTTGCTAATGGCAGTTAATGCCAAGAAAGATGTAAGTAAGGGGAATGGAAGCCTCGTAGCAGGCTGCCTTTGAAACGTCTCTTTCTAAATCAGTAGCGCTCTTTAACCAGGATGAATCACGGGCGCACGCTGGACACTGGCTGCCTGCTTAAACCACCTCGGTGGCAGTGATGGAAGCAGAGAGGAACGAGCCCTCCTCGTAACACTGTGTTAGGCCACAGGCAGCTGCAGGAGGCTCGCTGGTTTTGCTACGGAAGAGCCGAGGGAGGAGCAGAAATGAGAGAAGCCACTGGCTGGTGATAACGGGAAGAGTGGAGCAAGCAAAGCCCTGAGACACGGGAGCGCTGGGTGAAATGACATCTGGCCCACAGCCTCTGCCCCTCTGAACTCAAGCACGGTACCATTAAAAAAATTTTACATTTCCTGATAAGCAAAAGAAAGGACTGAAAGCATTGCGGAAAAGTTCTCCCGGAGTCTGGCTGATAACAGTTCCCAGGAAAAATGTTGCTCGATTTTTGTTACTTGCGGTTTAATGAGATGTGGGGGCTCTGGTGGAAAATCAGCATCCTCAAGGAGCAAAGTGTTTCTACAGGTCAAAGGAGCTCTCTGGATCCCAGACTGATGGAGAACATCCCATCTGTACCTATCCTGTTCCCCCCAGACTCTCAGTGACGCACACAAACTCTTCAGGGTGGATCCTTTCCACTTCAGGCAAAGCCACAGCCATTCCCAGGCCAGGGGAGTGGGGTTCTCCTCTGACTTTTTAAAAAGATCTCAATCCATTTCACGTTTAGCTGGAACAGCAATCAGAGGTGTTCCTAAACTCACGCAATCCTTACACTGAGATGTGCACGTCTTGCTTAAAATAACAGAGATCAGGAAGGGGATAATCCAGGACTGTAACCGCAAAAGAGAATCCGAAATAATATCTGCAGGTATAAATATATAAATAATAAAGTTATAAACGAACAACTGCAGCAGGTTCATTAATCTGGGGGTTATTTCTGCAGCAGACACGTCATCTATAGCGTTACAGCTTTCAGCTGTCGTGTGGCAGCGCACAGCCCGCAGCTGACAGCGGCTGAGTGGCAACGGAGCATCTTTAAATAAGCCTCTGCCCAAATCCCCACGCACGCCTAAAACGATATTCCAAACGGGCGTTGCTTCCCGGTGTCCCTGGCCTGCCATAAATCTCAGCATTACCTTGGCCCACGCCACAGCACCGTGCTCACAGAGAGACACGAAGCCTTGCAGAGCCCCTGGAAACGAAATAAGGGGGAAAATCCCTTTGCAAGTGTCCGGGTTCCTGGCGGCTGGGGGGAGCCTGGGATGCAGGATGCTGACAGAGTGCGGCCGCTCCGGCAGCACCGCTCGTGTGCCCGCACGCGTCTGGGGGTCCGGGCAGAAGCAGTGTTCCTTTTGTAGGCTCAGGAAGCCCTTTTGTAAAGTAAATCTTCCAGGTTTTCCAGGTTGGTGGTAACAAACCAGTTTAGTGGTAACAAACCGGTTTAGGAGTACTAAGAATTCAAAGTGCCAACTGTCTGTGTAGCAGCCAAAGGGGGAGTGAACGCAGCGGAGCTGCTAACTAGCATCGCTTAAAACAACAGATTTATTTATGTGTCTACAAATGGAAACAGGGCCCTTCCACCTATCTTAAGAGCCAAATCCCGCTCCAAGGAAAGGAGAAATGTCATCTTCTTCCAAGTGTCATCCAGAGAGATAATAATCCAATTCTGTTTTAAATTAGCCGTCATACCTAGTGCTCCTGGTAGATATTTTTTTTCTGAAGCTAGCATTTGACTTGACATTTGGACGTGGCTATAACTGTCTTTTGCTGCAGGTACAAGCACCGTGTCCCTGACTCGTTGCGATTTACTGCGTATTGGTACTGATGACACCAGTAACTCACGTTTGGCCGGCAGGGACTGGTGGGAGGCAGGGGGTGCGGAGCTGGCAGGCACCACACTGGCCGTGGATTAGGCTCTCGCCAGGAATGAACTGCGTTATCGAGGACGGAGCAGAAGTGCCGTTCAGACCCTCCACCTGGCAAACAGCTAGCAGCCGCTCCACATTCACTCCGGCTATAGCGAACTCTTACGCTGGTTTCTGCACATAAATTATGGCTGACCAGCCTCAGCCGCACAGTGCAATTTTGCTGCTGTCTCCGGAGTGCCTTTCCTCCGGCTGAGAGCTGCCTGCCTGCCTTCCAGGGGGAATTTTTTTAATAGGAATGACAGAAAGTCTGTAAGAATGGTTCAGGCGGTTTCCAGTTTCGATCACTCCATTTCATCTGCCGCTATCAGATCCGCTACAACAAGCCTGAGCTGGGAGCGAGGAGGAACCGTGGAGCAGGACCCAGCCTGGGGAGAGGGAGCCTGCGAGCAGCAAACGTGCTAATTACAGCCCAAACCTATTTTGCTCTGGTGTTTGAAAGCCTGTGTGTCTGAGGCAAGCTGATGGCTTTTTGCAAACCCCAGAGGAAAGAGGGGAGGAAAAATTCTTTCTCTCTTACTTCAAGCAGCAATGTTACATCGGTAATTACATCATGTAGCTTTCAAGCCTAACTTGGTTAGGACCTTATCTCCCCTGTAATGGTTATGGTAACAGACTGCACCGTGGAGAGATTTGATTAAGGGGTGATGTCAGCCCATTTACTAGGAACAACATGGATTTGGGGTGCAGACAAGAGGTTTTAAATGACCCACGGTCGGCTGTAAGAATTGGATTTGCCAAAGCATGACTGTGTGTCTGCCTCTGTGAGTTTTCAGTAAATTGCATCGTACTCCCACCCTCCTCCCGTTAGCCCCGTCCTCCGTGGGTGTTACTTTTAAAGCCGAGCACTTAACATCTGACAGCTTCTGCTGCTGCAGTTTTCAATGTTCAGGGCTAGGCTAGATGATGGGATGTTCCAGCATCCTCCAGTAGCAGCTGGAGGTTCAAGCACGGAGGAAGGAGAGCTTTAACCTTGTGCATGATGTTAAAGGATTCAGCGGTGGAGCAGGGTGTCAAAGGGTGCAAGGTGGGAAAATTAAGGTGCTACCCACTCAGTCATTACCATCTTGTTACACGTACCCAAGATAGTAGGCGGAGGCAGTGGAATAATAAAATCTAAACACCTGTAAAAACTATGAGTTTGGGGATTAATGCTAAAGTTTTAATCCCAACCAGTTCTCTTTGGTGTTTTATGGTCCAGTTTCCCCTCTATACAACCAGAGAGCAGAAAAAGAAAGAAGGGCAGGAATCCAGCCTGCAGAAAGATTTTAACAAATGGTGGATTCTACCCCAAAGATCTTTTTTAGAATTCTTTTAACTCTACTTGCAATAAAACCAAAGCCTTTCAGTAAACCTATCAGGCAGACCCTCGTTGTGTGGGGACCGCAGGGAGAAGCCTGAATTACTGTTCTCATGCACGTGTTTATGCGTGAGGTTGGTATTTTGTCCTTGAGTGACAGCCCAGTGTCATCTCTGGAGGCTTCATCTCAGCCTCAGCTGCAAAGCAGATGACTTTGACATGAACTGCAGAAAACATACCAGGGATGCCACCTGGCTCGTACTTTCGGAGGATTCATAAAGGCATTAGGCTGGGACTTGGCCGTGCTGTGGACACCTTGAGCAAATCTTTCCATCTTTCTCAGTTTCCAGCTCTTTCCTTTCTATAGGAAGCTTGCAAGTCATCTGTTACACGTATGAACAGAACCTCAGGAGATAACAGGATTAGCCTCACATCGCTAAAGGTAAGCAGATACAGAAAGCACACATCAGTGACGGCGTGCTTTCATCTCTGCAGGATGAGGTGTCCTAGATGTTTACTTTTTATACTCAAGGTGTGCCCTGAACTCACAGTTCAGGCATTACAGCCTCGCCTTGTTAAACTGGAAATGTCTGCGTGTTTTGCACTGGGTAGGTAGATTAACAGAAAACAACTGCCAAAAGCAATCAACAACATTCTAAAGCAGTTGTTCAGCTTCCCGCAGCTGCTTCTCTTTTCCTCAATAAAAAAAAAATTAAAAAAAACCAACCCCCCAGGCTCCCCCCACAACCCTTCTGCGTAATCTGGCTGTTACTCTAGACCAGTAGCTACAGCCTATAGGAAATCCTCCTCCTGAAAAATCAGCCTCACCATTCAGCCTTGTCAATAGATGATGAAAATGGAACTTTTCCTACATTTGCCCTCCAGCAATTAAGTAGCAGACCATTGCTCCAAGCAATAAATTTCTTAGGGATTACTGTTTAACAAAAACATAGCACAGTGGGGAAAATGATCCACTGGAAGAAATATAAATTACAGAAGATGCTGTAATGCAATCTCTGTGTGCAGTTACCTTTAAAGTAAAAGCAATTAAAGGAAATGGGAGAAGCTGAAATGTATTTTGTTTTTCAAGCTGTTGAAAATAAAATAAGAAGTTGCTTAACCTGACTCACTTTCAATGGAAAATGCCATTTTCTGATCTCAGCCAAACACTCTCATCCTCTAGCAAAACCTTTGGACATCTCTATGCATTTCTGTGCTTGGCCACCCTCTCTCTCACACCCCCCCCTTCATTTCAGTTACTCCAACCAAAGCTGACACACAAGGGTTCTCCAGAACCTCTCCAGCCTCTCTCCCCGACAGGCAGAGCCGGGGCAGAGGCTGCCCTCCGAGTAGCACAGAAACACCCATCCACAAGAAGCATCCAAACCTTGTCAGACAAAAGCAGGATCCCATCACATCTTTCAGAAGCAGGAGGTAAGCTGAACTGGTCCAAGCCGGGGTAATCACCTTTTCCCAGCTCACAGGCACCCCGAGAGCAAGGGGACAGGTCCCTGTCGGAGTGGCTAAGAGAATATAATAGAACCTCACTGATGGAAACCAAAGTGGAGGAAAGCAAGGAAAGGCACGCTTCACTCTGAAATGCTCCAAAAAACCTGGAGGTAACAGGTAAAACCACGAGGTAAAAACAAACCTCGTGGAAGTGGGATTAGGTCCCTGACTGGCACAGCCTGAGCTGGTCCCATTTGTACTATAAGGAAACCATCACCTGGCATTAAAAAAAAAACCATATATATATATATATATATTAAAAATAGCCAGAACATTTGCCCTACATTTCTTGGATTAAATTGCCCTATAATCCAAAGGCCAGCTCATCCCCAGCTTCTGTTAAAGATAACAGTTTTAGCATTTTCCTGACAGTTTTGTGACATCCCACGTACTGTTGGACAAGGCAATTTCTTAATGGCATTAAATATCCCTTTTGTGTGTTGACAACACATTACAAGGAGCCAGACCTAAAGACCATTTTCCTACTGAAACTATAAAATTTTGTGTATAATTCATTTAGCCATGTAATGGAAACTTAATGGCATGTGAAAAGCATAAAATAGAATTTGTGGTAAATGTCTTAAGTCTTAAAGATACATTTGTGCCCGCTCCGGCTCTAGAACTGTGGCAGAAAGAACAGTTCTCAGCTTCAAAGTTGTGGAAATTCTGCTTTAAATCTCCGGGAGGTAGAAGAGGGGTTCTGTGTAAAAGACCCTAATTTTCTGTGATTTCCCCCCAGGTTCTCTGTCTGCAGACCTCCCTGGCTGGTAACAGCCCCCCAGCCCATAGAGGCGCGGGAGGAACGCCTGGCTCTGTCACTTGGATACCTCAGAGGCCTTCATTAGCGCAAAGAGGTAATTATGGAATGGTGAGATGCAGGAAATAACGGGTAGAGAGTATCTGTGTTCTGAGAGCGGAGCTAGCACCAGGCTTTCTGCTTTTCCCCACGATTCCTGCAAACCTCCCGGCTGGTTTGGGGCAAGGCGGGTGTTTGCTGGCATCGTCTCTGCTACTGAATTAGGGCATTGCTCTCACCTCGTGCACTGCACAGAACCCGGGTGGAGGCATCGGGCTTGAACAAAGACAGCCAGGCTTCCGCTTGTGTCGGGATTAGACACAAGCCTGGCTAAATTCTTGGTGAAATTTGCCACCAGTTTATAACTGGTGCTTATAACCAGGGCTTAATGCATCCACGCTCCCTGCCTGTAGCTGAAGGAAGGAGCTGGCACATCACTAACCAGATCTCCTGAACCAAGAAAATACTGAGCCAGGTGAGAGATGCCTGTGGCTCTCTGGCAAACACAGCCAGTCCTGCTGGCTGAAAACATCTTCGCATTTCTTTAAAGCTACAGCAGTGAAGTGCATTCAAATCTGACGTGTTTTTTTCTGCCTAGATGCCTTAATGTAGCTAATCGCCTTCTCCAATATCTCTTTCCTCCTTCTTTTGTAAAGCTCAAAACTTAGGAAATCAAATACCTAGATCATTTCCTGAAGTACGTGGGCGCTACAAACACCTGGTGCATTTACAGGTGAAGGACAGTACGTTATCCACTATTCCAAAGCCACCGACTGTAGTGTCCTTAACTCTGCAGGAAAAGGGGAGATTTTTCTGCTGATGTACACTTCTCCAGCCAAAAGCTTGAGTCTGGTTTGAGGTTTAACCAAGGTGCCTCGTTCAGGAGACAGCAGGCACAAACAAAGAATTCAGTAGCAAATGTTCTACTTTCAAATCTTGGTTTAGGAACATCCTTGAAGGAGTAATATCAATTGACTCGCATTGTTCTGGAGAGTCCGTGAGCTTTTAAAGCAAGCTGGCTCTGGGATTCTGATGATCAGCTGACGCAGTGGTCAGTATTAACGAAGCGACATGCAGACACAACGGATAGCGCTGCACAGAAAGACCCCAACAGAGCTGGAAGATTACACATACAGGGGGATTTGCTTTGGAAGTTTAGGGCAGGAGTCTGGATGTTCACGGAATTTTCTAAGTTTGCCTTGTAAAGCAATGGAGCCCAGCATTTCTGATGGAGTTTCTGTTGGTCAGAGGTGCCTTTCACCCTGACATTTCTCAGGGGCACTCTCCAAGAGCAGGCAGGTTTCTCACGTGCAGTACTCCCACCCCTGAAGCCAGAGGCTTTGCCTCCAAGATTTCTTTGCCATGACCTGTGCACAGGAATGGGGAATGGGGATTCATTCCCAGGCAGGGGGGTCCTGAGCTGTGTGTCACGGACAGTACCCAGCAATGCTGTGGTTAAGGTGCTGAGAACACAAGCACTGGCTAACTCTGGCGCCTTCGATCACAAAACCGTTTTTTTTTCTCTACCTGGAACGCTTCTGGACTTTCAGACAGCTGAATGTTATTCCAAGGAGTTTACTTGTAGCATCATCCTCCACGGTGACGTTGCTGACTGGCTTAGAGAGAAGACAAACCCAGGTAGACAGGGCTGGGCTGCCATGCTGGGACACAACAGAATTTCCTTTTTTCTCAAATGTCTGGAAAGGAAACTGATACAGAACATCTTCAAGTGTAAATTCCAGAAGGAAAATCTTGATTTTCAGGTATGTGGGAAGGCTGGAAACATCTCTTATCCATTGTTGAGATTATTTTTTTTTCTTTTGATTGGAAATCAGTGCCTCAAATGGAGAACAGCCCCCAGAAGAGATGGAGTTCAGGGGTAGTTTAATTTGCGATGCTCTCCTGATCCAGAACAGAAATGTGCCATCAAAATTATGCCCTTTCTATTTGCAGGGAATAGACAGATTTTTTATTTCTTGAAGTATCACTTCAAGAGCATAAGCTGTGCACTGTCCTCAGCCATCAAAAAACCTGCAAATGTGACTGCCTTGGGAGAAAGCTGCTGCTGGGCATGAATAGAAAAGAATCTTTCGCTTATTTTTGTTTCTACCTTCATATGTTATTTATTATCAGTTGCTTCCAGGTATATTTGCAGCCTCCCTAGGGGCCATTGCTGGAGCGACATTAAATGAGTTTACTCAGATGCTGCTGTCTGTGATGCACTCTAATTTTAGACTTTGTCTCCCTGGTTTCTGTATTTGGATGCAAAGAAGTGACAAGTGCTTCTCCCTCTCTCCTGTATAATCTACATTTAAAGGATGGGAGCAGCTCAGGTTTTTGACAGAAGTCGGAGGAAGACAGGGAGAAAAAAATGCATCCTGGGGTCACATTTGCCAGCTTAATCAACAGCATCAGCAGGGGCTGCTCGGGGCAGGGCTGTGGCTGGCGTGGGCTGTCAGCCAGACCCCATTTCCAGGCGCTAAATCAGGAGGGCAGCGGAGCTACTCCCCTTGGCTCTCAGGAAACCGAGCCACCATCAGGCTGTTCCCAAGGGAGGGAACAATAATGAACAGAGGGGATTAGGAAAAGGCTGAGCACAGGAGGAGAGTGAAAACGTGCTGGTAAGGAAAGATGAATGGAAGAGCAGCAGGAATTGCTGCCTGGGGAGGAGTGCAGATGGAGAGAGGAGAGAGCGGTCCGTGTCAGGAGCGGCGCGGGTGCTCTCGGGTGCCAGTGTGCTTTTTTGGCAGAGAGACACTGGGACCCGGTTACATTTCACCTCCATCAACTATAGACTGTCCTCAACCCACCCGGGCCCAAATCATGCTCCTGAGGCACCTGTCGGAGCCTCAAGCCAGGATGCTTGTCCACTGCTTTTATAGAGGGCATGAGTTTGGGAGCCCGAGCCTGCGGCCGGCTGGAGAAAGTGATGCCAGGAGGTACAGGGGCACATTTCGGAGACTGACAGCTCTCGAGACCCTGAAGACAAGTTCATGGCAAGCTTCAAACTCAGCCACTGGCTCTAGCTACACTTCAGCTGCACTAATAAGGAGCTGATCCTTTGCAGAGTCAGAAGCATCTATTCGAGTTTCCCAGCAATTTCTTCCTTTAGGGTAAAGGCAGCCCCCCCAGGGATTACCTTCAGTGGCCTTTTCCCGGGGGAGCGATCTCCTGGGGATCTCCTCCTCCTGTGGCGCTCCCAGCCAGGCTGCACTTACTGCACATACTGCCAAGACAACTGAACATTTGCTGAACGTTCTTGTGCCAATGGTTAACGCCATGGCTTCGGCAGGCTGCGGTAGAATTGCACGGGACAGAGACAGCGGGTTGCTTTGGCACGGATAATGTGCAGGTTTGGCCTTGCTTTGACGAGGTGCAGCTGAGATCCTGCAGCAAAGAGTTAAATAACTGACAGCTAACTAACACAACAGGTTTGCTGTGTTCTGCCGGGCCCTTGCAAACAGGCTGCCGCTGTGGTAAATATCCAGCCAGGATGACAAACAGCCCAGCTGACACAGACGGTCAGAGCAGCTGCTTTTCCGTACAGACCAACTACTCCCCATCACCACCTTTGTGCTCAGCGGTGCTCAGAATAATGCTGAACTGCCTGTTCATTTGTCGCTGTGTGTATACATATTTATTCCCCCATTTCATCCAGAAGGCTGCGTAAAGCTTGGGAAATAGGTGGTACCATTCGGAACAATTACACCAGCTGCAAATCCCTATTAGCTTAATTGCGAAATAACCAGCTTGGACCCTACGTGGGTTACAGCTGGGAAGCTGAGCCCTTTCCCCAGGTCTATCTGTTCCACTTAATGTGTGTTTCCAATAATGTTATTCCATTACAGAAAACTAGAGTTAGAAGCCCTTTTTTGTTTACTGTGTTACACAAATTCGATTTGTCATAGAGCTGGGTGTATAAATTAGAAATAAGGGATGTTAGCAAAATTAAATGATAAGGCGTTTGCCAGTTTCCATTGCAGCTAAGATTGGTCTGATAAATTGGAACTGCCAAGTAATGTTGGGTGAACTAAAATACAGCCACAAAGTAGATAAATAAATAAGTCAGTAATAGACAGTGTGTAGATAGACATGAATATCTTGGACCTTCTTCCCTGCTCTTGCATTACAGAGAACTGGGAAGGAGCTATTAAGAAATTTGGATTTTCGCCTTTGGTGCACGCTGTTGCCAGCCTGATCTGCAGAAGGCAGTAAAGCAGCCTCGTCTGATGGCCACCTCCTTCGTCTTGCCTGCCCCCCGCAGACCTGTCCCCTCCACACTACGGCTTTACTAACTGGTGGCGCAGGGAACGCAAGCGGAGAACGCAAGCGTCTTGCCTGCCCAAGGAGGAGCAACAACCGCAAGTGCTTGGTTTCCTATTACTGGCAGTAAGACCCTATTCGGTGGGGTTGCTTGCCGCTTGGTAAGCCAGGAGAGAGAGATCCACCCCAGGATAACCCGTGGGGTGACAGCTCGGGAAACCCAGGTCTGGAGCTGGGAAGGTGTATCCCTGTCCCCAGAGGGGCTTGTGGGCTGCCGAGGAGCTGCCAGGTGAGCTGAGGGTACCTTCCCGCTGCTCCAGAGCCCCAAGGACCTCTGTAAGGATGGCTGTGAGGATGGCGTTGGGGTGTGCTACGACAAAGAGGAGGGAAGGGGCAGGATCAGCACTAAACATGCTCTCGCCCCCTTTTTCCTATTAAAAGAAATCAGAACAGATCAGACATCTACTGACCTTCGTAGCTCCTTCCCGATGTTTACTGCCTTGTCTTTCAGAGCAGCCATGCTACATGCTAAAATATTGAAGCCTAGTTTTTTACTCTCGAGTCTGAAACTGCCCCTAATAAGCACAGATACAGAAAAGATGTTTCTCCAGCTCCTACATTTTTAAAATTACTCTTAAATTTTGCACGTTCTTTCCACACAAGATGTGTTACACTGCACCTGCGACATCCTCTATAATACAGCATCGTAACTAGGATGGAGAGACAGAGTTTTGTACTTACTCTACGTTATTCAAGCTACTCATTGCAATTTTAGAACATCAGCAAAAATTGAAACTCCTTCAGAATAATGGCAGAAGCACTGTAGGGAAGGGTGGCTGATTTTCAGCTGAAGTTCAAGCCTTTTTCCAGCATTCCAGGGGATGCTGACAATTCTCTGCTCCAAAAGCATTTGCTGTTGGAGACAAAGCACCACAAAAAAGGTGGTTAAAAGGAAGGAGAGCTGACGTGGCTGTGATGGGGAGGTAAGTCATGTTGATGGAAATCCTTGAACTCCGTTCATTTTTAAGGGAGAAGAGGCAAAGGAAACTTGTTGTTTCCAGGGTCATAAAAATCAGTCCGGAGCTTTCTCTCCTTGAAAGTTTCTTGCTCAGAAGAGCATCACGACAGTAAGGGGAGGGGGAAGGGAGACACTTTCCTCTTACCCCTTTGTATTACATGGGGGTATCGCAGGACGCCCAAGATGTCCCAGTTATCCTGCAGCTGGTGGAACTTTTCTGTTAGATTCTTTGCAGCAGCATCCATCAGTAGGGCTCTGGGGCAATTCAATGGACCTTCCACCCGTGTTTTGGGAGCAGACTGGCACAACTATCACCCCCCAACACCTGACCACCACCTTCTTATCTGGGGGAACTTGGCTGGGCTCTGAAATGCTGCCTGTTGGGGCAGAATGGCTAATGCCCCCGGGAGGGACAGCTCGGGGCGGAGGGGATACAAGGAAATAAACTCCCGTCTGTAAGACAAGAAGCCACGTAGAATGAATTCCCTTGTAACAGGAGGGGGTGGGGAAAACTTGCCAGCAGGACATGGGTCCTGGAGCTCTCTGCCACGTAAGCTAATGATTCCCAGACATGTTCTATAACGCGAAGCAGCAGCTGCCTCATGGAGCTGCACATTTTGCCTTTGCATGTTGCAGTTTTGTTCCAGGATAAAAGTTGAGCTAAAAATTCCAGTGGCGGGACTGTAATCCCTTTTTCCATAAAAAGATTTAGCCCCTTCCTTACCAAACCCTTGGACTGTAGGTGAGTAGAGGCAGAAAAGAGCAACGTTCTGATCAGCTCTCTGTGGCGGATGGAAACCGCAGAAGCATTTACATGTCTCCGAGTGTCCTGTATGGACTTGATCTTTTACGTGTCAGTGCTTTGCTGACCCAGAAATTTGTGAAGCTGGAGGTACCTGGCTCTTGAAGAACTGTTCCTTGTGTCAGCAAAGCTTCTTGCTTGACATGGATTGGCCTTCCTTGGAAAAAGCTGAGAATTCTTGTTTTAACACTGTTCCCAACTATTTTCATCACAAAAAGGAACAAAGCTTGCCTTCAGTACTGGGGCAGTAAGAGAGGAGGAACAACAAACAAAGGAAAGAATCATTAGAGACACACACCAAATTATTCAGCTGCTGTGACATGAGCAGAGGGGAAGGTGGAAGGTTCCTTGCTGGAGTGTGATTGAAAAGCCTCGTGTATGTCATTCTGCAGTGAAAGCTATCAGACAATTTACGTTAACTGTCAATTAGGAAGGTTTCGTACTTTCTAGAAGGAAAGTCGCCCTGCAAATGCCTCACGCTTACTTATGTCGACTTAGTAACATCCCACATTTACCGAGAATGTCTGACGCCTGAACCTGGCCCCAGACAGAGCCCTAGTCTGCACGATGAGAAGGGGTTAAGATAAATAGTTTTTCTTTTTCACCTCTCCCTCTTACCTTCTCGTTTATAAATCTCCACAGGCTCAATAGCTGTTACAGAGGCTCTGGCAGACGGATGTTAAGCAGGGGAGGGAGGAATCAAAAAATGCCAGGGAAGAAGGAAAACATCAACGCTCCCCAACGGGTGAAATTTCACAGTGCCGTTTCCAAAGGAGCTATGAGCAATGTGAGCAGTCTCCCACGTACTGCGCATCATACCTCTGCTGAAGTACGTAGGTGAAGTAGTATATATGTAGGCTGAAGCTACATATATAAAATGTATATAAATAAATAAAAATGAGTTTTTCTTTGGCCTCTCCAACGCCCAGCTTGGCCCTATAGCTTAGAAGTTGTTGTGATTGCTTGATGTGAAAATGGTCCTGAATTTGAAACTATGCAGAAAGATCTCACCAGGTATTTGATTTGTTTTTTTACAGGGCTGAAAGATAGGTGATCAGTAGGTTTCTTTTGGTCCTCAAATTCACCGGTGTACAACCAGTGTTTCTACTTCTTGCACCAAAGGGAGTAGAATAAGTCCCTGGCCACCAAACCGTTGTGTCATCCAAACAAATGCTGTAACATCTCCAGTTAATGGTATATATCCATTTCTCTGGATGAGAAATGTTGGGTTTGGGTTTGGGTTTTTTTTGTTTTGTTTTTTCTATCCTACCCCACTGCCAGCAGCAAAGAACAAAAGATCCTCACGTATGCAGTGCAGTTCACTTACAGCTCCTTTATCACATCCCTCATTTTAAAGCAGTCTCTTCAAACCTCTTGAAGTCAGACCCATGTTAAAGCACCTTTGCTGAGTTGAAACCTTAATCACCTCAGGTTCCTTGGGTTCTCGGAAGATAAGTGATGTAAATTTTACCTTGCTTGGATGATGTCTGAATAAGCTAATTAAATTAATAGTTACAAAGTGCCATCTATCTCCCTGCAAATCATGGATGTGCTTCAGAGGGGAAACTCCTCTAGACGAGCAGGTGGAGCATTTCTCATTCTAAGGAATAAAGCACTTCGCTTAATAAGCTGGATGTGCCAGCTGCATGACAAAGAGGGTTAGATGAGCATGGGGACTTGTGAAGCGACCGGTTGAAACAGGACTGGAGAGAGAGCAGGACTCTAGAACATGGATGCAGTACTTATCTGGCAGGTCTGAGGGTTTTAGTAATCAGTCTAATTATTTCAGAAGTGATTACCTTTTACCCCTCTCACTACACGTGGAGTTAGATGCGATTTAACTGGCAGATTAATATCCTGGAACTGTGTTTTTCCAGAGAGCCCAGGGCACGAGCAGGGCTCCCCACACTGCCTGCTCGCCGTGCTCACGGAGTTTGCCACCCCTGAAAGACACTCAGCTCTTCCAGCCAACGCTCTCAGGGGCAAGCGGCGCGGTATTTTGCTACGTGCTTATACTTTGTGCATCAAAAAGCAGCCCTGGCGACTTTCCCCCTGTTGTAGCTGCACCACAGCCATGCTTTTAGGGAACAGGGTAGCTCTGTATTATCTTCTGCGTGCAAACTGAGAAGAACCCGGGTTTAGAAGTTAGAGCCATCTAGCATTTCTGTGCTGTGCATTCTCCGTAAGGATGCAAAGGCTGATCGTTCATATATACCCAGTGCGTACGAGCGGTTTACGTCTACACTGGGTGTTGGAGTTGGAACAGGGTTGCTGGAACCCTGCAAGGTGCGGGTCTTGCTGGTTAGGTGAGACCAGTGCCTGGAGGCTGCAGAGCCACCGACACTGTCTCAGGCTGCCCCCCTGCCCTTGGGGAACCGCAGTTACATCCACGGCCACGTGCGCCTGCAGCTCTTAAAATAAATGTGCAGATTGTATTTATTATTCAGCATCCACAGACAGCAGCGGCCAGATGGCCAGGAAGCCGAGTGTGTGCCGCTTCCGAAGGGGCCCTGGACCGAGTGGTATTTCATAAAGAATTAGAACTCCCCGCGGTGACATGAAGTGTGTTGCATTTAATTCTGGGTGTAGCTGCTGACCTGGCTTGAACTCCGTTAGGGAGCATAAAACAAATGAAGTATAGTGCAGAGCTCGGAGAGCTGGGTCCCCTGAATCACCGAGAGCGACTGAAATCAGCAGGCTGACGAGCCTGATGTTATTTGTTTTGGCGGACACTGGTGGGGAGAGTGATAACACCAGGACTGAAGAAAGGCAAGGGGTGGAAGAATTGGAGAAAAGTGTGATGAGAAGACGGCAGATCTTTCTCGGCCATCAGCTGTATCACCTCTCTCCTTGCTCACCTCCATACCCAGAGTGAGGGATGCCTGCTCAGCATCCTAGCTCGGTCCAGACCACCTTGGACCAAAAAGAAAACAGACAGACCTCTTTGCTCCTCCTTAAAATCTGCCTCTGGCATGACATCTGCCAAACCCTGTGACAGCCTTTCCTTCCTCAGCTCCTGCTCCTTTGGAATCACAGCTTTACCACCTAACACACTTCCAGATGCAGGTTCCTTCAAAGCACCTTTCCGCTGTCAATGGCTTTGAGGTCTCTATCAACACATCTAAATAAACAACCAAGGAGTCTGCCAGGCAGTTGTTATGGAAGTATCCCTGGATATACCTATAATGTCTGTAGTTTGTTAATTTTATTCTTTTTGTATGGAACTGCATGTATTCTGTGTTCATGCAGCTCCTCGTGCTGGGCACTCTCAGGTCAGGGTTGCTGGCATGCAGTCCCACTGCATAATAAACAATTTAATTAGCAAATAAAATGCTTTGCTCAACTTTGATGTCTTCCATTCTTCCCAAACACAGGGAATTTTGATGACTGCAAGGCCTGTTACCAAATTCCCTGTAAATAATATGAACCTCTTTTGTCTAGGTAGAAATACTGGAAGAAGTCCAGTAAAATAAAAAAGTATTAAATGTCTTCAAAAGCTTTTTATTTTAATAAAAATAATACGTTTCCCTGATCTCAAATGGAATAAAATGCAGTGATATTCAGAACGGAACAGAGTTGTTTTCATATAGAAACTGACATCGAACAACCTTAACAATGCAGTTCCAGACACATAATTAAAATTAAAATTGAAAACAAGGAGCATGCAGATATAATTGCATTTTTTAAATAGAATGGCATTGAAAGAAAGGCAGAGAAGAAACGATTTACAATTTTTTCTGGTGATGACTCTGCAGTTAAAGCAGAGCTATCCCCTGAGGATTCCTGAATCACTTAATAGCCTGCTTTTTTTTTTTTTTTTTCCCCTAGACTGCTTTCTATTACATTTTCTCTGTAGAGGGGTATGTGTCAGAGTGAAGAGGAGAGCAGACCCTGGACAAAATATCCAGTAAAACTAAATTATCTGTGTAATTCCCAAATTATTTCCCCTAAGAAAGAAACCCCGTTATCTTCAGCAAAGCAGGATAGGCATTGCCCCCGTGCCCTCGCGCAGGCTGCTTTGAATGGCAGTGGAGATGAGATACACCTGCTTATCGCGGCTCGTTTGGAGGGGGGCATCACCATCCCCCTGTGTCGGAGGGTGGTATTTCCACAGAGCAGACATAGGAACCGGGGTTATCCTGCCAGCTACGCACCCCGCTGATAAGAGGGGAGTAATGCTGAATAGAAATTGGGTTAAAACAAGAAATAGCCTTATCAGGGCTCGAAGCGGGCTAAACGGGATGAAAAGCGTTATCTGCTCCTGGCAATGCTCTCTGAACCATGAGAGGAGACTCCAAAAGCAGAGACCTCACTGGGGCATGAAAGCAGGTGGAGTGGGAACCTTATTCCAGATGTTTCACGTTCCAAAGAGAGAGATAACCGAGCCAACACCATGGCACCAGCTCCGCTGCAGTAAGTAGGTTTCTGCCTCTAAGGACAGAATCCTTTGCCTGAGATATTTCCCTGTTTCAAAGGCTATTACAAGGTCTGTTTGTCCCCTTTAGGCTGCCACCTTTGCTAATATTTGTCACCATAGCCGTCAGAGCCGCCACGCTGCCCTGCGAACAAACACTTTTCCCTGTGGGAAGCGATGGGAGCAAAGACACATAATGGCCAAACTGAAATTAAAGAAAACAATGCTTCTTCTGCTTATCGCTGTGCAAATGGGATAGTTTGTGGGATGATCTACAAACTCAATGTATCGCTGTTTTGTGAGCAGCACAAAGCCGACAGATCAAGCAGCTTGCTGCATTATGAGAAACAAATGGGGGAAAGAACGACCGTGACTTTCCTATTCCAGGCTCTACCCTTGGACTTCAAACTTCATAAAAGCTCCAGGACACCTCTCCAATTGCTACATAGCCACTAACTTATCGACGTCCAAAGTAGAACAAAACCACAAAACCACGGGGCATGAGCCTGTGATCTCTAGCAACGCACAACAAGAACCATTTCAGACCCTGCTGGATCCAAAAAATGAAAAGGTTTGCCCGAAGAGGAGGAATGAAAGGAATTAATTTCCCCAATGCACTTGTCAGAGGAAGGTTCTCCCTTCGTACTTCTTGAGTTATTCAATGTAGCAAACAACATTCTATTTCATTTGTTTATGACTGTTAATTCTGGCTTGCCAAGGAATGCCTGACGGATGAACATTGCCAGCAGAACGATGGATTTTGTTCTGAGAGCACACTGCAAGCTGCTCCCCCGTTCGGTGCCGTATTTCTCTGGGGCAGGAAGGATCTGTGCTACTGCATTTGTTTTACACTCTGTTTAGTGTTCCCAGGCACGGATTTCTCACTCAACAGAGACCAACGAGCAGGTCAAAGTGGAGCTGGGAAAGAGCTTTTCTGTGCCAGCCAGCGTAGTAAACGCTTCACGTCAACTGCATTTCATTCTCCACGCTGGGCATTCTGCAGCTCTGGAGACATTTCCCCAGCAGAACTCAGCTGCGGGTGAGAAGGTGGCTTCGGCACGTTTCACAGTGATTTTCCCAGATACAAAAGCTTTTGGACATTCACACAAACCAAATTTCCAACACAAAGCTAAGAGCCTGGTCTCCAGAAGCTGTTTCCAGGTGCCTCTGCTGAGAGCTCAGCTGCCAGCACCGCACCACTCTGCTGGCCCGGCTCTGCAGGGACGTGTCCCCAGAGCAGGACAAGCGGTGGCCCGTGGGGCAGCAGCATGGCTGCAGCGAGGCAGCCCCAGCACAGCTCTGCCAAGAGCACCTCTTCCTGCACAAAGCCAGCCAGCCTGGCAGGGAAGATGCTCCCCGCATCTCCACGCTTAATTAGGAGGCTTCATATAGTCACCGGACAGAAGCAAGTATTTGGGGTTGCCCTTCACAGCTGGCTCACAGTGGGTGCTCCGGGTCCCCCCCCCTGCTGAGCAGGCTGCAGGCACATCCCTTGCAGCCCCTCTGCCCCCAGCACCCACTTCAGACCTCAGCTGGGTGTTCGCTGAAGGCTTCTGGCTGCTGGTCCAGCAGACCGACCTACGGCCAGCACAAAGCATCGAGGAGACACCAAGGCTAGAAGGCAGGTCTTCGGAAATGCAGCGCCCGCTTCATTTTCTCCATGCAAGACCAGAAGATTAACAGAAATTAAATTCTAGAGAAGGGACGACTGCCATACTTGAGCAGGCACGCCAAGGATTTGCAGTTGTGAGCGCTCTTCCCTTTCTCCATGTGTTTCACGCCTGTTCTGCCTAGAGCCAGGGTACCAGCGCTTAAAATATTTTTGAGCCCTCTGGTGGTGCTCAACACGGGCAGTGCCTGAGCTGCCGGGCAGAGAAGCAAGACTTGCCACGTCTTGGTAACGCTATTCATTATATCAAATAGAAAAACGCATAAAAAATAAACGCAATAAATGGAATCCACCTCCGCCTGGGCAAGGGCTGCCTAGTACTCTGTGCGTGTGCGCGCTCGTGCACGTGTGTGTAACAGGCAAAGTACCCGGCCGTGTTTTGGAAGAGCCGACTGCTCCGGTGGCCGATGGGAAGCTCCGGGCAGGGGTGCCTGAGGTGCCCGGTGGCCCTGCAACGCAGCATCGGTGGTGGCTGCTCATCACCAGCGGCAGGTTGGCAGACAGCAGATAAATCCACCGTGCACGTGTCCACGCATAATGAACGCCGTCTTTATGTACTGCCTCTGCTGTGTAATCATCTATTAGTGCTAATTGCTAGAGCCTAGGGCTGAAGTGGCCTTTCACATTAAATAATATGATAATAAATAATATAGATAAAAGATCTTCTGAAAGGGCAGCTGTAACAAAGCTCCTCCCTGACTTAATACATTGCTTTTTCTGCCCAGGGCAGAGCTCTCCGCCGCACCTTTGGTGCGAGCAAACATTTGGTGCGAGGAGGAAGAGGCTCCCTGCGGATGCTGGAAGGCAGGAGGGCCACCCTACAGACAGCACTGCTGACGCTCCGGCATTTGCCTCTCTTCCTCGTGCTGCTACCGGCTGCGTCTCAACACGCCATTCAGGGTCTGCCGGCTACTGAAGCCCCCCGATGCCGTACGGTGCCGCAAGCTCGGCAGCACCAGGGGCTGGTGGTCCCTCTGCAGCCAGGCAGCTCATAGGTACGAAGGGTGGGAATTCTTCATGAACAGCTCTGACATGTACCTCGCACCGCAGCACGCGATGCGTTACAAGGGTATCATCCCGGGTGATTTTACGAGGCTCTGATGAGGAAGGACGGATCTTATCCAATATATTTATCACCGAGCGCTTAACCATGGTAATGCGACTGAAACAGCCGGTCTGCTGGGGGGTGGCAGCTCTGGTGGCTTGTGCTATATTTCATATTTCAGCCATATGTATTTCATATACATATGAAATATGTATTTCAGCCATATCTGACCAGGGTTTATTTGCAAGTTTCTGACACTGTCCCCAAAACAACAATTCCCTGTGCCTCCCATCAGCCAGCAACCAAACTGCTCCGAACCGAAGGCAACAGGGTGCCAGTGAGCAACCCACAGGGATGTGACCTTTAGATTACAGGTCCTCAAGCTATTTTCTGCCTGCAGATTCCACAGACCCAGCAGATGATTGCAGTGGAGATTATTATAACTGTGGGGCCAGCTTCGATCCTGCTCAGCTTTAAAAACTAAAGAGAAGGAGGAATGCAAACTGAGCTGCAGGTGGCTGAAAGCGTTCCTGTGCTAAGCAGGAGGGTGATGCCGCAGGTTCTGCTCACCGCACTGGTTTGAACTGTAGCCGAGACACGGCGTCCTGAGAACATCAGGTCAAATCAAAATTAAACCAGAAACAACAGGAGATTGTGAAACCTCAATTAAGCCTGAGTCTGCAACAGGTAAGAATTCAATGTTTTGGATAAAACCCCCAACTAATTAGAGAAAGTGATCCATTTAGCATCACAGATGGACAGACTTTGAGTGACAAGAGGGTTTTATAACACTTGGACACCACCATGTTTCAAAACTGTAGGTTACAAAATTGCAGGATCCTTCCCCCATCACTTTTCAGGCATGTGTATGGAAAAAGCCTTTCAGTCCTTCGGCTGAAGTCCTTCACTTAGCCAAGAAATCTCGGTGGAGAAAGTTTAGGGGTCCTTACGTGACAGGCACAGTTCTTTAATGGATTGTGCTGCCAGAAGGGACGGCTGTGATGCAGGGCACAGGCCAAAGAGCATCACTTTCTCGGTAACGTTTAGACTGTGGCAGAAGTAAGATTTGAACCCAGATCTTTCTTTGAAAAGCAAAATTAATGGTGTTTTTCTAGTGCCTCAGCCCACCGAGCCTTCAACAGTTGTGCTGTTTATTTCATTATAATAAAAATAACAGTGTGGGGGCAGAAAAAGGCCACACATCGGTGCTGCGCCACTTCCAAGCGGTCAGATTTTGATCAAATTCATATTCCAAATTATCAGAACAGAGCCCCTGTTTTGTAAGGCTCTCATAATTTTAAACCTCTTTATATAGACCTTGATTTTGTTGCTGAAGACCTAGTCTTTCTTTGCGGGTGCCACAGTGGGACCTTTCCCCAGCGGGGCACGCCAGGGTGGGTTTGTAAGCAGGAGGCATTCCGTGAAAGCCTTGGGGTAGGAAACTAAGGTGAGATGCTGCTCTCTGGTTTGATGTCATCCATTTCTCCTGTATATGCTTCCTACTTTCCTTTTCCCTCCTGGCTTTTTGGCAAGGTGACTCCAGAAGGGGCTGCATGGCTGACGGAGGATTACTTTGCTCATATCCAAATAAAAGCTACAGAACCACCGATCTAGGAAGCTGGGGAAAGAGCAGCTGTTGCAATCAAGGCATTGCAAAACTGGCACAAAACGCAAACCACTGACACCACCCTTGGACTCATTCCTGATATGGAAACAAGTGCTGGTTCTAATTTAAGAGGTTCACAAAAGCCAGTAGGAGAAGAAAAAGGAAAATCCCTGCTCAGATTTGTCTGGGGTGTCAGAATTCATCTCAATTCCTCCAGCAGAATTATCCTTCAAGGCACTGCCATTGCAGGGAGAACTGCTGTTGAAAAGGATATTGTAGTTCCGCCAGCTCTCATGATTAAACCATGAGGTACCCGATTTACGCTTTTAACCTGACTTTTTCATTATCTCAATACTCTGTACGCAAATTGCTGAGTTTCTGCCCACCCTTCACCACCTTGTTGAAATAACTTGTCAGTGCTATGGGTTTCCTGCACGCCTGGTGGGAGCAGAGCAGGATCTTAACAGCAGCTGGTCCCCCACATCTGCTTACGTACAGCTCCCCGGCTCGCTGGCGGAGAGGCTGGATGCTGTCTCACTTCATCCTCTTCCCTAAGAGATTTCAGCCAGACAGGGCCACGGCAACAGTTTTATTTTGATCTCTTGACCTGCAGTAGCTCAGACCAGAAAATTATACCTAATGATTTTTCCAGCTGGAGTTCAGCAGCACGTGGTTCAACGAAGCTGCGCGGTTACTCCTCAGCAGCGACTCTTTCTAACCCAGCGGCGTGCGGTACCTTCCCTGCCTTCTGCCGTCCGTACCCGGCAAAGATTTGTGTCATCAGAGACACGTTTTAAGAGCTTAAGCAAGTAGCAGGAACCCCTTGCATGACAGAATAGCCCGAGGAGTAGCAACAACAAGGTTGTACCCAGGGCTCTCTCCGTCTCTGGATGGACTTAAACCATTTACTACCAGGATTTTGCCAACTCAGCTGGTTTTGACCTGCACGGCTCGGGGAGCACTTATGCTGCTGATCCCTTGGCAGAGGGACAGGAGATAAGATAAGCAACAAGCCCATGCTTTGGAAAGCAGTTAATTGCTGCAGTTTGCAGATTCCTGGTTACCTACAGTCCCGTGAAGCGGGAACTCACACTTCCACTTTGTGCTCATTTAGCTGTGTGGCTGCAAAGCCCATCCAGAGAGCATGGCTGGAGCTTGGACGTGTCGTCAGGAATCATTCTGGTTCAGCGGCAGAGCTGCAAGGCACAGCTACTACCATAATAATTAAGAGCTACTCTAATAGATGTGACAAAATTACTAGAGATGGAAAAAAAAACCCCAAAAAACAACCTCTGTTTTTTTCCTCTCGGCCGTTGTGTGTAAGAGCTCCTCCTCTGCCTGTTGCTGGCTTGGTATGTCACTAGAGATCAGAATAAGGCTTTTTGAGCTGTGCTTGTGTCCTGTCCTTCCCTCTTAAGCAGTTAACAGGGAAGGGAATACACCCCACACCCACCCACCCTTTTTTTTTTTTTTTTTTTTTTTGCCTGCATGAACATTTTCAGAAAAGTTTAAACCCTGTAAGCTGACCCAGAGCAACAAGGTACACACTGGAACTAAGGGCTCTCTTGTCCCCCGGGTCATGCAGTCCATCCACTGACAGAAGAACTTAAATGGCTCTGAAAGGGCTTTTCATTGAGACTCTGGGAAAGGCCAGCATCTTGCTGCCCCACACTAATTCCTCTCCACATTGTTTTCTTAACCCACTGAAGCCTCTGCTGAGCTTAGCCCTCGCCTCATCCCATGTACGAGCCAGCTCCCACTCACCTAAGTGTCCCAGGAACAGCAACACAGGTGACACGGTAGCTAATAAGAGCTGACCAGCAGGCAAAAGGACAAGGGAGGCAAAAGGTGATTAAAGCTGATGGCCAGGAGTGGACTAAATGACAGAGAAGTCAAGGGGCTAAGAAATCCGTAACAGGCAGTGGGAGAGAGACGCCAGCCACACAGGGTGCTATGGGCAGCTGTAACTGGATCCAGTGGGGCAAGTTACAGGCTTATAATAACATGTTTGAGTAAAGCCCTGCCACCAAAGGACACAAACCGTCCTGTTTAACGCCAAAGTGCAAGGGCATGGGGCTGTGATGCTCTCCTGTTTTTATTTGCAGAGAAACAAAACGCTTGAACAAAAGCTCAAGTTACGAGCCACATAAAAGTGAGTTTCCTCTGGCTCTAGAGGGGGCCAAGGCAGGAACGGAGGGCAGGTAAGGGAGGCGCAGAGCTCCTAGCTGGAACGCTTGGGATGCAGCAGAGCGTGTAAACTCTTGGATGCTGCCAGGGTCCAGCTGCCAGCCAGCAGGAGGGGGCTGAGTCTGCAGCGACAGAAACAAAGACAGCAAGGCAGGGGCTTCATGGCTACGGCGGTTTGCTGTGAGTGAGACCCTGGCCGGGCACTCAGTGAACCAGAGGACCCCTACCCCTTCCTTCGGGATCCCTTGAGAGAGGAGGTGAAGGCAAGCAAGGGCAAGGAGGCACGTGTGGGGCTGCGGATCAGCAGCGAAGGCACTGCCACAACTGGGAGCACCAGTCACCCAGGGACCGGCCAGCTGCCATCCCAGTCGCCAGCACATTCTCCCAGAAGACTCATCTACAAAAAAAGAGCAGTATTATCGAGATTCTTCATGATGTTTGATTCGCAAAGTGTCCTTGCAACCACTTCAAAGGTAGTGATGACAGATAAAGTTGCTCGGGATATAATTTCTCAGATGGAAAACGTTTGGATTGCTTTCAGCAATCTGCATCTCTGATCAAACAGGCCAGTAAATGTGACTAAAGGAGCCAAGGGCTGGAATAGCTAAAGCACCCAAGGAAGCCAAGGGGAGAGAGAAGCTGGAGGTCTAGGAGAAGTGCCTCGAGGCAAGAACAGAGGCGAGGGAAAACTGGAAACAGTGAGATGAGGATGTATACTTTCAGGATACATTTACAGGGCCATTTACTCATTTATCAAAGAAAAGTATCATCAGTGCTACCAAAAATACAAAAACCTGCCCCAGAGAATTTAGTCTGATTGCTCTGAATAGACAAACAGTAACAGAGCAAACATAAAAGTCTGGTTGTGGCTGTAGCGTGTACTCTATGGGAAGGATACTCGCAGGATATTATCAGCTATGCACGTATACTTATTCCAGCTCCTAGATTATTTTAAACAGTGGGGAAAAAAGCTTTTCATTTTCCCCACTTCCCAGTATAAGAGGGGTTCAGAAGGCATCAGACTTCTTTCTTCCAGCTTGTGTGAGAAAGGGAGAGCTAAGGGCTAACAGCGGGAAAGGCACTCACTGAGAGGTCTTCTGCATGTCTCTCAACTCTCCTATGGAGCAAAATAAGTCACAAAGACCACACGGAAGAGAGTCATGGAGGCAATTTATATGAATCCAAGAATACAACAACTCCTGGCCATCCCTTCCTGTCTCCTGACTCGGCAGCAAGCACAGTGGCGGTGAGGCTGCAGCTCTTTGCAAATAAACAGCGTCACACACAGCATTTAGTGTCGCAACATTCCAGCACAAAACACGTTCACTGGGAGACAGAGTCTGTTGTGCTCCTCAGGTCTTTCTGATCAGACACACAGGGGACTGTTCACTCCATTCATACGCGCCCACACGGGGTTTATGGAGCAAAACCAACTGCAGCTGCATGCCTGTCACTTCACTGGGGTTTATGCACTTTCATCAGACCCACTAAACCGCCCTGTTTTATTTCTCCTTGTACTGAGCATCCCTGTGCCACGCCACGGCCAGAGTACTTGTGTGGGGAGCCTCATCCACCAGGGTCAGAATAAAGCCACTGCTGGTCCTGGATGCTCTCGCAAGAGTCACACTCTGAGGCCATTCATGGAATCGCTGCCCGTCACGTGGCATCTTTTGCCTACACAACACCTGGTGATTAGGGCAAGTGACCAAGACATTCCAGAAAACTGGATTTCCTAACCAGATTTTTTTTTTTTTTTCCCCCCCTCTCCTCACTTCTCAGTCTTCTCTGGAGAGGGAACCAGGAAGGTCCTTGCTCGTGTTAATTCTCAATAGGTTTTAACAGATCTAGACATCTGTCTGCTGTCACTTTCACAAGTGCAGGTATAAAGTTATTCCCTGCCTTAAGGAATGCAAGATTCCCAGCTGCCCTTCCTCAGGAAAGGGCTGCAGAAAAGACAAGTCCACGATCACGTTAGTGCTATTTCAGTAGCTTTCCTATCAGGGTATCTTTCTGGAAAATCCACCTCTGGATTATCAGACTCTCAAAACGCAGCTATCCTGGGGCGAGGCTCCACACTGCTTTTGTTTCTGTCTCCATTTCACCTTTCCTTCTGATTTCTATGAAATGGCCTCTCGAGCCTGGGTGCAACTGTTTTTCACAAGCCCTCAGGAAATGCTGGAAACCAAGTGGCAGCTTTGAGGGCGACTCAGTTGATGCAATGGAAAGAACAAGCGAAAAAAAAGAAAAAAAAAAAAGAAAAAAAAAAAGGAGTAGCTTTCTAAAAAAACACGCTGCTTCTGTGCTACAGGCTTTTCTCTTGTTCATCACATTGATGTAAGCCTCCGAAAAAGGTAAGTACCACAAGCAAGACCGGGGAAAAGCACCAGAGCACTAGCCACCTTTATACTCAGTATCACGTGAAACTAAAAGGGGTTAAAATCCAGGTTTGCTCTTCACATGACAGTGCTTCACACCTCTGCTGTCAGACTCCTGGTTTTATGAGCTCTGCTTTATAGATGTTTATCACATTTATAGATAGAGCTTTTCCTCTAAATTTAAAGAGAAGGGTATTTTTCACAGCAGCCAGACTCCCATTTCTTGAATTTTTGCAGGAGTCACAAGGAAGGAGAACCTCTAAATCACCAGGAAGCTCTGACAATGCAGACCCTACTGTGCAAGATTGCTTTTAAAAAGCACTTACTTTTTATGGTCTAATTTAGGGCGACATTGAGTGTTCTCAAGAATACCTTCCAGTTCCTTCAAGTGTTCTGCCCTGTTAAAATGTCTGAAAGTCCTTTCCTGCATTAATTCCGAGCCAAATGTACTGTGTGCTTCCTGGAACTATACCAAATGGCCAAACCCAAAGTCATCATTTCTAGGATAAATTACCTCTCCATCAGCCTGGGTATGAAATGAATTCTGTAGGGACACGAGGACCAGAGTTGCTTTTATTCCACATACATTAACGTTGCACTTACTGTTTGACCTGTAACTGCTACAGGAAGAGTTGTTGTGGTGGGAGAATGATGGGGAACTAAATGCTTTTAAGATCCGAACTTCAGCCAACACACCACAACAGCATCACTGGCCGACAGCGTTTCCAGCAGCGTGTTTACACAGAGGACACTTAGACGAACAGATTTTCATGGACTTATTTAGGTTGGAAAAGACCCTTAAGATCATCGAGCCCAACCTTCACGCTAACGCTGCCAAGCCCACCACTGCTCTCAAGCTACTCGATTCCGAGGTGAGCTCGTTTGCCACGGGGACCGCAGATTTGCCAGGTCCTGGAAACACAACTACTCCTTCGTGCTTGGGCTCTTCCCTAAAACATACTGGTGCTACTGGTGGCTGCAGCAGCTGGGAAGTCAACTCTTGTGGAAGCGAAGCCAACATCTGCCCTGAACTCAGGACGGCGGGTGCTCAGGGCTTCACCCTGGAAGCTCTTAGTGGCCCTCGCTTGGGTCTACAGAACCTGGATGGGAGACAGGCAGACTTCCCTGGGGGAGGTCTTTGGAGCGGGTTTCCTCTCCTCCACCCCTCCCTCTCTCCTCTGGAGCAAATAGACACACTCTGAAAGTCTCAGCTTC
>JAVJGJ010000036.1:6121561-6140013 GCA_035590215.1 Microhierax caerulescens | reverse complement strand
AAAGATTTCTCACCCAGCAGCGCGGTGGAGCACCCTGCGTATCGCCTGTAAGGTACCGCAGCAACCCACACTTAAAGAGCTGGCTGAGACTAGGCTTCCCTCCAGCACACTGTTCTCCTGCAATAGTTCAAGTATATTAAATCCTCCTTCTTCCTTCTCAAAGAATTTCCCTGCCTCTGATTTATTTCTCTGGCAATCCACTTAGCAGTGGAGACCGATAGGGGATTTGGGAGCTGACAGCCTTTATTTACCCGCTGCCCAAAGCACCACCTCTCTGGCATCTCTCCAGCAACGCTTTCCAGCTCCTTCTAGAAGAGCTGCCCCTGCAGGTCAGCACTTGGAAGATCCCAAGTTTGCTTGAGGGCAACGAGCCTTCCAGTCATACAACAGGATTCCTTTCTTTTTAGCAATTCCTTTTTCGTTTCCTGAGCCTGGTCCCAGCCCCCAATAACAATCACGTGCCAAATAGGAAACACAGCCCTCCCTCCTTGGCAGCACGCACGCACAGAGCTGCTACTTAGCAGAAAAATTCCCGACAAATAAAAAGCCCCCAGGCTGCCATCACTTTTAAATAAAAATTCATGAAGACTTGCAAACAAGACTGTACGTTTCAGGTACAAGGCGATTTTCAGTCTGGGGTTTTTTTTTATGTTTGGGTTTTTTGGTGGGGTTTTTTTTTTTTTGTTTCCATGGAAAGGACAGTGTGTATTTGGGAGGCAAAAGGTCTCCACCAATGCTTCGTTCCTAGCTTGCTCCAACCATCCTACACGGCGCATGAGCAGGAACGCTGAGGACCTGGATTCATTGGGAGGGAGGGAAAGGAAATGAGGAATTAATCACCTCGCAACTCTGCGCCATTGGGAAAGGGCTACTCGTCTCTTTCATTAAGTGCTTTGAGATCTGTGACACGTATGAGATACATGGTCTATGAGGCCAACAGCCTTCACAGGAGTTTGCAAAAAGAGGAAAAGTTGCACCTGGGGGAAGTGAAATTGAGGTGTTGCTCATGAAAACACATCAGCTGAGAAAGCAACATCTCAAATTCTTTTGTGGAAAAACTCTCCCGAGTTCCCTAGAACATAAAAAACAACGTGGAACAGAGCCGATAAATAAATCTCCTGGCACATTCCCAGCTACCCAGAGCCACATTTACACAGCAGGAAGGGGGCAAACTCCAGACAGCATCAGTCACCAAAGACCAAACGGATCGAATCCTCACCAGCAAAAAGCAGGTCCTAAAGTTACTGGATTTTCAAAATCAAGAACAAAATATGCCACACTCTCAGCTATGCATCCCTGTCCCTCCTACCAAGAAGAAAAGTCAAAAAGAAGTAGTGATGCACATTCCCAAGGCTAGTGAACTCAAGCACCTAAACATAAATCCTTCCCTCCTGAGGCCAGACCATTACCATGCCTGAGCATGCCTTCTGATTCAGTCCCTTCAAAATAAACAAAATTTCAAATGTAAGACAATTTTTCTCCTTACCTGATGCTTCTGGTATCCCAGGGTCAAACTACTGCCGTGCCCGAGCATCACTGGTGATTTACAGCACCTTCAAAACAAACAACATTTCAAATATGAGACAAATTTTCTCTTGTCCAGCCACTATTCACTTGTGCTGATTTCAGGAAAACGTGAGGTCCTACGTTAGCTGTTCTGAGGGAGACAAGCTCACCACAGAAGTTTCCTCCTGGAACACATTGCATTGCACATCCTCCCCAGAGAGCCCAGGATGCAAAAGCCCTTTTACTGAGCACCTCAGCCACAAGTAGAAGGGGGGGATGCCTAAATACAGGTGGGATACCTAAATGCAGGTGGGCTAGATCACATCATAACAAGCCCCATCTCTGCCTCTGCAGTGCTGGCTCAAGCAGGAGCTCACCTGCTCAAGAGAGGGGCTCCCCTTCCCACCTGGGGCGATAAGGAGTTCCCACCTACTGCAAAGTTCCCTACTCCAGCAAAGGGAGGGCTGTGAGTAGCAGGGAGGGGAAGCTGTAGGTATAAAGATCAGTAAGGGGGTTGCATATCTACCGAAATACTAATTTTTCTATAACCTATCCTGCTGGCTCTGCTTCTTCCTCCCCACTAGCTGATCAGCCCTTGCTAGGTGCAGAATTCAAACACGAGCAGGAGATTGATGCAAAATTTCTGAGATGCGAATTTAAACCTAGAAAGCCTAAACGTCCACCTTGAGACAGGTGTAACCCTGCAGCTGTCCAAAGCAGCTCAAAGGTGTTTGTAGGCTGCTGAAGGCTGACGTGAAGTAGGATACAGAAAGCATTTAGCTTGTCTTTGTGAGACGAGGCTATTGCTGGGGACGGGCAGAGGAGAGCTGCCGGGGGCTGCAGCACCTGCATCTGTTGTCCTGGCAGCTGCGTGAATGAGGAGATAGGAAGCTTCGTAGGGAAAAAGAAAAGAAACTAGCAGAAAGAGAGCATCACAGCAAGCTACTGCTGAAACGGCACCCCTAGGCCCTCCTTGGTGGCCGTTATAAGCATCCTGGGAGATACCTGCTAATGAGACTAATGAGCAGAACCCGGGTGGGGTGCAGAAGGGTGGCTGGGAGCACTGCTAATGTGGAACTTGGCTGATGTGTGTTGACACCCTAATGGCAAGTAATGAAAGCAGCAGCAGCAGCCCTGATGGTGTATCTAACTGGTGGGAGCGTATGCTCTCGGGAGGAGGCTTTGGCGTACTGGTCGAGCTGCGTTACCAGCTGTGTCTCCTTTCCTAGCCCAGTGAGACAAGGAGCTTGACTCGATGGCTCTGCCTTCCATACGTGGGCAGGGTAGCTGTGCCACCTCCTGCAGCAGCAGCTCCTGCCCTCCTAACTTCATGGAAAAATCAGAAGTGGCAACAGCTCGTTTTCTGCAGGCGCTGCTCCCTCTGACTCCTGTTCCTGCAGGTGGCCAGTTTTGGTGTAAGTTTTGGTATGGTACAAACGTTGGGAGCATCGCAGAAGTACTGATGGGCATGAACTAAGCGTGAAGGTTTAAAGAATGGTCTGTGTTGATAACCAAGGACACTGCTGCCCTTCAGACTAAAAGCCCCAGAGACCTCTACCCTGCTGAGGCAACGGCACAGCTGACTGCCAGCAGCAGACCCCGCGCTCTGACAGCAGGAAGGCAAAAAAGGCTGCAGCGTATCACAGATGCTGTTGCTTTTTTACGCTAACCCAGTGTGAGGAGAGACTATAGCAAAAGGGCATAAAACTCATCCAAAAATTAGCCTGTCATCACCAGCCCAGAGTTATGCAGGAGGCAGAGAGCAGACTGCGCAGCCTGCAGCCCATCCTCCGTGCCGCACACAAGTCATCCCGCCCAGAGCACCGGGACGCAGAAGTTCCGCTTTACCCGTATGGAGTTGTGAAAGTGAGTGGATCAACGCACTTACAGATTCTGTCTAAAAATTAAATCACCTTCCCCTCCCAAAAATTATTGAAAGGAGTTTTCTTAGGCTATTTTCCAACACAGGGAGGCACGCTGTCAGCACGTTCACCCTCTTTTGAGGGTGAGGGCTCTGCTTTGGGAAGAGAGGTGGAAGACTTAAACACAACCGTGACTTGAAGGTAATCCATCAGCTGGCAGGGGCACCTTCAGAGGCTCACAGGCATGGTCGTGAGCCAGTTCCCTCAGTGAAGCTACTGGCTGTTTGTCTGGATGCCAGAGAGCTCCTAGTAGCAACTGGCAGAGCCTGTTTCTGCTCTGAGAGCTATATTTAGCTATTTTCAGGCACCAAGCAAAGAGGAAGGGAAGTTCCTGGCATCTAAAAGGCAGAGCTGTGGAGGGAAAAAACAACCCTCTAGGCAAGCAGGCCAGTCTGCTGTTATCAGAGCAGGTTGGTTAAACCCTCCCCAAGGGGAGAAAGGTGGGAATTTAATATAAATGGAAAACTAACAATATCAGGGAAAGGTGGAAAGAAATTCATTAATTAGAATACCTCCCAGTAAGTTGAAGGGAAGCAAGAGGTCTGTAGCCACGTTAATTTTGGGGAGATGAGTGGAAATACTAACCGGGAGCAGCACCAAGCCTCGAAAGAGAATAGGATAGAAAAGCGGTTCTCCAGCTCTGGAGAGAGGTGTAATTTTGCATTATTCATAGTCCCTTTGCACTACTAACACCATTTCTCAGTGCTCTGTCCTTGGAAACACCATTTCTCCCCCAAGAGCCCCCCAGGTGGTTGCCCAGGGTGGCTAGCCAGTACGCGTTCGTACCGGGAAGGTATCCCTGTCTGAAGTACCAGAAGAGCTGCAGCTGTGACACGATGAGCTGGGGTGTAAGGGGGGGTGCACCACAGGGGGAGGCTGATAGAGGGGCTCCCCTCTGCCCCTTGGCTGCAGCCCTGCACGAGTGCTCGTGTGACGTGACCTGCCTGGCCTCAGTCGGGAATTCTGGCACTTAGGTGACACGCACAAAGTTATTAGACTCTGTCCTGGGAGCTTCTTTCCCTTGAAACAAGAATAAAATGTTCCCCTACCAACAGATGCGATCAGTCCCAGCACCTCAGACTTTGTGTGCAACCCTAGAGCAGCAATCTGGCAATACCAGGTCAAGCGCGTGCATGGTGAGGGGTAAGAGGAAGCGAAAAGGAACCAAATCTTCATTTTCTTAACTTCTAAGAGACTTTTATAAACTGTACTTAGGAATAAATGGTTTGAAAATTCACGAAGAGTCCCTAGCTAGTGCCCCAGCGAACCTGTGGCAATGTTTTGCCTCCAAAGCATTTAGAAATGTATGAAAAGTGTTATCCAAATGAATAAATAATAGCTCCCAGACTGTTTTGCCCGAAGAGCCGCATACACTTTGCATAAGCTCCTGCACTCCCAGCCCTGTGTTCCAAACCCCTCCTCGGCCAGCGCGGGAGGGAAGAACGGCAGGGAAAGGACTCATTAGCAATGCTTCGAGCCAGAAGGCCAGATGGGGTCTGAAGCTCAGCAATGTGAGAGACGTGGCTTAAGGTTCAGTCTGCATGAAGGGTGCATCTGGTTTTGTCTTGGAAGTACCTCGGCTTCACCTGCCACCCATGTGCGTCTCAGACCCAATGAGCTTCCCCTTATTAAAGTGCATTAAATCCTAGATTTGAGTCCCAGTAAGGTGTCACATCACACAGGGAGGCAGCCATCTGCTGAGCGTTTGCACATGTGTTAAAAGGGGAAGAGAGCACTTCCCTGCCCTCCGAAAGCAAACCCGGTACCGCTGAAGGGTAAAGCGCGCAGCGAACGAGGAGGGAAGGAGCAACAGCGGCCCGTGACGAGCAGGGATGTACGTTTGCCGTGGCTGCTGCATCTCTCTAGCCCCGACGGTGTAAACCAGCCTAAGAAGGCAGGCTGCAGAAACTGCGGCCCTTCTTGCCCTGGGGAAAAACCTGCTTCAGTTCATCCCGATGCAGAGTCCTCCGAGACCCAAAACCCTTGTGGGTTATACAGGTCACGGTCATCACCAATCCTTCCAGCATTTAAGTGGCTTCTCTCCCCAGGTCTGCGGCATGTCTTGTTGGTTTCTTGATCCAGCTGAAGCTGAAGGGAAGGCAGTTATTCACCACAAGAGCAAAAATGTCTGTGCAAAGCTTAGAACTTTCCCCTCCTCTTTTCTCCCGCACACGCAGCAAGAGCCCATGCCAGTGCCAGGTGCCACGCGGGTTTTGGGGCGCTGCATTTGCCTGTGTTACAGAGGTACAGAGCACTAATACTACACGGCACGTTATTCACCAAAAGGGACAGTCCAGCACAATCAGAGCTCTTCCAGACAAAACGGAGAAAATTGCCTTTTCTTATCTGTAATGCAATATATAATGTATATAATAGAATGCAAAATGCGTGATACGGTATCTCTGTAATGCATTCCTTGGTAGCAGATGAGATGGATTTCTGGAAGGACAGTCTCTCACCTCTTTCCTTCCCAGTCCCTGTCCAGTTCAGACGTTTAGTAACCATTTTCTAGAATGCCCTTGCAGCCTCACCACAGGAGTGGGTCTTTCAAGCACCGGAGGGCGAAGCATATAATGCCAGACTACATATGCAGTGAGAGCCAATATCTGATCGTGTTTATGCAAATGCCTATATTTATTAGCATAACAGGAAGATTGTTCTACTGCCCACAAAGAAACGAGCCCCTTTATTCAAATAGACGTGTCAGTTCTGAGCAGTTAATAAGATCTATTTGTAATCCATAGGTATGCACGATAAAATCAGGATACTTAACACTTCTGCTGGCAGATGAACTGCTAGGAATATCAGTGGCAGGTAACTTAGTGCAATTATTAAGAGAGATATTTAAGTACTCTTCAGGGTAATTCTAGGTAGTGGCAAGGGAATTCAAACGTACTCAAAACCTCATTCTAGTTTCAGCTGCCAGCGCTGCTGATTGCAGGACCCAGCAGGATGGTGATATCCCCGCAAGGCATCCAGCCAGGGTCAACCTACCCCACCAGATGAGATCCGTAAGATGACGGGGAAGAAGGGAGAGCCTGGCAGAAGGGAAAGCACCATCATCACCTGTTCCCCTAGGAACACAGCCTTGAGGACCTTTAAGGCTAAGTGCACCAGTGCCTCGGTGCTTGGTTTAAGAACGTGAGGGCATTATGAACTTGGATAAAAGTTTGGTTGGGCACAAGACCAGCTGCAGCCTCCCATTAGCAGCTGCTCTCTCGAGGCTTTAAGTTTATTTAATTTAGTTCTTATCACCCTGAGAAAGGACTAGGCTGGTTTGCACTGAGACAAGGAAATCCCACTCGGAATTACTTCGCGGGGGGAGCGAGCTGGGCAGTCATGTGCATCAGCTTAGCATGATCCGTGACAACTGGTCCATGGAGGAACCAGGAATGCCGAATGCAGACCCTAGCATGATACTCCACTGCCTCCCATCATGCTTGGGAAAGCGTCTGGCATCCTATAGTGGACACTAGAATTGCTGTTTTCATTTTCCCCTATTTAGCTATAAAATTATGTTTGCAACCTGCTAAAATGCCCACTTAGGCTGGTGGGTAGCAAACACTGGCCCATCTGCCAAGAGGTTTTCCAGCCGACATTTATCTGCATAGAGAAATCAGACTGCTCTTCACATCTGATTAACAAACATAGACTCTAATTAGCTCATGTGATTAAGGTTCATTTGAGAAGTCCCTCCAGCCCATACATAAAACCATCGCTCCTTTACTCAGTGATGATGATGATGACAAGAAAGAAGAAGAGCGGTCCTACCTCACTCCAGCTTTCCAAAGGAAAAGTGTAAATGCTTAAGGGCATGTTTGGGGGCCAGGCCATGGCTGGGGTCACTCCACGATAATCCGTGCCATTTTTCCCATCAAGGGGTTTGTTGCAGAAGTGCCACGGCACAGACAAGCAGGGCTGCAGCGGGAACAGGCACCATTTCTTACCAGCGCTGTCTGCCTGTGTTCGCCGGAGGTTTGCAATTACAGCACAGGAGGTGGGTCTCGGTCGGTCCTGGGGGGTCTCTGTTTTACTTCCCTAAGCAAATACAGCTGAGATTCAGAATCTGAGCTCTCCTGTGCAGGGACAGGGGCTAGGCTGCGAAGTTCCCCGAAATTCGCATCCAAAGCTGCTTGAATTTTGCTGCAAGATTACCTTCTTCTAGCGCTCTGCTACGGACCACTGCAGTTCTCCCCAGAGACTGGAGTGTTGGGGAAAGTTGTTGCTTCAGTGTTGCTAAATAACACGTCGCTTGTTGTTCATATGGTTCGATGCAAAAATGACTACAATCAATTTGCTTTGCAATGTGTCCTGTCTTATGAATCACCGAATTATTAACCTTACCAATGTCAATGAGCTGCTAGTGTAATTGAGTCTCAGCAAATTAAGGTTTGTGGTAATTATTAAGAGCTGCTTTGTACACAGGAATATATTAATACTTTATTGATGCCAAGCGATTGTACTCTTGCAATGAGTGAAGAATTCAGAGCAAAAGATACAAACGCAGCCTGAGCAGCTTCAAATGAGAGGAGGTATGTTGGCACACTGATTACAATTGCCTTATATTTCCCTTGTCATATTTATGTAGCACCGAGCAGGCTGGCAGGGTGCTGCAGAACTCCCCTTTGTCAGCCTGCTTCCCCCCCAGGTGACGGGCTTTGCCAAGCAAAGTTCCTCGGTGAGGATCACGTTCAGTCCCAGCCTGTTCCAAGCGTGTGCATGCCAGGCAGGACTGAAGAAATAAAAAGGGAGAACACCACATACAGCATATTTCAGTGTAACGGCACGACCTGCAAGCTGATGTACTTTCTTTCTCCGGGGGAGTTACTGCCTTGTTTGGACGAACACTGTATGGCATGAACATTTTTATGTTAATCAAAAACATATTGAAATGCCAACCACAAATTTTGAAATGGCTAAAAAACACGTTTAAAAAAAAAAAAAAAAACACCCACAAAAACAACTTAGAAATGAAGAAAAAAAAAAACCAAAAAAAACCAAGGAGAGAAAAACTGAAACTCCAACAAATATATGAATGACAAATTTCATAATGGCTCCCTTCAAAAAACACAATTATCTGGAAGGATTTTAGAACTACACTTGCATCAACAGGGCGATCTGATCTGTCAGCTGTACATGTGAAAATGTAAGTATGAGAAAGGTCTATTTCTTTTGTCTGCAAAGAATCACCTGCAATCATCTAAGTTGCTTTCAAAGGATTCAAACTGAGCTAAAGGAAAAGAAAATTAAAGTGAAGAAAAGAATATTCTGGGGAAAAACATAGTATTAGATTTTGTTGCACTAGTTGCTTTTGCTTAATATGAATCTGAATTTATTATGTTGAATTGCACTCCTTTTATATATGAGTTACCAATCCTTCTGGACCTGATATTTAAAGCACTGTCACACTTCTCTGGTGAGAGAGTATTTCCCTGTACAAACCCAACCACCTTGTTCAAGAATCATGATCGTGAAACTGGCTATAGGGAAGCAAGAGGCAATTTTTCACCTGCCGAATACGGTTCCACTATCTCCATTTTGAGCAGAAAATCTCCCATCACCTTGGCTGTGCATAGCATGCAAAAAAGCTCGTTTCATCTCCCGGGCAGGGCTAGATTTGGGGAGATGTGATATCAGCTAGAAGTTAAATATTTATGCAAATATTTCTTCCCGGGGCAATCTGTATTTTTAAAGCGCTCTCTTCACCGCAGATGTAACGTCTGACTGACTGTCAGCACTTAGTCTGCTGCTGGTCTTCCTAGAGGAGTCATCCTTTGCTAGCGGTGAAGATTGTTAGTCTCGCTTCCAGGTACTGAAGATCCTTTTAAATCTGTTTGGTTTGTTGATGGTGGTTATTCCTTCCCATGGGCTGGGCCCGTAGGAACAAGAAAATCAACTGTATTGTCCTGGAGGGTTCTGTGGCACAAAGCTCGAAGAGAGAAGGTATAAAGGGAAGGGAAAGTAAAACCAGGTATCTTGGTGACAGTCGTCTTTTGATAGCGGAAACATTTCCCAGCTGCTCTTCTGCTGCCATCCTTGGTCCCGATGCTCAGCGTTGCACCCCGAGCCTGCGGGCAGCTGAGAGCAGAGGGGAGCAGGTGCCTGCAAGGGCTCCTGCGCTCTCACCCCAGCTCTCCACCTCTCTCCCTTGTCCCTGTACTATTGCCCTACCGCCCTTAACACCACTTCTGGTCCTTTTAAGGTTAAAACCACCACTCAGATTCCCTGTGAAAGCTGACGGGATAAGGACTGCCAAGAAAACACTGTCGCAAGGCTGCCCAGCACACCAGGACCGTGTCTTTAGTGCCAAGAAAGCCCTTCCCCGGGTGGCTAGAGGCAGCACGTGCTCCCGGCGCAGCCTCCTTCAAGCCCAGCGAGGGGTGACCAGTATGACCAGTATGACCAGTATGACCAGTATGACCAGTGCCCTTCAGCACGCGGGGTTCCGCATGCCCCCAGGTGCCTTGCACACAGCGTGAGAGAAGCTATCCTTAGCCTGAAGCGCCCACCCAGCCACGGGCAGCTTGCGACGCAGGAGGGGTCTCGCCTTCGCAGGGAATCTAATTATGAGGGAGGGGATTAGGACGAGCGCTCAATTAGACACTTACGTTTCCGTCTGTCGCAGAAGCTGGGTCTGACATCTGACAAAGGTATTTGCAAGTGAAATGGGTGGGCCCTGGGAACCGTGAAAACTGGAGTAAACAGGCAAATTGGAAAATGCCCATTTCCGTCTCTTTCGACCCTGGTGAGATTTTTCATCAGCTCTGCTACGCACCATTCTCAAGAGCCCGTGTAAGACAGTTAAAGTAATTTTGAAGAACAATGGCCATTTCCAACAAAATTCAGCAGCAGGCATATTCCCTGTACCTCCCTGAGCAGCAGGAGCTGTGCAGAGTTCTCTGGATGTTCAAGCACATGGCTGAAGTGAGGCCACTTACAGTTTTGATGGCAGGTGCTTTTTTTTTTTCTTGGGATGGATATTAACCTTGTTACAGCTCCCCAGGGGAACAATTACTGTAAGTAAATAAGGTAGCCAAAACCCATCAGAATAGATTTCTGGTCTGTGAGTAATCAGCGTTGCAAATACCTGTGGTACTAGCCAGGTGGAATGTTAATACATCGATGTTGGAAGCTCCCTACGCCTGAGATGCAGATTTCAACTGTATCAAGTGCTGTTCGCCCCTTGCTCCCCCATCTCCAAAGCGCTTGGTGTCTAACAGAGGAAAGAAACAGCATGTGGAGGCATTAGGAGCCTGAGCTGATGGAAGGGGGTAGTGGTGGGTGCACTGGACCTGATACCCAGAGGGGTGATGCTCTCGCGGTCACGCCAAGAGAGTGGCAGAGGCTGCAGCTGGAGCCAGCTCACCCCAGTCCCATGTCTCTAAAAACAGAACTTTCCTAAGGGGCTTTGCAAGAGCCAGCGAGTGTTTTTGAATAGACCTAGAGAAATATCTGGTTGGGGTGAGGGACGGCGATACTTTCCAATTAGGAAGAGAAGGAATTGTTTTCCCTGAGCTCCCTCCGTGACCTCATCCCCTTGTGAAGCAGCCAAAAATATCAAGGCATCCTCACTTAGAAAGGAGCACATTGTTCCTTGTGTCTTTTGGCAAAGAGAGAGGTGAGGAGCAGGTCAAGCATGAAAACATGCCGTAACACCCCGCATGGCCCAGCAGATTCCCCTGGGTGCAGAGCGTATCTGCCCAAACATCCACCGCCCAGTGCAGGGCCACCAGCTCCAGGTGAATCCCAGCGGCTGGGCTGGGACCTTCTCAGGCTCAGCCTTGCTCCTCTCTCGTAGCGAGGAAATGCACTGTCCCTAATCGGCACTGACACGGTAATTTTCTCCATCATGTCAGTTGTCAAGGGGGCCAGCAGATTCCCCTCGCAACCTAGGGCTCCACCGTGAGACACGCTGTGGAGAAATAAATCAATTATGGAGCCCAGCATCTGCATCTGCTTCACAGCAGCTGCCCAGAGCGGCTGGCGGGCTCCTACCCACACCCCGAGCTGCAGGCCAGGGCGGGGAGCGCTGCGAAGGGCAAGGGAAACGTCTTACGGGACGATGTCGGTGATGACAAGGCCTTTGCTAACGCTTCTGGCTCAGCGTTGGCAGCCTCCCTTCGTGAGAAAGCTCCAGCCATGCATGGCTAAGCAAGGCGGAGGGGTCACCCCCTGCAACGGCACTCGGTCTGCTGGCTGCCCCTCGCCCTGCTGCCCCTCACTCTGCTGCCCCTTGCCTTGCTGCCCCTCACCCTGCTGCCCCTCACCCTGCCACCCCTCGCCCTGCCGCCCCTCACCCTGCCGCCCCTCGCCCTGCTGCCCCTCGCCCTGCGCTGCTGAGCAAAGGCCGCAGTTCAGGGGCTGCCACCGTCAGCCGACAGCTTCTGCCCAGGCCACAACGCGGCCCCTGGCTGTGATGGACGCACGTTCCTGCTTAATTACAGACGAAAAGACGCAGCTGACAGCAAGCGTGAGGGGAATGAACTCGTGGGATACGCAATCAGCTCGGGCACCGGGGGATGCTCTGTTCTGAGCACGTGGGCCAAGTGATCCCACTCAGAAATTTGCTCTTAATTCTCAGACACCTACTCATCAAAACAGCTTTTTGCCCCCCCCCCTTTAATTCTTCACTTGCATCTGTTGTTTTCAGAAATAAATAAAAAAAAAATGCTTGTACAAAAATGTTGCGGTTAAGAAACTCCCTCCTGAATTAACCATTTAGAGGAGCTGAATCTCTGGTTTCTGGGGACATGTGTCTTGGCCAGATGCATGGGGGGCTGATGTCACAGGAGTTGGTGGCTGTCATTGGAATGATCAGCTTTCATTCTCACTGTTTCTCTTAGCATTCATCTACCAACTCCACTAGCTGCTTGCCACCTTTATTAGTGCAGTCAGCGGGCAGCTTTCCAAATCAATTAATGTTATTGTTTCATTTCTTAGGGCTGTAAAATCACAAAATTTAGAAGAAATATGTAAGGCTATGAAGTATGGCATGGAAGTATGGCAGAGATGGAGAGTAATTAGATCAGCTAAAGCCACCGACATCCCATCTGCTGAGCATGTTCCATTAAAATACCTTTCTCTTTGCTTCAAGAAATACTATTAGCTTAAATATCACAGGAAGGGGGGAGGAAAACACAACAGGTTTTTGTATTAATTCTTCTCAGACACATTTGAAGGGGAAATTGCAAAGAGCTTTTCTGTATCAGGGCCACTATTTTCCCGTTAGAGCCAGGATGCTGAGCGGGGCATGGCGTGGAGGGGGGGGCGGCAGACCTGCTGCACCTCGTGCTCTTGACATTGGTTGGGTGCTCTTCCCCTTTGAAGAAGAGCCAGCAGCAAAAGTTAGAGGGCACAGCCAAGCAAAGGCACAAGAGGTTCCACTGGGTCCCCGGAGGTCAGATCTCTTGTGAGCTGACCGCAAAGGGAAATCTGCAGGGACCCGAAAAGCTTGTGGAAGGATGGGGGGTTGGGTTTGATCCCAGACCACCTAGAGACAACCGATGCTATGGGCCTGTGCAGGCACAGAAGAGCTTTCTCTGGCCTGGAGGTTCCCGAGCCTAACGATCCCTGGGATCATAGCACAGTTTAGGCTAGCTGGGATCTCTGGAGATCATCAGTCCAAGTCCCTGCTCACAGCAGAACCACCTACAGCATTAGATCAGTTCACTAAGCTGGCTCAGTGGATGAAGAAGAGGTGGGATGGAGGGGCAGCAGCAGGATGGACGGGTGTCTGAATGCCCATCCTCGCACCCGGCGGCCGGACTAACTCCCGTCCTCTCTCAGCACAGTCTCAAAACCCAGAGCAGCCCTTCAACAGCAGCGAGAACAGCGGGGAGTGTTCGCAAGCTGCTGCAGCTCCAGCACACGTTGCTTCCATTCATCTTTTATCCTCAAAGAATAAACAGCCTGAAGGGCCTATAATGATAGTTAAATTGTGCAACGTAAATGAAAGGCAAAAAGAAAGAGCAGAAGCTACTGAGACAGTAAAGAGCATCTCTGCAGGCAGGACTCAACCCAGCCACCCCAGAACCCTCCAGCCCAGCTTGTCACCGCGTTGGCTTTGAACGTCCTTTGGCATCGGCGCACCTTATTTTGTCACCGCTAAGCTGGGGGAATGAGAAATTCTCTCTCTGACCTTTGGTCTTGTCTACCTAGATTATATATATTGCAGTAAAAGTCTATGATACATCACACTGAAGTCTCATCTTCCGCGTGTGATCGGACGATAAATAATCGACAGCTCTGGCTGCTGGGTGTCACAGGCAGCCAGGTACACGCCGCTGGGGGTGGGGTGGGGGGGGTGTACGCATTAATTCAAGAGACAATATGCTTTTTCTTATCGATGACTTTGTTTTGCCCAACGCTTCAACTGGATTACAAGTCATAAAACTCTCTCCTGAAACTCTAATGACTCCATTTGAGAAATACTCCTCCGTGCACGCCAGGTGCCTCGTGCCTGTCGCAGCAGCAACACCTTGTTCGGAGGTGGTTGTCTTTCAGCTTGTGGTGATGTACTCTCTCTGTAAGGTGTGTATCTGACTGTGACTTGCTCAGTCCTGGATCTTTTCCCCATGAACAAAAACCTGAACCACTTAGAATTTTTTTTTTCTTTTTTGCTCATCATCTTTAATAACCTGATTTTGACTGCAGAGGCAGACAACAATTCAGGGATTATCAGAAGGAACAAAGAGGAGGTATATGTGTTTAATGGGTTTTATTGTTGTTTTCTACCTTCGGTGACATTGCTTTTCTTTCCCTTTCTTTCCTGAATTAACTTTAGCAGTGAATAATTGGATCAAACACCAAAAACTCCAGCTGCAGAGTTCATGGCATCATTAAGCCTCAGGTTCAGGGGATTATTACCAGCAGGTGATTTTAATTTGCTGCAGCAGTCAGCACAGGTAAAAATGGTACCAATGTATTTGTAATCTTGCATTGCTGTCTCAGTTATTTAACGTGTGTGGAAGGAATAAATTGTGGAACAGACTCTTACAGTGTCAAAGGACGAAGTTAAGCAAAAGAAATGCCTGGTAATTTTAAGTATAAGCTGTTTGTATCTAAACGTTTAACATTTAAACTTAACAATAAAGTGATGCTTGAAGGAGTTACGTGCCAATTTGTGACAGGAACATCAGGTTCATCTGAGCTGAAGTGTTGGAGCGTAGCAGCGATTCAAAGCCATTTTTGTGCTGTATTGCTAAGCAACCCCATCCTCAGCTTTGTGTTGTTAATATCAGTTAGCCCCATTTCAAAAGCAAGTTGCAAAAATGAAACTCCTGATTTAGGGAAGAGGATCAAGGAAGCAGAAATGTTGCTTTCATATCTGTTGTCTGCTTTTGAAGTGGGGTTATGGGTGGCAGCTGGTGAGATGGGTTGGAAGTAACAGCCTTTTGCAGCCAGCAAGTATTCAAGGCTTGAAGCTTTGGGGACCATCAGATTCCAATAAGAAAAGGAAAGATTGATTTTTCTTATTAAAAGAAGCTAAGCTTACTCTTTCTGCTGGCATGGGAGCCCCGTCTCCGGGCAGAGGAGAATCCCTTCTGCCACAGCTCGGCTCAGCATCAGCCTTCCCTCCGCAGCCCGTGTGGGACATCCCTCCTCCATCCCGGCACGGCGCTTCTCCTCCCGCCCCCCCCCCCGTACACCTAGCAGGTCCAACGGGGAGGATGGACTGGACCTCAGGCTACTCAGGCTAATAGGGAGGCAGACGGGGCCCCTGGGCTTCGCGCCAGAAGCAGAGCTAACGGGGACCCTAGCGCAGGAGCCTTTGGAAAATTTCAGTCCACAAAGACCAAAACGAGGGGGTGAGACAGCACAGGAGAGGGGAGTCAGGACACACAAAGCAAGAGACACATGCAATGCAGCGGGAAAGGAGATACGAGGGATCTGAGGGTGAAGAGCACACGTATGGCATCACTTGCTGCACATGGATTTATTGAGTTTCCCTATAAGATATCCAGGCCCATCCTGTGTCTGACCCACAGCCACCATCCACCTCAGCTGCTTCCTTCTATCAGGACAAAAGGCCTCCAGTTGTGCCAGGAGAGGTTTAGGTTGGGTATTAGGAAAAATTTCTTCACTGAAAGGGTGGTTGAGCACTGGAACAGGCTGCCCAGGGTGGCGGGGAATCACCATCCCCAGAGGTGTTTAAATAACCCGCAGATGCGGCGCTTAGGGACATGGGTTATGATGGGCTTGGCAGGGCTGGGTTAACGGTAGGACCTGATGACCTTAAAGGTCTTCTCCAGCCTAAATGATTCTATGCCAAGCGATCAGTCTACCCTGCTCCGAAGACAGCGACGGTAGGACCAACGTCTCACGTTGTCTCAACATCTCTTTAAGTTTAGCTTAAATCAGCTTTCAAGTGGCATCAGTGACAGAGGCCAGGTGGACCCACAGGACGGGTGGGTGCCTGAAGAGATAAGATACTCCTTGTTTGCTCCATAAGAGGCATGAGTAAGTGTTACACTATCAAAGCCAGAAAGGGTAAGCTCCATTTACTATGGTTATGCTTCCTTTTAGAACAGGGCAACTCAGCTTAACACTTTCCTTAAATTGATTCCCAGTTGACTTGGTTTATTGGAGATATAAAATGAAATGAGAGCACCTCTGAGCACCAACAAAGCAATACTCTTAAAATTTTGCCTTTAAATACATGATGCTGACCTTCTAGTATACAAAAAGATCAATCACTCAGATAATCCTTCTTCCTCTACACCTGGCATGATCCTTCTTACGGAACACACAGCAGTGAAAGGGTTAAGGAGAGAGGAGCAGCAGTAAATAGGGAATTTGGGATAACTCTGTGGGCTGGGTAACTCCAAAGAGGAAATATACATCGCTGTATACATACGTCCTGGGTACTCTACTGGAAACCAAACTGCAGTCATACCAGGGATTTAGTTCTTAGGTACTGTGTTTTATTTCAGAAGGAAAACAAGAGGGGGAGGGGGGAATGATGTGAACATCTTCCTCCTGATATTGTCAGACAACTATAGTAGCCATGGCAACAGGAGGAGCAACATCTCAGAGACTGTATGTCTGGTAAACATATTCTCTAGATTTCCATTTATTGTGGCATTAAATAGCGTGTTTGTGCCGAGTCCTAGCACATGTATTATTACGCTGTTATCACCGAAGGCCAAATACACTGGCTGAGCGCTCAGCAAAGTTACTGGTCCTAAATGCAGAAATAACAGCCAGCGGTCCCAAGGCTCCTCGTGGGAAAAAAAACATAGCAACTTCCACAAATAGTCCTGTCTCCTTGGGAGGCTTGTGTGGCGAGGGCCCTTCTCCCTCCAGTGTCCTGGTAACTGGGGTAAGAGCCTACTACTGCCACCAGCTACTGGTGCTGCTCCTCTAGCTCCAGCAAGAAAAGCCAAGGGTGCTTGGCAGGCAAGGTTTGGGGCGAGCCCTTGGCCACACGCAGCTGAGGTGGGTGCTGTTTCAGCTTTTCTCCCTCTAACTAGTAAGAGCTGGTGCCCAATTCTGACCTGGAAGACCACGTTGATCCCTGCGATTCATCTGCCAGAAGCCCCTGCCTGCTCCCCTCCTGCTGCCCAGATGTGCTGCAAACCATTAGCAGGAAAAACAAGAGCTCACACTGCTGTGAATTATTGTCTCCAGCTGTTACAACATAGCGCTTTACATATTTTCTCAGGATAAATGCTAGAAAATATATTTTAATATTTTACAATGTCCACCTCTCCTCACCCCTGGCTGTATTGCCAAAGATAACACCAGGGAAATGGTAAATCTGCTGTGTCCAGTGAATGCAAAGCTGGGCAGTTTGGGGGCAGGAGGCTGAATTCTGGTAACCGTTGTTCAGCGCTGGGGGTGCTTCAGCAGATGAAAGGAAATCTCTTTCCGTACGGCCCCAGCACCTGTTTCCCTAAGGAACACGTAAGGTGATGCTGCCTCCATCCTACTAGAGTTTACGTGAGCGGAGAGTCTCACCAGCCAGCGGTGTCGTGTCTGTCCACCTGATGGATGCCTCCCACCATGAACGTCAGTGTCCCCCACCACTGCCCCGCCAACAGGAGCAACCAGCCCAGGTTCTCCCAACTCAGTCCCTGGTGCAGAGCCAGAAGGAGCCGTCCCCTCCCTTCCCCCAGCACTGCCTTTTCACGAGGCTGGATGCGACCACCTCAGAAGCTGAGCTGGAGCGACAGGAGCCCTCAGCTCAGTAACTGCAGCCAGCTGGGCATCACCTCAGTCGGGGTCCTTGCCCTCCTGGCCCCTATGCCAACTATCAAACACTGGCATCAGGTTCTTGAAGACCAGCAAGGTGAAGCCTCGCTCTTCCACCGGATGCTCAGCACCCCAGTTGTGCTACTGAATTATTACCACCGTGTTAAGTTACCTGACCGTAAACCCTCCCAAGGGCTGAGGGCCCAGTAATTTCCTTTCTGCTCTAATAAGCTCCGTTTTGTTCAGCTTCAGGAGTATTTTCAAGTCAGAGGCCCCGTTCCATACTAATCTAAGCAGGCCTGCCAGCTTTCACGGTGGGTCAAGGGGGGAATGAGGAGGAAATCCAAGCAACACGCCGTGTGCCTGAGAATCCAAACCGAACGGCTCCCGGACGGAGTCTTTGTCCGAGTTCATTTACCTTCAGCCACTGGGTGCAACCAGCAGATGTGGCCTCATTTCAGAGACAGCTTTTCCTGGATGTAGAGGGTTTGCCAGCGGGGTGGGAGGGGGCTTCTGTAAGAATGTGCCAGAAGCTCCCCCATGTCCGATGCCAGCTGGCTGTGAGAGGGACCCGCCACCAGCCAAGGCTGAGCCCATCGGCGATGGTGGGAGCACTGCTGGGATGGTGGATTTAAAATAGGGGCAAAAAACCTGTGCAACAAATTACAGCAGAAGAGAGGAGAGACACTGCGCCAAAGCAGCCCCCCAGGTCAGGGCAGGAGGAGGTGGGGGGGATCCAGGCACGGAGCAGAAATGCCCCAGCAGCCCGTGATGAAGACCCCAGTGAGGCAGGCTGTGCCCCCAGCCCATAGGGGAGGAGATCCCCCCCCA
>JAVJGJ010000036.1:6097510-6121461 GCA_035590215.1 Microhierax caerulescens | reverse complement strand
TGCCCCCAGCCCATGGGGGAGGAGATCCCCCCCCACATCCCAGGCAGAACCCCACGCGGGGGCAGGGGGATGCCCGAAGGGGCTGTGACCCCTGGGCAGCCCCTGGCAGGACCTGTGCCCCCGTGGGGAGAGGAGACCGCGCTGGAGCAGGTTTGCTGGCAGGACTCTGAGTTGAAGGGTAGTAAAGTCATTTCCCCAGGTCAAGTGCGTTTTGCCTGTGACGGTAATTGCTGAGCGATCTCCCCGTCCTCATCTCGACCCACGAGCTTTCGGCTCTATTTTCTCTCCCCTGTCTGGTTCTGGAGGGGGGTGACAGAGCATCTTTGGTGGGCACCTGGGGTCCGGCCGGGGCCAACCCACCGCAGTGAGGAAAGGCAGCTGCTCTGCCTTCACTCGGCCTTTCCTTGCCTGCCACAGGTGTGGTTTGCGGCTGGCTAGCTGCTGGGAAACGCGGCCAGCCCGGCGAGCGGAGCCCTGCCGTGACAGCGGGGCCCGAGCGTTAGCGAAAGTTCACCGAATGCACTGGTAAAAGATTCATGCACAACTCTTTTTAAAAGGGGAAGAAAACACGATTAGCACACTCGTCCAATACCCAAATTAACTGTAACTCGGCCTGCTACCCTCGCCTTGAGAATTTTGACAAGTAGCTTTTGGGAATCAGAGAATCTAACCAAGCGTGGAGGCTTGGGGTACGCCTCTCATTTTAAAAACGGAGTTTCAAGGTAGACTGACTGGTTGCAAAGCAGAAGCATATTTTTTCTCTCTTTTTTTTTTTTTCCTTTACAATGGACATTTTTTTTTACCTTAGGAAACCTACTAGGAAAAAATAAATCTGGGGCACTGATAACAGGAGGATGCAAAAAGGCTCGGGGTAGCCGTACGGAGAGCAGGGCTGCAGGCATCGCGCAGCACCACGGCAGCAAGGTTTGCTAAAAGGTTCAGCTCGACGTTTTGTTCCTCCACCTTCCCTCAAAAACCAAACCTCTGGCTGAACAAGATCCTCTGGAGGTTTCTTGCCCCTTCCAAGGAAACACCCGCCTGCCTCAGCCGGTGTCTGCGAGCGGCCAGCGGAGGGGCTACCTGGGACTTCACTGGGCGCTGCCAGGCAGGGTCCCATCAATGCAGGAGGGGGGGGATCCCACAGGGAGCAAAAATGTTCACCTGTAAGAGTCTGATATTTCAAAGCTTGCTGGTCAATTATCAAGAAAGGGAGAGCATCACTTTTGTGGAACGAAGGGCCCAGATCGCTGTTGATGGGTGCTAGGCAGCTGGGGAGGGAGCAGGATGGGCGCAGGACGGGGCCACGGACCATCCAAGGAGAGGCATGGCTGGCAGGGGGTCAAAGGAAAGATCTCCTCTCTTCCCTCTCAGGCTTCTTTTCACCGACCAGAGGAAGGGGAGACGCTTTCTGCCTTTCTGCTCATCCCGCCCCGCAGGAGCTGACAGCAGCACGGTGCCCGCGCTGAGCTGCCATCACTACCAGTGTCAGTACGCTTCTCTGTGATCTACCTTATTTTTATTATTATTACTATTTATTTCTCTCGTTTTCCAGTTCTCCCCGTTAGATTTAAAACCTGCTAGTGACCTCATGAAAGGTTAAAGTAGCAGGGAGATCTGACAATAATTTTGGCTTTCTGTGGCTTTTCTAAACCAATCCTTCTCCCTCCCTCTTTCATCCTCCTCCCTCCCTAGAAACAAAGGGGGTTTTCTCCTTCCTTGGACTTTTCCCAAGTCTTTCTCATTCCCATCTGATCCTGAATTGGGACCACACCAAGATGCTTTACACGGTGAGCATTGACTCAGCATTCAATAGCAAACGTGTTCTGATTTTCTCCCCTTGATTAATTTTGTTAGAGAGGTGATGAACTCCACCTCTGACCTCCCCTCCCTGCCTGTCAGTTGGCTTTCACTGATGCAGGCAGCTTTTAAACAACTCTAGTAACTCAATCATCCCTGCAGAGCCTTTTTGTGGCTGGGAATAGAACATCTTTTGTCCACAATGGGAAAGTGAGATTAATGACTCTGAGTGGCCCCAGTGATTTCAATATTCATGTTGTGGGTAGAGGTGCTAATGCTGATAGAAAGACCTACAGTATCACACCGCAGCATTGCTAATTAACTTCACCTATGGTCCTCCAAGCCTACACTGGGTAAAGCTCGACCATGGGGGAAGGGTAGAATTGCTTTGCTCTTTTTTTTGCCCCCTCCATTTCCCACAGCTGATATCACACCACTGTGCCGGTATCCACAGCACTGCTTTTGAATGATGCTGCATTTTTGCAGTCTGGATTCTGGAAGCATCACGCTGCCTGTGGGTTTGAGACCCAATCCTCCTTCTTGGACCTCAGGCTTCACCTCCTCTTGAAGCCTAGTCCAAAGAGCGAGTATCTCCCAGCCATGCCTCAACATTCAAGCTCCTGGTGCTCCAAGGTCTCTGTCTAACATGGTCAGCGTGGGCAGGGCTGAGCCTTTCTCCGCTTATAGTGATTTTGCTGTCAAGACTGCAAACCCTCCAGGTACCAACAGAGCCCCCCTCCCACCTTTTCCAATCCACATCTTTCCAACTCAGTCACCTGCCAATATTTTTACCTTCCCTCTAGCTTCCCAGTTGATGATCCTGTAATGTTTTCCTGAGCAGATTAACTCTTTGCTACCTGAACACTGGAATTCATTCATCCATGTGGCCAGTGGCAGCACCTGGCAGCCCACAAGGGGCCCAGGGACCCCTCTGTTAAGTACTATGCAAATAAGGACTAAAAAACCCAGGTTTTGTTCAATGAGCTGGCAAAGAACTTAACTGTCCAGAGCATCCAGGGATGTTCAAAGATACAAGAAGTGGGAACTTTAAAAAGTCTACCCGGCCAAAGTTTTGGGTTTGCTTAGAATTTGTACAAGCCCTAGCATTTAAAGGACTGGAATAAATAGATTTGTGGAGAAGTTTACATTTTCTCCACCCCACCCCCACCCCCGCAATTAATAGCACTGGGTGTTTCAATAAACAGAGCATCCTGGGCAGGGCTGCTGTGGGATCTGACAGTCATATAATTTACTCGACCAGAGAAGCTATTTATCAGAAGGGACTGCTATTAGAGATTATGACAGTGTTTGGAAGAACAGGCTTCACTGTGCAAGGCTGGCTCTGCCAACCCTTATTCCCGAGAGGGGGGCAGCTGGCACTGACACGTTGGCAGGTCTAGAGGAGCGGAGCTAAAGAAAACGCCAGCCCCTGGTGCATTCTGACAACGTGCCTGCCAGCAGGACACCCTCCTGCAGCCCCCCAGCTCTGCCAGGGCAGCAGCTTGCCCTGGGCATCACTTCAGCTCTTGGATGTCCTGGCTGAGCAAACCCCGTAACCCGGGTTTCCTAAAGCGTATTTACTTGAGCTGCTTTACAAGGGTAACAAGCGAGGTGCTGGACCACGGCCCCTTTCCTCCCATCACCGGGCAGAGCTGAGAGCAGCTGCATTCCAAGTGAATTGCAAGACAACTCGCTCGAGCAGACGTGGTTCCGTCTGCAACTGGTGGGGAAGGCTGGTTCCCACTGGGCTGACTGGGCTTGAGCAGAGCAGATGCACCCACCAAGAGCGTAGGGGCCGGTATTATTTTTTCTTCCACCAGCTGCCCAAGCTGCAAGAACCTGGTCTTTTGGTCTTTTCTCCCTGTCTGACTTGGCTGCTTGACATCGCTGGCGGGTCTTTTAGCTCACCCACGAGTCCTTAACTTTGTGCAAATCTAGTCAAATAAAGCATAGCTCAGTAATGCCAGCTGCCTGTCTGGGATCCAATGTCATGGAGTAATTACCCTCATTAGCTCCAAGACACCCCAACAGCACATTTCTTCCCATCCCCGGAGGAGAAATACCCAGTTTAACACACCCTTTGGTGTCCCTTAGGGCTAGCTGGAGGTGGGGAGGGAGCGGTGCTGGCTCCGTTTGATTTTCTGCAGAAGGAAAGTGGGGACAAACTCCCCGCACCCCATCCCAGAGGCGTTTCGCCTTTGCCCTCCTGGTTGCTGTGGAGAACTGAAAGCACAACAGGTCTTCCCTCCGCACACCCCCTCTGCTCCCCGCAGGTGCCCCCACACAAGCCGGGGAGCGGCTGAGCCAGAGCACAGCGCGTTCCTGTCATGCCTGGTGGAAATATTTAGCAGCACATTCAAGAGCAAGCAGGGGTGGGGGGTGCACTGGTGAAGGTGGGAGGTGGGAACAGGCACGATGTAGCCTCCCTGTCAGAGGGATAACGAGGGCATCCTCATCAGCAAGAAATGTCACTCCTGCAAGACACCGATTCCGCTGAATCCGTGTCGCTGAGGGAAGACAAAGAGGGGGGAAAAATAAAATAGCTACAGCAGCTTTATAGCCCTGTGTACTTGTGTGCGCAGGGATCAAGCAAGGGCTTCGCTGGGGATGCAAAGGGAGCAGGGCTGGAGGGGCTGAGGGCAGCGGTGGGAGGTGTGGAGGGGTCGGGGTCTGCGGGGAGGTACCTCAACACCGCAGAAAGTGAGAAAGGAGCAAGGGAAGATAGCTGAGTGGAAGGTAAGCAAGTTACCAAGCCCAGAGAAGACTCCAGCAACCCACCGATGTCCCAGGGCAAAGCAAGGCCCCCCTGACATGGCATCATTTTCTTTAGGAGAATAATTTTCTACCAATCACTAATAGAACCCCCCCCAACATCTTCATTACTCTGTCAATAGCTTAACGCTGCCCCTTGTCTCATCGGCGCTGCGTTAGAGGGAACAACCTCTTAAAGGGGAGATTAAAAGAGAAAAAGAAAAAGAAAAAAAAAAAATTACATCCAGAACAAGATAACCCTGCGAGGTGGCAAGGCAATCAATTAACAGATAAAAGTGACAGTTCATTACAGCAAGGAGGTGAAGGAGCTGGGTAATTGAATGTTCATTTAGGCTGAAGCCAAAACACACAGGGAAGGCACAGCTCGGGGTTCGGGTGCTCAGGTACCTCCAGCAAAACACCGGCACAAACTCCCTGAAACACTTGGGCAAACAGACTGTTTCGGGGAAAAAAAAGTGGTTTTTTTCCCAAAACAAAATTATCTGGGCAAACACAAACTCTGATGAAGAAACTTTGTTTCTTTGCAACCAGGTTGAGATAAAAATCTCAGGTTTAACTCAGTGTTTGGAAACTTGCTGGCAAACATCCCTTTGTTTTGGCTCAAAGGGATAGTTTGTTGCATTTCTTTTTCAACAAAACAAACATCTTTGTGTAAACAGAGCTGGTGTCTTTTAGCCCAGAGTCCCCCTGCCTGGCTGCGCCAGACCAACTCAGGCTTTTCTCAGGAAGTTTGTTTGTTTGTTTTTAATTTTATTTTATTACTCTCTTTGTAGATGAAGTGATTCCATTTAAGTTTTTTTTCAGTTTATTTTTGTTTGCCAGGGGAACAACAACATTTTTTCACCAGCCAGCATCCAGGCCAGAAGGCAGGGACTGAGGATGGACAAACCTTCCTCAAAGGAGCCCAGGGTGGGAGCTGAGTACCTTCAGCCGCGCTGCTGCTTCTCCTCCTCCTCCTCTGCACCACCAGCACCAGCACAGGGAACTGCTGGAGCCCCCAGCCCACTGCCCTGGGGATGTGGTCCCTTCCCAGTCACTAGCATCACTGCCTGCCCAGGGCCATGGGTACACTGGAGGTCGGGTTAGTGCCCAGGAGCTGTGACCAGGATCTGTGACATCCCTGCCTGGACCGGTGGCTGGGGCACCGCCCGATGCCAGGCTGCTCAGCGCTGGTGTCAGAGAGGGACGAGCGTTTCCCTTCCACGAGCAATCCCAGTTACAGCCAAAAGACGGGTGCAGATAAGGCAGGTTGCTTTGTGGAAAGCCAGAAAAAGCGACTTAGGAGCTTTATAGGAAAAAAAAAAAAAAAATAAAAATTCCCTGTCCCCCCAAGGTCCGAGTGAGGAACATTTTGCCAAGAAGGTGAAGCACAAACACCTTCAAACTTGGATGTGGCAGTGGAGGTGTCAGGTCACAGCCGGTGGGGACGGGGCTGTTTGAGGGGCACTCAGCCACTGCCACCCCCTCCCTCTCTATAAAGCCAGGGAGCAGCAGTGTCACACGTCACCTGTCCCGTGTCATGCAGCCACTGGGAAATCACAACTGGCCACTGTTAGACACATGTATAATCTGATGTCTTTAGATCTTGCTCAAGTAAAGGTAATATTAATAAAGCCACGAGTGACAAGTCTTTTCCCCCAAAATCAAAGTGGGAATGACAGGACAGCACCAACCCGGAGACCTGCAGAAAGGCCAGGCTCTCCCCGTAAACAATTTGCCTGTCAACAAAATGTCACTGGAGGAAGAGAGAAAGCCCTGCAGAGACCTACGCTCGTCTCGAGGTGGTCCACGTCAGGTTTTATGGATGCAGCGATGGACACGGGGAGCGGTGGGAAGCACTGACACAGTCCCGGCTGGATACGGGAGGCTGAAACACACGAGCAGCAGGTCTCACCCTCGGCTTTTCTCTTTTTCTTCTGGGAAAGCTTCCAAGGTCAATGTTTATGTTCATAATCAAGAGGCTTTCCGAACACCACTTCTCATTAACGAAATGAGAAAATCTGGCCATCTCAAAAGGCTACAAGATGATTTGGTGCCGGGCTGTGTTGGAGAACTCTTCTTACAAGACTGCGAGCCGGGAGGCTGCCCAAGGTACGCGTGAACGTGCCTGAGCACAGTGCAGAATTGAACCCAGTGCTCAGCGTGGCTATGCCGTTTCCCTCTGGAGGTTTTCTGCCAGGCGATGCTCCAAATGCGGGTGCAGTGTACAGCACCCTTTCTTTACGTTCCATACCTCGTTACAGAGTAGTAATTCTGTAGATCAAGAAAACAGGTCTGCGGGGATTATCCCAGTATCAGTTACCCAGGGACAATATGTTTTTTTTTAAAAAAAAAAGACCCACACAAGTGATCCTCAGGACTGTGACCCTGCCTAGCAGGTAATGCACAGAGAAGCGTACATTGTGCTGGAATTTTCTAGAGTGTTTGCTAATTTATGAGGATTAAATTAGTAAAGCTCCTCTATTTCAAAGTTAATTTCATTTGGGCTGAATATACACATTCCTCGGGCTCTTCAAGCAAAATACATGAATGACAAACGATGAATTTGAGACGAATCTTCCATCCCACGGTAACAGTGAACATTAGCAAAGCACCGAGTTTTGATCTAGGGATAGATTTTGTTGCTGCAAGCATCCAGATGGAAAGGTTGTCAAAGGCTGCCAGTTTTGGGGAGAATTCCAGCTCTATGGCAGTTTTTTAAATTATCATCACAGGGGTTTTTCCCACTGCAGCAGGTCCATCCTAGTCAGATGGGATCTTCTGCAAGACCTGTGCATTGCAGAGGTCTCGGTTATTAAAACCTAGATTAGTTGCTTCAGCTTTTTCCTAATAGTGCAGCTTGTGAAGCATAGACTTGAAGAGTTTTTACTGGCCTCGATAGGTTTATGCTAGGAAAGATTCAAGATAGCAAATATTTACAGATGAGACATTAATCAGCCTCTGGCTTTCATAAAATGACCAAGACCCTGTCCCAGAATTATTCATCAGAACAGTGAAAACAAGGTGCACCTGCACGTAAGATGATGCATATAGGACTGATGCTGGGGGAGGTGTAAAAGGAGCAGCCCTCAGAGACTTGCTGTGGGGGGAACAGTGGAACAGAGAGCACTTCTCGGAGTTCCCAGGCACTTAAAGTAACGATGCCTACGTGAAACACGTGCAAAATTCCGCACATAATGAGCTATGTCTTGGATATCTTTGTCTATCAGAGTGGATTTGATATACAGATATAGATATTTAGGGCATATCTACACACACGCACGCTCACGCCATACCGCACTGTGGTCATTTAATTAGAAAGGCCTTGCAGGCAAATGGCTTCCTGGATTTCCCATCTGAATTTCCCGTTGGGAATGAGTGCCAGAGGTGGGCCTGAGCCCTGGGTGCCAGGGCACGTCGGTGCTGTGCCCATGGGTCCGGGTACACCGGGGCCAGCAGGCACGGCCATGTAACTGGGGGGGGGGCAGAACGACACCGCGGGATGAAAGCAGCAAGCCCTGCGGCTTTGCCTCCAAGGATTACTGCTTGGAACACACACACCAGAGAACAAAAATCTGATGTTTACAGTATCAAAACCCTCAGTGGGATCAGCTTTATTTCCCTCCTCTGCAGATGTAGTGGTTATTAATAGGAACAGCCAGGGTACCCCGGGAGCAGCTCTTGTGGAGATTATGCATTAGCTGATTTTTAGTACTGGCTTAAACCCTCAGATTCTCTCCTGACAAGTTCTTCCCCCTCGTGGCCCCCCCCCGAGCCGAGTCCCTGGCAGCTGACCACACAGGAGGGCTTGGCAGAGAACCCTCCAAAGGGCACAGCAACGGTTCTGCAGAGAAGCCAGGCAAACGGTGCAGAGCCCAGTCCCCCCAGGTGCCTGCGCACCAGCTCTCCTCGCCCTGCTGCTCTCTTACATCTACCAGGAGCGCTACGTGGATGCTGGGAACAAACTACGCTTCTCTCCTGGGAAAGTCAAGGGGCACCAGGTGTGATGCGAGGAGTCCCAAGCGCTGCGCTCCCCGACAGAGCTCCCCGCTACAGCACTGCTCCACTGCAGCATACTGGACTCGGGAAACACACCAGTAAGGACAAAGAACTGGCAGTTCCCACCTAGTTTTACAAAATCCTATAGCACCTATCCCTAAAGCGATGTCCCCTCTGTGTTAGCAAAAGACAGTTTTATTTGGTAATGAAGCAGTGAACCGTCTGTTCCTGGTTCTTTGGATGCTTCCCTCTCCCCTTCTTCAACACCTGAAGAACTCTTCCAAATCAGACACAAGCCCTTTCAATTTATTATCATTCTGATTTAATCAGGACAGCTCTAGAGAAACTACAACCCGATCAAAGCAAAGGAAAGGCGCTGTGTACTGTCCTAATTTATCTGGGATTTTTTATGCATATAAATATATATGCACAAAGCAAAACAACTTTGCATCAGCAGCAGGAAAACAAGGAAACAAATCAGAAAAACAGCATAGTACTCGATGTTGAAAACTTGCTAAAATCCACAGTCTCTGTGTGCAGTCAGCTTTTGTACTGGGAAGGGGTAACCAGAGCTGGTGGGCTACTGGGAGAGCATCTCCCCCGCAGCAAGCGGCAGCTGTCAGCAGTATGGGCTCTGCTCACCTCTGGCACTACGGCCCATTCCTCGCTCCGCTGGGATCCCGTTCCACTCATCACAAACGTTTGAACATTTCCCCAGAAGTGCTGAGGACAGGGGAGTAAAGTGACTCGGGGGGTGGGGGAGGTGGGGGGGCTTCGCTCCAAGCCCTCTTTCAGCAGAAATCGGGCGCCAGGACTCAGTTCTATTTTCACAGTGGACTTGGGTTTCAGATCCCTTGATCCAGCAACAGGAACACTCTCTTCTTCACAAAACAGATCAAGCAAGTGAAAATTCCCCCAGACAGCTCTCATGGCAGATTTTCCACAGGACAACAGCAGCACTTCGAAGGGTTTGTAGAACAGCAGTGAGAAGCCCTCATGTCACAGCAGAGCACAAGCACCCGGTGACCCTAGTGACAGCTGGGAACGTGTAATATGGGCTGTATAGCAGGAAAGTGCTGCAGAAGCCCTCCCCACTCACATCCTACTGAGGGTCCTACCAATTTTCAGCCTTCCTATACTACAGCAGCTATAGGGTGCTAGCACAAAGGATTTTCTTTACGCTACAGAAGGTTTTCTAAACTCATTTTGCTGAATGCGCCTGTCAGAACAGCACAGCTGCTGGAAGAAACATTTAATTTCTTGTAAATCAACAGATGGATTTACAACAGGCAGGGGAGGGAGGGGGGAGTAACCAGGAGACTAGAAGACCTGAAGAACGTGGAGGTGGTACTCTGCCAAGTGCACAGAGAAAAACTGCAAGATGGCCCAGAGCTCCCGGCTGCACAAAGGGCTGCTCAGGAGGGGCATTGGCAGGAAAGATCAGGTAGGAAGGAGTAGGACAAAAAACTCCAAGGGGAGCGAGAGACTTCAGAGCGGCATCGCTTCTGCAAAGGCGATGGAAGAAGCGCAGAAAAGGTACTGTCCTCAGAGCCAGCTTTTGTTGCGCGGCTGTGCAGCCTGCAGAGGAGCGGTGCAGGTTGCCCAACACGCAGCGAAACGTCTCCAGTAACGGGGTCTCCGTGAAAGGTGACGTGAAAGGTAAAAGCAATGGCTGATCGTAAGGCTGGGGAGGCAGGTGAGTGCGGCTGAGAAACAGCCTGGGTAAGCCAAGAGACTGGAGGATAATGTCGCTGCTGCTCCCACTCGTCAGCCAAGCCACCCATTCCCAAGGAACTTGGGAACAATTCCCAAGGAGAGCTCCTGCGTCCCCGCGGGGCTGGCAGGGCGCTGTGGAGGGCTGCACATGAGACACCCGACTGCTGAGCACCCAGCGCTCCCCGGCCAGCGGTGGACACGCTGCGGCTTGGCTGGAGGCGACCACAGGCTCTTCAGCTACAAAAACTTACTGCAGTGACCCCCCCCGAGGGTCCACACTCCTCCCTGGCCTGGGCTTTGCTCTGCTCCCCGTGCTGCTGCACTTACGCAGCTGAGCATCCATGGCACGCTGTGGCTCAGCGGCAGAGCTGCTCTGGTGGGGACGGTTCCCAATGTGCAGGGTGGTTCCAGTTCACTCCTGGTGCGAAACTGGGGCTGCTGAAAGTGCCACGAGAGACGCCGAGGCAGGGGCTGAGCTCCCTGAGATTTAGCAGCATAGGAAATCAGGTTCATACCGTTAGTCGGAGCAAATTCCCTCACACACTCACAAAAAAAACCCTAAAAAACCAAAAAACCAAACACCTTTGAGATGGAAATTTGGCTGCCTATCTAGGGAGAGGAAATCGATCTAATTATCTGTGCTCATTCTCAGCTGAGAACAGAGCCACCAGCAATTCCCCTCTGGGACCTGCAGAACAGCTTGGGACAGGTCCACTGAGAGGAGTCATCTGAACAAGTCCCCCCCCTTCCAAGGAAGGAGTGACATCTTGCTGACTTGCACTTGTGTTTGTCCCACAGCTGCACGAGCCATCACTGCCTGCCTGGCACGTGAGAACCAACAAAATGCACCTAAGCTCACACTTCGGCGTACACGTTCCAGAAGGAAAAAAAAATAACAAACCAACCAAAAAAAAAACCACCAAAAATCCATCAAGGATTTTGCAGCAAGGTTTTATGCAGTAGGATCAGCCAGCAGTAATAAAGAATTTAACCAAATCCAATTACCAGTCTTTGAGAAGAAAAATATTCTGTCCAAATATGCATCCTGGCTCTATAGCACCTAAAATTGCTACCACCACAGAAATCGGGGCTGTAGATTTTCTGACTTGTTTTTTCTGGGTGCTGTCCGTGTGAGGGCACGCTGTTTATCAAGGTTCAGAACTGGAGTTTTCAGTTTACATACAGAACTGAAAAAATTTGACAAACATCCGACAGATTCCTAGGAACTGGGGCAAGAAGGAGCTGTAAGAGCTTCTCTAGTCCCTTCGCTGCCTCAAGGCAGGATCAGCCTTCCCTGAACCATTCCTGAGAAAGCCTGTTACCTCATGCGATTAAGATCCTAGCAATTCCTCAAACAATTTATTCCTTGAACGATCCTACAGCCAGAAACGTTTTCCTAATGTCTATGTTGAAACCAAACCCTGCTGAATTTGCACATTGCACTATTAAAAAAAAAAAAAAAAAAAAAGCAGCGGTCGAAAAAATGACAGGCTCGGGGGCTTGGACTAAGCAGCAAGGGAAGAGAAATGGTCCCTGGTGGTGAGATGGCTGATGGTCACCTCCGCACCCCCCATAAGACAAACAGATGTGCATCAAAAAATATTTATGTAATTGTTTCAAGTGACGTCACGCTTTGTTCCTAACCTTTCCCTTGCCCGTCGTTATCCACCGCCAGGTTTTTGGCAGATCGCGTTGCACCTCAGAGCTGGCACGGCAGTAAATACCTGCCTCCAGCGTTCCCATATCATCGCTGCTTTATCCCCCAGCTCCCAGTTCCTGGCTGTACGTATGGATATGCTAATGAACAGGAAACCTATAGCCGGCAAAGGGAGCGCACCCATCTATAGCTTAGCCTCCTAGCAACTATTATTCATGCAAGAACTGCAATAATTATAATTTCTGCCACCTTAGCTGAGCTTGGTGTCCTTCTTAGACATTACAGCAGTCTTTACTGAGGATTTCACAGGAGTGTCATGCCCTGATTCATCATTAATTATTTGGCCATTAAACAGAGAAAATAGTTTTTAAATCCAAGTCAAGCAGAGTTGTGGTCGAGTTTCGTTGTTCATTAAAGGATCACAGATTGATGGAGGGGATCATTAATATTTTGTATTTAATTATATCATGTACCGGTCACTTAGTGGATCCTGTAGTTACAGATTGCTGATTAAAAGGAATAAATTTAGAAACTGATGAGATGAGTCGTATAATTGATTTTCATAGCATCTGATCATCTTTAAACAAGCAAAAACACCCCAGCAGCTGAAGTGCTTGGACAGGTTGGGTTCTTCTACATCTTGCACTGTTTCGTACCAGTGTCCAAAATGAAACCCAGCACTGCTGCAACGCCTGAACCCCCAGCAAAGCGTTTAGTTCATGAAACACGAGCTGGCAGCTCATCTCCTTCTGACAGCCGTAGGGTTGAGCACTCCAGACCGTCCTTACGCTCAGGTGTGGGGTTTGGGCTTTTGAAAGAACACAATGAAAGTGCCTTCTTATGAAGAGGACACTTTATAAAGACGTTGCACTGACACTAACAACCCAGCCCCCTGCGTTCAGACCCTGCTGCTCTCTCCCTGCCCTCCCCTTCCACAGCCAATGCCTCCGACCATGTTACACACACGTTGCGAGATGACGGAGTGCCAAGCCCTCGGGAGGAACCAGCAAAAGCTGCGAGCCCCAAGGAAAGAAACGCTGGTGGCTCGGGCGATCTGAAGCTGGTGCTTTGCAGCCACAAGGTTTGCTGCTGCCTGAAGGTGCTGAGCACGGCTGGGCACCCTCCTGCAACGCGCCGGCCACGGGCTCAGCCGGGTGCTGACCCTCCCCCGCACCAGCTCCCTGCAGGGCTGGGACAAGCAGCTCTCGAGGCAACGCAACCAACCTGCTCCCCTACATCGTTTCGGTGGTAATTGACTTAAAGCACAGCTCCGGGACTAGTTTATTTTAACCGCTCGGAAAACAAGGTGTCGGAGGACGCGGGGGTTTGAAGCGCAGGAGGCACGATGTGTTCAGCCGGGTTTGGAGTAAGCGCAGCCCACGGTGTTTTCCTGCACTTCCCACTGCAGAGCGCTCAGCATTTTGCAGAGCTAAGTGGCTTGCCAGCAACGATTCAAGGGCCTCAATAACAATTCACTCACGTCAATAAAGATCTTACCGCCAACTTTAACAGGCTTTGGATCTGTGGCTCCTAATGACTCTCTCCCATACGAGCCTCCCTACAGTAGCATCAGAGCTCCTTAAAAATGCATTAAGCTACACAAGTGGGTTCTTCACTTCTCTCGTCTTTCCATGAGAGGAATAATGCAGTTGATTATTTTCAGTGCTGTCTTGATTCGCTTTGATATTTTTTTTTTCCTTTTTTCCCGCTTCCTTTGTCAGACACACGCTGCTCAGAACGACAGAGATGCCGCTGAACGCGCTTTGCACCCAGAGCAGAACGCTGTGATGAGGTCCCATTGTAGACTCCCATGTCATGGCCCTTTCGGGTTTAGAAACACCATAGTAGGTGACAGGACAATCCCAGATATTTAAAGTTTCTGTTAGCTATCCATTTAGATCACAGAATGCCTAGAGAGGGAGAAGTGAGAGCGTGACGAGCTGCGACGTGCTCTAGCAGAGAGCTGGGGAAAGCTCCGGCAGGCTCACGACAGGCTGACTCTTCGCTAAGGCTCAAAGCCATTTTGCGACTTCATCAGTCAACGCCACGCACCCGACACCAACAGTCCCTGCCGTGGCTCAGTCCTTCCCCGAGCTGTCAGAATTCTCAGGAGCAGATTTAAAAATCAATCGCAAAAGGGGTTGCCTTCAGAATGTAAAATAAAAATATTCCAAGCAAAGTAACTGAGACTTAATAAAGTCAAATACAGCACCAGGAGAGATATGTTTTCCTGAACGATGGTGCTTATGCAAAGCAGGAAAAGTTTCAAAAATTAAGTTTTCAACCTAAAAATCTCTTCAATCATGTTAATTTTACATACACTATTCAAGTAACTGGCTCAATGTCCGTCTGTCCCGGGGAATGACTATGGTCACCTTTTCTCTGCAAACTCCTCTATCAGCTGAGACGTTCTCAAAATCCTTCCGTTCACGTTCACGCTCCGAGCAGTTGTAACTGCACATGGGAAGATATTCAGAGGAGCCGAGAGGGGGAAGGCAACTCTTTCCATCAAGTTATTCTGAAGCATTTCCAAAAAAGCCCAGCTTTTCACTGAATTTTAACTAGTGATAGAATGTGACTGTATTTTATCACTACGTGGACCACTGAGCTGAAATTTGGCTTAGAGAGGAAGGCACAGTGTCAGGCACCACTCAGAGTATCGGGTATGTAAGTGAAGCGTGGATGAGATCAATGGTGCGAGTAAGGACCCCCCTGACGGAACGAGCATCCTCCCTGCCTGGCTGCACCCGCAGCTCCACTGAATTCAGCTCTGCCTGTGCAAAGCCCCGGCTGAAGGTACCCGCTGGAGACCACGCACCAGGCGAGCGGCTGTTTGCAGCCGAAACCAAGGTCTGAGGAGGCTTGGTGAGTCTTTAAATTCTTTGTGTGGACGGGGGCTGCCATAGCCAGGAGAATGTTACCTGCTCTCCAGCAGGCTGAATCCTCTAACGTGCACAAAGCTGATCTCTGACTCCAGAAACCAGTGGTGGATTCACTCTCCACAGCTCATACTGGTTTTTCTGGTTGGCTTTTCGATAGAGGCAGGGATGTTGACAGCGACACATGCATCACCCTTGCCTCCTCTAACCCGACACATCCATCTGAGTAGAAGTCTGGCTAACAATGGACAGGGAGACCATCACCTGTGGGTAGAACAGTGGCTCTGGGCATCATTGTCTTCTGATATTTAAGAAAAGATAATTCCCAGTCTCAGCATAGAAGATGTCATTACAACTGCTTTAATGTGGTCATAAAACACAGACAGGCTTTGAAGGCTCATAATTCTTTCATAGAGATATTGTTTAAATATTTAATGCCCACATTAATGATATTCTAATCCTTTTGGAATATGTGAATTTGCACTCATTTGCATTAATTTTGACTTGCTGGCAGTTTCTTTAAATCTTATTATAAAGACGCCATAGACAATAGCTTGTTGTCAATGGGGGTGCTTGCTGTGTCTCACCACAATGCCTATGCCAACAACACTAGCACTTTAAAAGCAGCCTTTAGTGCAGCAAGATAAAGTTCACAGAAGAGACTGATGTTGCCTTTTTAATAGGAAATGCTTTTCTTCCCTTTTTTCTTTTTCTTTTTTTTTTTTTTTAATTATAAAATGCTATTCAAGATTCCACCTCATTAACCACATCAGCCCCTGGGCGCTCTGCTGGCAACAAAACATTGTGAGAACTGGGACCGTCCCTCCGACTGAAGGCAGGGGCTGGGTCTCTGCTCCGAGCATCCCAGCCCCTTCCCGGATGGAGGTGGGACATTCCTACTGTGCTGTGCAGGCAGGAGGGGGTTGCTCGCCAGCAGCGTGCCACTCGGCCACCGTTCCACCCTAAAATATGTGGGTATCAACACCAGAGAAAAAATGGAATGCAAGTTAGAGGAAATCCCTCAGGATTCTCCCTGGATTGTGTTTCATTTTGGTTTAATCTCATTTTCTGAACAGCCAATGTGTTTGGTCTAGACAGATCTACTGCCTTTCAAACTTGAGATGTCAGATACTCCAGAATTCCCAAAGGCTCAGAAAAATTAACAAGATGTAATTTTGAGGTGTTCTTTACCACTCTGGAATACTGGTTAAAACAGCCCGGACTATCACCTAAAAGGAATTACATGCACACGCTACGACTCTGTTCTTACGCTGAAACTTCTTGAATCAAAACCCTGAGGCAGCAAAGCCCCTTCTCTACTGGGAGCATACTGGAGTGTGGGACGGGATGCTTTGCCTCTGACCAGGACAAGTGATTTTAATTGTGACACATTGAACAGCTCCTTCTAGTGCTTTGGGGTTTTGGCAGCTTCCACCACTGAATGCTGAAGTCTGACCCATTCAGCGAACGGGAGCTGGGGAGAGGCAATGATATAGGGAAAAAAATCTGAATTTATTCACTGAGAATATGATTTAGTTTATACTACCAGATGAACAAGAACTACTACTGTGCTTAGGCAGCTGGACGGATACAGTGGTTGCTCTGTTAGGAAGCATGAGGGAAAAGCCCACCATCCCTGGGTTTTCCCACCTGTGGCTTTCAAAGCCTAACCGATCTGCTTTGGGGTTCCTGGGCTTCTACACAAGGCCAATAGTTCTGCTAACCCCCCTTACCTGTCATTAGCATATTGCAAAAGAGAAGTGAGGTCAGGGTGGTGGGCTGAAGGACACGAGTGGCATTGCAAAGCACGTCGCTTCGTCCGACGCTGCCCTGCCCCAGGTGAAATACTCCGGGCTTGCTGCGCTCCTCCTACGTTACACAGGGGAGGTGGGGGGACGCCTGCTTCACTTTTCTAAAGGCGACAGCTCCTTTGCTGACAGATGTCGTTATCCAGAAGCAAAAGTGGAGGGGAGGCTGGGGACAGACTTTTTGGGATCCGGTAAGTTGTCTGCAGAAAGCTGGAACAAGCCATGGACTGTTCCCACAGCTTAGCAGGGGCTGGCACAAGACCACACCACCCAGTACACAGAGATCCTGCCTCCACCGCTGAGTTATACTATTTTTTTTTTAAAATATTTTTATGGAATCTCTTCTGACTCCAGATCTAGGGAAATCCCTAAGATGTGGCATGTGGAGCATGTTTCCATTCTGGAAACACAGACCATCCTTTGCCGACCAGCCGTTGCACACCACCGCACGTTTAGATGCAATACCTGACGCTGGGTTTGGGGCCTGAGTAACAGAAACACGGCACATAACAGGCGCAGAAGGAGGTGCTTGTTTGTGTGTGCAGATTTGTTGCTTGCCTCTAAATAACCTTGATTTCCCCTCCATATTCCTCCTATAGATTTCCATATTAACTAAGCATGTTCCTCACCATGACAAACGCATCTGCCGAGCTGTTCACCGGGACTTCTGTTATCTGCGCTTGTTCTCGTTCCATGGATACGTTCCAACTACACAAGCATCAGTGAATCAATACATTTGCTTCTCAGCTCCTCGGGCTTGGTTAGGAGACAGTCTTCTGGGGGTGATTAAGTGCATGGAGGCAGCTAGGGGAGAGCAGCATGCCGCTGGTAATGGGGGGAGGTTGGGAGAGTTATGAATTTTGACGTGCACGTATGTCCTAGGGAGTCTCATCCATCCAGAACATCTCCTAAACTTCCCATCTCCACCCGCAGGACTAAAGGGACTTTATCCCCTGAGGTGTCTTTCGGTGCCTTTGCTTTGTCATTGCACAGCAACAGCAAGAGCCCTGCCCTGTGGACATCCATAGCTGGAGAAATCATGGAAAAGTGACAGAGGACAAATTGTTTTTCCAGATAGGCCAAGAGAGCAGAATGATCACCCTCTCCCGTGAAAGGGAATGGGAGGAAAAAAGGCGCCTTGAAATAGAAAAGTGATGCTACGTGCACTGGAAATATCCCAGGGTTTTACCACCAGTAAGGTCAACCAGAATAAAACCTCTGCTTCCTTAGAAGAAACCAGGAATGCAATCCTAGCTTGCGTTTATCGCCCTTGCTCCAGAAAAATCATCTGGCACGTGTAGGTGGGTTATGCTTTATCCAGGGATGCGCTGGGTAGAGAACAGCTCTGCAAGGCAGCAGCTCCAGGTGGCACCTGACGCTGGCTCGCTCTGTGCCCCAGGTGCCCTGCCGGGCTCCGCAGTGCCCACCGGCCGGGACAAACGTGCCCTCGGCTCCACCGATCGCAAGCGTAGCCGAGAAGAAAACACTCGGTAATAGAAAAAGAATATGAATTTTAACAGCTCGATCGCTGGAAGAACAGTATGTTAAATGGGTATATTAAAAATCTATTTATTTATTTATTTATTTAAAAATATTTTAATTTAATAATTTAATTTAATAATTTAATTAATTCCTCTTCTCCGCCCTTTCCCCACCGCAGTGCCTAGGTGTGATTGTTGGCAAAGGGGGTTCCTTCCAGAGGGGTGACATTTTCTCTCTGCATAAGAGGCTTGGAGGGCTCGGCTGGGCTATCAGCAGCGTGTTCCGCACTCAGTCTCCAGCTGGATCCTGAGGTTTGGCATTACAGACGCTTCCGAACACCCACACCTGCACGTTAGGCACGGAGGGGGTTATATCAAATATCGTTCTAGCTTGGAATCGCCCTTAAGGTTTGCCCCCGTCTTAAAGATGCTTGAAACAAACCGCACGGAGTATCCTTGTGGGTTCTCAGACCCGACGCAGAAGGGGACAGCAGTACGCCAAACCTCTCGCACCCTTCTTCCTGCAGCACCCACCGCAGAGCCGGGCCACCGAGACACCGGCCAGCGCTGCACCTCCTCCCCGCACTCCTGGCTGGGCTTTCCAATCACGCCCCACGCTCATACGTTCATATTCTGCCCCAATTTTCTCCTCTATCCCCCACGTCACCTTTACCTTTGGATGCTCATAACAACCTTTGACTGAACCTGTGTCTTAATAACGTCAGTACGCTTGAACAAGTGTCTTACACATGCAAGAGCCTTCTGCTCTGGACCTGAACCATGAATAATAAGGACAATTTGCGAGAGCCGATAGCAAGTTATGAAGCTTACAGCAGACGCAGCTCTGCAAGATCAAGCCACTGAAAAGGGATGGATTGTCCATTTACTTATCGTTAAAGGTTTGTTTGCCCTAACGCCGCATAAGCAAGGACAGGACACCCGCCTCCAGGGGCTGGCTTATTCATGCCCTTATCTTCCCTTTTGACTACTTACTTGATACGGCTTTTTACTTTAATCTGTTTATCAGGTCGAGTTTATTTATTATGAATTGATGAATTAACGGAGAAAGGTTTAACAGCAGGGTTAAAGATTTGCTACCAGGTAATTTAGTACCTATTGTTGCAAATAGAGCGTGTGAAGACCGTTAGCAGCGGCAGAGAAAGGGGAGGACGCAGGATAACAAAGCTTCAGAGGAAAACCCACCTATTTTCAGTGGGTGAGAAGAGTGGCACCTTCCTTTCCTTGTTCTCTCTGTGTCTCACAGAACGCAAAGGTGAGCCTGCAAGCTGTCAGGCAAGTCGTCTGCCCAAGGACTACCAGGAGGGCTGGCTGGCAGCCCGCAGCTACCTGCAGCCCAGAACGCTGGCTGCACTCATGCCCTTCATTCCCACGCGCTGGAATCTTGCACAGACTCAGGGGTCGGAATCTTGGCTTTTCTTTCCCCCAGCTCCCCCTGCCTCCAGCGCAAGCCAACCACAAACAGCTGCCTCCTGCAATCTTTTCAGATTTCTCTTAACTTTAGCCTTGGCTTAGAGCCGCTTGGCTGCTTCTCCCACCCTCTTTCTGCCTCCTCGGTGGGCTCCTTGCGGCTCTGCGGTGGGCAGGTGGAGCTGCCCTAACTGAGCGGTGTACCACGACGGCACAGCACTCCCTCAGGTCCCCTCGCCTACCTGCCAGCCTCCTGATGTGACACCACGGGGTGCATAGCATGGCACTTTCGAGGTAAACAGAGCATCACTTGCACGCTCCTGGGGGATCTCACCCACACAGGCTCTGCAGACCTCCCTTTAACTAAGGTGGGCACTGACTGATCACATTTGCCCAACAAAGACCCCCAAGAAAGCTTTATAACATGACTAGTGTCTTCTCTTACAGGTCCCGAGGCAAGTTTTACATACCTTCTGTGTTGTATAAGTGAACGAGAAGCGCTTTTTAATTCTAATTTTAATAAACGCACACAGTTGCAATCAGGTTACTTATTACAGGATCCCTGGAGAAGTGTGGTGAAAGCTGAAAACAAAATGTTCTTTCAGTTGCTGGGGTGATTTTGAAGGATGGGGATGTGGCATTATTCTCTTTTCCTTCATTTCCAGGTGTTCACACCGGTGAAGGAACTGTCAGTCATAAAATCTGCAGTCGCAGAGGAGAAGGACCATTGGGTGCTCTGGAGGGAGAAAAGATAAGAAACCCAGGGGGGAGATCCCCCTGCGGTCCTGAAAAGTTCATCCGCAGGTGGGATGCGTCTCCCTGGGGTGGGTGCGTGTGAAACACGACGGTGAGCACCAAGAAACTCCCTGGGGAAAACTACCACGTAGTTACAACAGGTACAAAACGGGGGCACGAGCAGCCAAGTTGAAATAGCTTTTTCTGCCAAATACAGACACTTTCCTGTAACTCCTGAAGGTGCAAGCACGGCCACGGTAAAGCAAGTGTACGTTAGTGGTGAAGGTGACCTGGCATGCTTGGTCACACACCGTCCTGTCAATATGTGCACTTTTAAGTGGGTGGCTCACACTGGCCTCGTTCAAATACATTTTTTTCTCCTGCTTTGCTTCAGCCTTCCCCTGCACTTGTCTCCCCTCTTCTGTGTCTCTGGGTCCCTGCTCGAGGTTAGACAGCAGTTAAACTCTCATTTTCCCAGCTAAATCTCCATCTCTTTTTCACGGTCTCTCTATAGCTTGATGGCCACATCTTGATTTCTGCCTCAGAGTGGACTCCTTGTAGAGCCATGACTGGCGGGTATTGCAGCTGTAATTTAACAGTACAGCACAATGGCAGTAACGACAGACTTCCAGAGACCGGAGCAGAAACCAGAAAGATGTTTTTATGAAGTCCTTCACTCCGTTATTGAAGGCTTTTTTTTTCTGGATATACCCCACACCTCTATTCTTGCTAAGGGAACTTCTATCTCCTTAGGAAAGAACTTGTAAAATGAGGAAGAATATAAAATACGCGAGCTCTGTCTGGTTCTCCTGATGCAGTGATCAAATTTGATGGATACTAACCTCTTACCCTTGCAAATTGCTCAGAAAGGTAGCAAGTACCTTTAGGAAAATGAATTTCTCATCCCTCTGCTCTGCTCGTTTCACCCGACCATCAGTGGGGTCAACAGGAAAGCTTGAGCTGCTTTTATGAGTCGAGTCCCACTAAGAGTCACTTGCTATCCTACTGTAAAGCCAAATGCAAATCAGGAAGCCTCACCGTGGTTTTAAAACACAAATCTACAGGGAAATCTTCTCTCTGCTAAGGCTATTAACAGCAATGAAGGCTGAAAAAAAAAACCCCACCAAAAACAAACAAAAAATAATCCACGGTAGTTTATGTATGTGTGTGTGCATGCAAATACTTTTTGGAAATTTTGGAATAATTTGGAATAGCAAGAAACATCTCCAGGACATTTGTTTTCCTCTAACACAGAACACAGTAGGATATGAGCCCAGTTTACACTGACACGACTCGATTTCTTGCCCAAAGGTGGTGGCACAGCCAGGATCAAGACTCAGCCTTTGATGGTTGCACAGGGAGCAGAACCAATCCCAGGCGCGTTCTGAAATTTTACTAAGGTCTTTGAGATGCTTTCACGATGAAGGCACCAGAGGCGAATGCTGCTGTTATTGTGGCAGATCGAGGGGTTTCAAACATGTGAATTATACAGAAAGCAAGCCCACTGCGATCCTGCCGAAGTCAAGATGTAGCCGCTGAATCGTTACTCTGCTGAGTAAGGCTCCTAACACCCAACAGAGCTGGACATAAAATTCGCAGAGAGACTCGCAAGCGCTGCGTACAGCAAAGCGATCAAGCCCGGCTTTGATACCAGACTGGCACAAGGACCTTCCCACAGCAGCGATCAAACATTTCTTGTTTCCAAACACAACAGAGTCTGTGCTACATTAGAGAGCTTTAAGTGTTTTTCTTTTAACAACTGCAAGATACACAGAGTCCCTAAATTTCAGCAAGTTCAGGAAAAAAGAATACGCATCTAAAGCTGTTTCTGGTTATTAGATTATTTTTTTTTTCCCTGTGACTCTTAGCTTAAATATTAATATTTCTTTTTACATATAAAGTGCTTTACATTTCCTGCCCTACTGGAAGGCACAAAACCTTGGCCAGAACGTCCTGGCTTCAGCACAACTATTGTCTAATCAATGTCAGACAGCACGTCTGGGAGACAGCTTGGTTCGCCGCTGAAATAACAAACCCCTTTCAGCTGAGGACCTTCAGCGAAGCACCAAAAGCTGCGCTCCCAGCTTTCCGTAGCGCACGGAGACAAGATCTTCAGCTGATACAAGTTAATAGATCCCGTCCCGGTTTTGCGTCAAACTGCTCAGATCTACACGGACTTGGCTTCTATTTGAAAGGGGGGGAAATTTTCCACTTCTGTTTGGTGTCTGGAATGAGGCCATATCTGGAAGCCATTGACTTAGTTTGGGACAGCTAGAAGCTATCTTTCCTCATGGAAAGAAGAAAAAAAAAAAAAAAAAAAAAAAGATGGCAATGCTGATATCAAAACAGGTGACAGCAATTGGGAAGTGGCAATTAATACATCAATGAATTTGGATCACCTGGTGTTTTTGCACAATGTGTATTATGCCTCATTCAAAGGCAGGAAACACTCTCCTGCAACAAACTGCCTCTGCAGCAGACCGGAGGGGCAAACGGTACCCAGTGTGATGAATAAGCAAAGAGAAAATTTGTAGGAGAAGGAAGAATTTTTTAGGTCCTTGTGTGAGTTTACGTTGAGATTAGCCATTGTGTGTGGGGAAAAAAAAAAAAAAGATATGATCCAGGAAAATGATTGAGAAGTTTGGAAAAGATTCAGATAATGAAAACATGTCATATAAAGTTTGGAAAGTATACTTCAAAAGATCTTATTGCTAAATGAAGTTTAAATGAAGGCTGAAAAGAGTGAAAATTATACTTTTGAAAGTGAAGGACCCATGAGTCTACTTTAGAAGAATATTCTAAAATTGTTTTTGAAAGCAAAAACCAGACAAATAAAAAAAGGAGAAAGGGCTATTCTTACATACACAATAACTTACAGTATTTAACTACTAGTAAATGTAGAAATGTCACCATCCTCTTACAAAGCTATATATTCAGAACATTTCTGTGAACTTCTGAAATGTTAACTGGGATGCAATTAAATAACGTGCATAATTAAGAGTGTGCAACCTGCTCTTAGTTCTGCAGAGAAACACACGAGTCGTGAAGGCTGGCCTTTTGTCAAAGCAATACCACAATATGAACTGGAATAAGGATTTGAAATGTGGGGCTTGCTATGTGGGTTTTGAAAGACAAACCTGAATTGTAAGTCCTTGGAAAGCTGTGGTTGGAAGTTTTTCATAGCCTTAAATGGGTTAGAAGTTCCTCTGACCTTCATGAGATTTAATCTTTGAAATATATATATATCATTTCAAAACCGGGACATGGAACTCCTACTTACTCCGAAGTTATTCCAAAGCACTCTACTCAAACTCTACCTAAACTCTTAAGTCTATTTTACAGTTACAAAACACCAAATTTATTTCACTCAGAGAAAATTTGCCCTGTATGAATTCTGTATTAAAGTTGAATCTAGCCTTACAGAAATGTTTTAGTGCAGTGAACCAAAAGAAACAGACTTGGCTTGTAAGTAACCACTTCTTGCGAACCATAGCACGACGTGACCAGGTTACCTCCCCATCACGTGTAGCAGAATTTGAAGTACACAACATATATTCTCTGGTTTCAGCTGTAATGTCTTATAGTTCACCTCATTTACTTGATTTTCAAATGCAATTTTATAATCCTTTATTACAGGTGACCATAGTCCTGACTAAAAAAAAAAAAAAAAAAAAAAATTATGCATATGAGGTAAAATTTT
>JAVJGJ010000036.1:6084477-6095276 GCA_035590215.1 Microhierax caerulescens | reverse complement strand
GTACGGCTCTCCGTAGGCGTCCTGCCCTTTCTGTGGAAGAAGAAAGAGTTTCTTTTTTTTTTTTTTGTTGCTTTTTTTTTTTTTTTGGTGTGTGTAGCGCTTGTTTCCAAGAAGAGAAATCAGTTCAAAATACAGCTCCCGAAGTTGTGCACAATGGCTTCCCGTTTCTTGCTCGTGACCAAGACGCAAGTTTCCCTAAGCTGAGTTTTCTAACACACATCAAACATCCCGTCCCGCCAGGCTGCTTCAGGCCTTTTCATTTCCCAGGCACAACAGCCTGATAAGTATTAATAATAATACCTAACATAAAGGGAACGAGAAGAGATTAGTTATTACAATTCTGTGACAGCAGTCCATTCCCTGTCTTTAAAGCAAGACAGAAAATTACTAATTTTTTTTCCAACAAAAGATTGAAAAAAGACCCTTCTGATAGATCAGATCAACTGGTGGGGAGAGAAGAGTGTGCAGCCATTGTAAAAATATCTCCCTGACACCATAAAGATAATGTCATAGGAACTCCTGGGAAGGAAGGAACAAGCCCTGGCTTTGAACAATGCCAGAAAACATTGCTGTTCCTAATGTAATTCCAAAAGGGAGAATCAGGTGGGTAGATAGAGCAAAGCAGAAAACAAGCATTGGATAAAAACTAGCCAGGACAAAAAAGCCTCTCTATAAAAAAAAAAAGAAAAAAAATCAGGAAAGAGCCTGAGAGCCTCTATTTTTCTGTGCTGCTGTAAATTCATAGATTTTTAGGGCCAGACAGGATCGTTCTGATCACTTGTTCCTAACTGCTGCACAATTCAGGCTGATTAAATCCCTCCTGCAAGTCCAGCATCGACACCAAAACGATGGAAGGAAAACACATTTTTCAGGCGCTAGATTTCCACATAATAATTCCACAGAACTGAAAGTCATCCTCGTACAGGACAAGTTTGGAGTTTGTCTAGCTTACATTACTGCCTTTTCACCCCGTTTTTCCTTTGTGAATATAAAAGCCCCCCCCTACTACCAGAAATCTCCCATGGATGCTCAGGGACCACTTCTCCCTGCTCCCATCGCTCCCCAGCATGTGGTGACCAGCCACTGGGCACAGGGCATGGGGGCCCATCCAGACGTGTGGCTGGGCTACAGGGGATTTGTCCTTTAGGAGATTTGCTTCAGAAATCATCTCCGACAGGAGACGCAGGTGCACCAGGCACCAGCAGGTCAGTTGCGAACGCAGGGCTGGCACTAACGCAACGAATGCTGCAGCACGGGCGGTTCAGAACGTCACGCAGGCATGGGGACCGAACGATGGGAAAACAGCAGAAGCTCGAAACAGCGCGGGTACAGTGATGGCTTTGGAGATCCAGCTCACAGCCGAGCTTGGCAAAAGGCACACAAACGCATTTCATGTACCAGAGAGAGAACAGATGCCTGGTATCAAGGCCAGTGCCAGAGATGGAGAGAGGAATGACAGGACAGATGTAAGCCTGTACGGACTACGGAGGGTGGGCAAAAAGGCTCACAAGGCCATGGGAATAATGATCTTTTCCATTTTTGGAATGACCTAGGTAGTTTTGAACTTCTGGTTGTTCAGTCCACCCTGTTCATTTGAAAGGCAAGAACAACGACTCCGAAAAAAGACCTCTCTCTTTCTCTCTTTCTCTCGGCAACGGCATCTGGACCATCCGTGTGTCCCAGCACCCACCCACCCAGCGCTCAGATGTGAGCACAGCCACCAGTTCTCACGCTTTCACCCTTCAGATCCTCTCCTCCATCCCCCTGAGGGGGAAGTGAGCAAGCAGGGTTAAACCATGACAACATTTCAACCATAAACGCCAGGTATAAACAGGAAAATAGGCCACTATATCTAATGGTGGGATATAGCATCCTCCCTTTCTCCCAACTTTTATCTTTCTTGCATACTTTTACTACCAGATTTTGACTTGGTCGCTTGTTTATTGTAATAATAACTAATTCATGGAGAAACAGCTGTATGGGTCATTTTTTTCCAGACTATGCAATTATACAAGCAAACACAATATTTATGTCAGCCAGAGTAGGGTCTTGAATCCAGTCACCCCCTATTTCAGCTGGGTGCCCTATATCCACACCATTGGATGTCCCAGGGTCTCCCCTCTGTCTTCCACCCTCAAAACTGGGACTTTTCTTATGAGGTGACTGAAAAACTGACAGCTACCCCAAGTCTTTGTGGTTTGTGTCTTGTCTGGTAAATGTACGGCGACAGAGAGCATCATGTAGAGCCACCCTTGGGTTTCACACATCTACTGGAGCTTCAAAGCCATGTGGTCCTTATTAAGCACCAGCAATCAGTGAGTTAATGCAAATAGGAAGACCTCTGCAGACTCACAATTGCAGGGAGGAAAGCACTCCAGGAATTACAGACTGAGCCGCATGAATTATGTCTGATTATCACAATAACTCAAGTATTCTTGGCACGCAAGGAGCTGGGGTAAGGGCTCGGAACGATGCTCTAATACCATTAACTAGGAGCCAGCAGGCTTCCCTGGGGGATCTTTGGCTGTTGGATCTTTTTGCTTTTATCTCTTCTTTCCTGGCAACAGCAGAGCACTACCAATCCAAAGGGTGGAGGATGTCCACCAGGAGGTAAGGAGTTAAACAGCCCAGGAAAACCTCTGGATGTATGCCGCAGCTTAAACACGTTTTCCCAGGACAACGAGGGAGCTGAGCACATTTACACAGTTGGGATTGTTTAATGCTTTTTAGAGAAATCATAACCAGTTAAATACCTGGGGTATTAACGCTTTAAAAATGATTGAATATGAATACAACGGGAGATAAAACCCGGTTGCTTTCCAGGACTGTGAAGTTGGAGGTTGTGGAGCTTCGTTTGAATAGAGCAGCTCTCTCCAGATGTTTACCCTGACAGCACATTTGGGGGAGATTAAAAGGTGTAATATAGTGGAATTTCATGGGCCACGTCCTGGAGAGGCACAGAAACCCAGATCTACCAAAGGCCGTAACATTACATTCATTTGCAGCACTTACACTCTTGATCCAATATCTCCATGAGAATCAACTAGCTCTTTCCCCATAAAATCAAGTTTTCACTCGAAATAAGGTGAGACACGGGAAATTCTCCTAACCCCTCCAGGCAGTTGGAAACAAATTGTTCAAATCTTCTTAGAAACACTGGTTATGGGCTGGAAATGGAACAAAACTCCCCACGCCCCGAAATCATCCCTTACTTCACTTTCTCTGTTTCATCAAGTACAGAAAAGGGAAAAAAATATCTCTGTGTTGGTGGGGAGAACCTGCCAATCATCCCAACGACTACGTATCTGCCACAGACTGCATTTCTCCTTTTTTCAGTGAAATCTCATTCAGACTTCTCCTGGAGTCATGCTAAAGCCACAGCATTATCCTTCCCAGCCTCAGAAAAACAACCATATATATTTTTGGACCTCAGACAATTAATTTCTTTCTGGAGGCTGTCAGACTGTCATAGCTTGGGCCGTGCCATGATACACCAATAAGATATGAAGCTAACCAGTAGTTTTAAGTTACTGGTTAGCTTCAGAGCTGGTACCCCTTTAACTGAGTTCTCCTCAGCAGCTTTCTTCTTTTTTTCTGAATTTCTGTGTATTTTGAGGATACACGATGGAGACTCACACAGCCCACAGGTGCTCCTGTTGTAAAGAAGGAATTATTGGGCTGAACCATCACAGCAGAAAACACTTGTTCGATCCATTTCTGGACCTGCTTGAAGGATGAAAGGGGGTTTCTCGCTTTCAGGATGCTTTGCTGAACCGTAGCATCGCATGATTTCAGCTCCAGCAAACGAGCAGAGCAGATCTCACTGTGACAGCAATGGGGTAACATCCCGCCCAGATTTCAATTCATTTCCTTGATGCGATTCAGATTGTAACAATACCCATTTGCCCTGCTGGCATTCCTGAATCCCATTATTCTGTGATTTAGCCATTGCAAATGTGACTATGATGGAGGGAACAAGACCATTTCCTTCTGCCAGATCCTGTTGTTCATAATTTCACAGGATGCATTAAGCCAGACACAATTTGGACTATTCTTCTAGATTGAGTCACTCATAAAAGTGATAGATACAGTATTTACCTATAGCACTTTCTCCTAATTACAGAGAGATCCAAAACAGCCCTGAAAAGTGGAACAATCTTACACTGCCAAATTGTCTTCCCCTCCAAGGACTGATCTGCCTTTATTCTTCTTCCAGGGCTTGGCCTGAGCACAGACAGTGCTTGTTTACTACTTTATTACAAGAAATAATATGAAAAAGAGAGAACACAGATGAATACAGATTATTTCTATTTAGCCCAGCTTGATGATTTCAAAACAGCAGCACATCATTGGCACCCCACACGATATCTGACTTGCCTGCTGCATCCTGCAAGTGGATAACACTGGCAGAAAATGAGATTGCTTTTTTTTTTTCTTTTCCTAGGAAAATTTTTTTTCGCTGAAAGCGTGGTCAAGCATTGGAACAGGCTGCCCAGGTAGCATCACCATCCCTGGAGATGTCTGAAAAACATGTAGGTGCAGGGCTTGGCAACATGGGTTACGGATGGATGCAGCAGTCCTGGGTTAACAGTTGGACTCGATGATCTCAAAGGTCTTTTCCAACCTCAATGATTCTGTGATTCTCATTTATCAGCTTAGGGTGGAGGTGAGATGAACAAACCTGAGTCCTCCTAACTATGCCTGCACTTGGCATCATCTGCTTTACTATCTCCACTTTGATTCTCCCTTTTCTGTGTTGTTTTTTGGGGGTTTCTTTTTGGGTTTTGGTTTTATTGTGGGGGGAGTGTGGGAGGTTGTATTTTTCTTGCAAGCTGGTGGGTTCTGTCTTGCAGATGGCCCTTTTCTTCTTTTCAGTAAATATCCTGTTGTATTCTGTGTCCTACCCGCGACGTGCAATTTAACCCGCACCACATCCCGTTTGTTAGCGAGGTGTTGCGGCGACATCCACCTGCCGCAATTCCCTGGATATTTCCTGTCTAAATAGAAATGATTCACCACGACTTCATTCTGCTGCTGCTCTGTGGCACTCACCAAATTCCCCTACCGCTGTGACAGGGACGTGCCAAACGTGCTTCTGCTTTACCGAGGGATGCGATGGTTGCGTGACTGTGATCCGAGGCATGAGAGAGAAGCGGCTCGTCCCCACTGCAGCACTGCGTTTCCCACTGGAAGCTGCTCCTCTGCTTTCCCGGCACGTTTCAGCACATTCTTGCACACAACGTCGGTGCGAGTTCCTTATTCCTTCGCTTACAGTCACGGGCTGCCCACGGGCTGCCTTTTCCTTGGGGAAGCAGCGGCACCGGCTCTCTGCGTGGGTCTGTGTGATGGGGACCGTGTGGCTGGCGGTCACCGAGGCAGCTGATGGAAGTGAGCCCGTCTCCTTAACGGTACACCTGATGTACACCTGCTTCTGCTTCGCGCTGGTAACGCTGGAGCGAGTCCCGCTGATAATGGAGGATGCTCCCAGTTACCATAGGAACTACCGGAGGTTACTCAGCCCGATTCAGTGTCTTCTGTGCTACAAGTGGTGTTTCAGAGGAACTGTAGCCGAAAGCCTCGGTAACGTCAGCCAAAGCCAGCGCAAGCCTCAAAAACAAACGCACATGCATATTGCAGTACATCACGTAGCTGCCTTAGCACGTCCTTGGGGGATCTCTCCCAGGCATTTCCAAGCATTTTGTCCATTTTGCCTTTGAACAAGCCCAGCACATCACCGCTGCGTTTGGTGGGTGCAGGGGGAGCCTGCTTGCACCCAGCTATGTTTATAAAACTGGCTGATGAGAGCACGCTGCAGACCTCACTGGAGCCAGACTAGGCTGAAAACGTCAGGACCAACGCAGTGCAGCGAACCAGCACATTTGCAGGTGGCTTAACATTTCCCTGAGGGGTGAGAGCACGTTTTGAAAACAGAATGGAGCTGATGAGAAAAGCACCACCCTGCAGAAGCTACTCTATGCCCTTTAGAATAACATGCCACTGCTTCCCACAGGGCTTTAAAATATACATCAAAGCTAGCAGATGCTTAAATAGCAATGGGCAACTCAGCAGAACGCGACAGCTTGGGCTTTGCAAGGAAGCGCAGGCATCATCTCTCCTTTTTGCAAATGCCTCTTGCTGAAGTAAAATGTGTTCAGAAATGCACATAGCTTGGTTACAGAGCATTCCTGCGACCTCATCTGAACCAGCTTAGCTCTAAGATTTAGGAAGAAAAAAAAATAATATTTGGTTTCATATGCAGGTAAAGGATCCCACCTGCTTTTGAAATTCAGCGTCTGACCGAGATTGGTCTACAGAGCCCCTGTGAACACTGTCCTGTGGGACTGCATTTTCAAAAATAGCTTAATGAATTTGCTTTGTCCCTCAGTGGAAGGAAGAGCAGTAGCTCACATTGCACAGAGTCATCAGGGGCAACGATACAGGAGTGACAGCACATGCTGCAGCCACTGGACCCTGAGGGTCCTTGTCCCTGTGCTGCGAGGAAGCCTTGACTCAATCGCAGGCCCCACTTACCCCAGTTATCGGCATGCAAAGCCTCCTTTAGCCCTGCAAACCCACCCAACATGCTGAAGGAATAGTGGCCCTGGGGCTCATTAAATGGATTCATCCCACTGCTTCATTGTGGGCGCGAAGCAGCTACGTGCAGGAGCTGCAGGAAAAGAACCCCCCATGCTCAAACGCTGTGTAGGGAGAGCGGGCAGCACCGGAGAGTTTAAATACGTCCTTGTAACCTCTGCTACAGCGATACAGTGAAATCCAGCACCGCTTCGGTAAGAGATGCTGCTGGAGAAGCGCGCAGGCAGCGCAGTCCCGCAGTAGCTTAACAGAGAGAGGCAGAGCAAAGGGAGCAGGCAGCCAAAGAGGGATTGTCTTCCTTGTCCCTAATTCACCCTGAACAAAAGTTCCGAGTCAAGGTAACAGGCTCACGGGTAGGAATATCGGTACCACCTGCGTGGGCTGGGGACAGGGCTCACCCACAAGCGGCACAGGCAGGGACAGCGGGCGGGGGGTGCGGGTGCCCCACACGCCGCTGCAGGGAGAGCACAAACACGCTGGGTATCAGCGACCAGATCCGACGCGATCCGTTTTACATCATTTACGCTGCGCCAGCAGCAAAGCATCATTTACAAAGCTGGGCATTACACGATCGAGCTCACAGCTAAATCCTCAGCTGAGGATGCGTTTTGTGGTGTAATTCTCACACCACTCAAAGGCCAGGGTTTATCTGCTCTGGCCTCTGCACTGTGATTTTTATTAATACCCACATAGTCTCACAAGTCTTTACAGCATTCGTCGCTCAAGTCAAAATAAAAGCAAGAGACCCTAATGAGGTGCCAAACTTGCCAAATGGAACAGAAGCTCAAAAAAGGTACACGTAATAAAGGCAATTTTAAAATACAGTCTTTAGGTTAAGACTTAAAGGAAAAGAGGTCCACAGGTTTGGGAGTTCCTGGCTGCTGTGATTTCTTCCAAACGCCTTAATTCCCTCTCCCTATCTGATCAAAGCATTTCTGGATACGCATATTTATTACTGAGCAGGAATGCTACAGCAGCATAAGCATCTGTCTGGTCAGAGCCCAAAGCAGAGGCTGTTCCGAGGAGCAGAACATGACACATGTTTCCAGAGGTGCTCAGCTCCACGCTTTTACTGTGGATGCTTCTTCGGATCCTCCTTTGGTGGCTTGGCCAGGGCAAGTGCCTGCCAAACACTTAGCTCTCCAAATTCCTTGCACAGAAATATTTTTTCCCTCCTTTGGAGCTCGGCAGATATTCTCACCGCTCTGCTTTTGTGCGTACAAATACGACATCTCCCCACCCCGCCATGCAGCAGCCTGCGTTCCCCAAACATCCCAGATCTTGGAGGAACAGCCGGCACCGCGGGTGAGGGATCGGGCAGAAACCAGGAGCAGCAACTGCACAGCCCAGGGGGCTGGCAGCTGAATCGACACCCACTGAGGCACAGGCTGGAAGGGGAGGCTAGCTCGCTGATTAAATGCACTAATGAGAAATTAAGGGCATTGCACACAGCATCACACCCTGCTCGGATGTAGCCGGTCAGTGCCGCGCGTGCCCACGCCAGGCTAACCCCCCTAACTCATTTATTTAAGCATTCAGAGTACTCCAAAGTTATAAACATCCACCTCTTCTCCTCCCCATCGCCTGCATCACAATTATGTCGGAAAGAAACTGCAAAACCAGAACACGACGATAGTGGGATTACCGAAATAACTCCCCATTCCCTTATAATTAACAGATAACGCTTCTTTATTTAATTGTTTCTGGATTAACACATCATTCCAAAACTCAGCTAGAAAATGGAAAGGGAAGCCTGGGCTGGTGTGCCTAGAGCAAAGTTGAATTTAACATGCGAGGATAAGGGGAAAAAATAGACATAACGTGAAAAATGTCATTTAGCTCTCTTTTCCAGAAACATCACGCTAAGTGGTAGGCTGGCCCCCTGCCAAAGCTTGATGCATCGAAGGTCACAGTGGCTTCAGCACGGCCATAATTTCTTATGCTGAGCTTCCATAATTTGATTGTTAAAGTTTGCAGATTTACATCATATCCAGGCAGGGAATTCTAAGCTGCTGACTATCAATTTCTAGCACACAGCATTTCTACAGGCAGACAGACGCTTTGGAGCGCAGGCTTGAAAATACTGAATATTTTTCCTTCCGGACCAACAAGCATTATGGATCCTGAGATATGGAGCAAAGGGGTAGAGACACCGGTGTGAGATGTGATATTTTGGGAGGGCAGAAATGAGGGATTGAGAGGTTAAGCCCCTGGGGGGCTCTGCAAAGCCCCAGGTACACACAGTGTTTGCCTCAAAAAAGGAAAGGCAATTTCTCTCTGACCAGCCTGCTAGGCTCTGGGATGGCCCCGGACCCATCACAGCTTGTCTCTTCCACCTGACACAGCAGGGATCCCTATTTCAGAGTCACTCTTCCCTAGTCTTCATCACACGTGGCTTAAACCGTACGTCTGCACGCCCCGACGCGGGCAGCCAGAGCAGCAAAGAGCCAGAGGCACGCGTGCGCGTGTCCCCGTTTTCCTGTCCACAGACAGCTCCTGCCACAAAGCCAGCCAGACGCAGGACACCTTCAGGCAGGCTGCAAGGCACGAGAGCGTTGGAGAAGGTGCAGAATAAGGAGCTAGATGTACCTGCAGGAGGCCACCGCAGTTCCTTCCTATCCAAAGGGGTCTCCTATAGAACCTGAGACCTTGTGATGCTCCCCGCTAGGCACACCGCTCCCCCAGCTTGGTACGGGCATCGTTTTCCCCACCGGTTAGATCAGAAATGCCTCTTGCCTGATTTCTTACAAATGGTAGTTTTAATGGGTGACCAAAAGGAGCTGACCGAAGAGGGATGAGTGTGTATAAGGGACAGTGCGCCGGGTTACGGACGAGACCGGAGCAGATATGCACGTGCCAGCACAGCCAGCCACCACGACGGGCTCTATTCCCCCTTCCCACAAGCCAGCCTCGTCCCTGTCCCAGTCCTCTGTCTCCAAATGGCCACTGGTACTGATCCACATCTTGCATCCTGCATCACCTGATAGCACGCTATCCTCATGATGATTTAATTTGCTCGATCACCGCTCCTAACAGGCAGCAAGAAAGGTCCATGACTTGTGTGACTCTGGTTAAACTGGTAACGCTGCCACTGCACGTGCTAATTGACATTTGGGCGTCCTTCACGAGTGCTCCACACGAATTCCGAGTTTGGATCTCCAGCATCATTAGAAAGAACATCGCTCTCAGCAGCAGCTCAGTGCTGGCTGCTTCCATGCTGGTTTTGTCATTTGGACGCAGGATATTTCCCTGTAAACTAGTTGTTAACACGTTGCGTTTGGGTATGTGCATTTCTCCTTCCCGCCTCCCACTTTTTATTTCTTTAGCTATTCCACAGAGTCTTGGAAGCAACTGGCACTTTCGCACATAGACACATGAAAGGCGTGTGTGATTCTGACTGAAGATACTTAAAATCAGATTTAGAAGCACCAGGAGGGCTGGGAAAGAGCTTGGGAGGTCAGCTAATCCCTTGCTTCTCTTTTTAATGAAAAAGGCACAAAACTCTTCTCTCTCTTGCTCTCTTTTCTTATTTTTTTAAGAAACAATCTAAGGACCTGTTAATATTATTGGGAAGAAAAAAAAAATAAATCACAGCCCACCTTATGCTCTTTTCCCCTACATTTGTTAGCACACATGGCTTGTCAGTCCTGCAAGCATTTTGGGCAGGCTTTCTAGGTGTTTTATGACCTCTAGCAGATAGGACCATGCTGAGAAATTCCATTCTTGCCCATTTCCATCAGCAGCATGCAAACCATTTCGGAAAGTGTTTTGTCTACAGCTCTCTCACAAATGCTCAGCACTGGAGATTTTGACATATCTCAAGTATTTGTTGGCCTGAGCCAAAGCAGGAAGTATTAAAGAATGCCCGAATTAAGGAAATAAAAAGAAAACAGAAGAATCATTTTGTGATCAGACAGACTGCTTCAAGTTGATCTAAACCACTTTTTTCTTATTCATTTTTTTAAACTGTTTTTCAGCTTGAGCAAAGCCAAAAAAAACCCACCAAAAAACCCAATCAAACAAAACCCCAAAAAACAAACAAACAAAAAAGAAAAACAACCCACCCATCTGCTTTTTGGGGGAAGGTTTATCATACAAGTTTTTAAAATCTTACTCCCTCGTGAAGGACAAGCGTGCCTACCGCTGTGAATCAACTTGTGGCAAACCCCACAAATTCTCCATGCCTGCAGGAGCTCCTCTTTGGC
>JAVJGJ010000036.1:6064878-6081522 GCA_035590215.1 Microhierax caerulescens | reverse complement strand
AGCTGCCTCTTTAGCCCCCCCCCACCCCCCCCTTCCCAAAAGTATCAAGGGATTCAGCTGGAGCAAGACAAACACCGGATTGCAGGACACCTCTCTTCCTTCAGAGCCTGCCACTTGCTGCACTTCTCCTTCCCCAGCTCCAGAGCTCTTTGCGGTACGTCTGCGTTGCTGCGCTGAGCGGTGAAAGCCTGTCCTGGTGGAGAGGTGGCAGTGAACGCGCGCGGCTGGCACGGCCCCCATCCACCCTGGACCTCTACGCATCTGCCAGAGGACCTGGGTCCGCTTTTGTTCCTCCGAGCTCAACAAAGAGCTCTGCAAAGCCTTTCTAGAAAGGCGGTTGGTGGGTGTTCTGGTGCAAGTGGTACCTCCTGGCTGGGGCACTGCCCTTCCCCCATCAGGGAAAGCCTTCCCTGTGCCGATAACGCCGGTACACTATGGATGCTGTGGAAGCCACAGGAGGCACCGTGAAAGCTAGGAGCAGAGTAGCACTAGCAGCACAATAAATTAACAGCTGGAGAAGCAGTAAAGAACTGTATTTTCTAAGGCTTCTGACCTGAAGTATTTTTTAATCTGACGCATAAGGCTTAGTTTCTGCATTTTTCTGTTTGCCTTCCCATTTATCAGGTGGATTCCTCCATTCAGGACTCAGAGTAAACAGGAGCACAAACCCTCACTGAGCAAAAGAAAAAGAAATCAACCTCTCTGAAGTTTTACTGGTACAGCCTGTTATTCACAGAGAGCATTTCTGTTGCTAACAACTTATTTATGTTAAATGCACAGTCACTCATACACATGACAACAGCCACCTATACCCATCAAACCTGCAGACCACTTTTTCCTCCTTTCCTTGCATCCTTTTAGGATTAGCCTTCAGCTTTCTGTGGAAAATCTAGTCTTTATAGCTCTTCTTTTGATCTCATCCTACTCTCAGTTCTTTCCTGCTTTATCTTTTCTAGCATCTTCTTTTCCCCCCAGTCTTTGCTTGCCACTTTTCTTATCACTGACGTACCTGACTTTTGTTCTTGACATACAGAACTTCACCCAGTATGAATAAAATTAGCTGTAAGAAGAGAAATAAGGTTGAACTTTCAGTATTTCCACTTGGGGAGAGATGACCTAAGAAACAGCTCATCTCACATGCAAGATGTGCTGTGATAACCGGGTACAATTCGAAATGTGCTCACCTTCCCCGAGCTCAAGACAGGCACCTTCAGCCCTTCCTCAGGACCTAGCCAATGGGGATATCACCATCAGCGCTGATGTTCTTTGGATATAAACTTTAATTTCTTTGGGGTTTACTCCTATGTTTATTAAGTCATGGTATTAATACTTTCTTATCTGGATATTTATTATAGTTGAGCTGCTCGTGAGGACGGAGGCTTCACCTACGGTGTCTGAAAGAACAGTGGCTGAACGTTACCCTCTGGTAGCAGTGGAATTCCTCTCTGCCTCATGACTTCTCCCTTCAGAGAAGGGTAGGGCAGGGCTACAGCAGGTAAAATGTAATATGAACTCAAGTGGGGCAGGGCTACAGCAGGTAAGATGTCGTATGGACTCGACTAGAGCAGGGCTACAACAAGTAAAATGTGGTATGAACTCAACCAGACAGAATTAACATGGAAATGGGGGTGGCTTGAAAGAAGAGAGGAAGCACAAAGACAAAACCCTGAAAAGAAAAAAAAACCAAACAAAAAAACAATTAAAAAAACCTCCACCAAAACCACCCTGCAGATGTGGAATCCTGCATCTGACCAACCTGCTGCTCTGGTTTATTGAGGACTTTCTGAAGGCAGGAGTACTCCACGCTGAGAACTGTTTTTCTACAACTCCAAGCTGAATTTCATTAAATCAAAAATACATAAAGCCTAAACCTTGTTTTCTTTCAATTTTAGTGTTCAGAGAAGTAGAAAGAATTGATACATCAGTAATAGCAGACTGGCGAGAGAAGATTTTATGATTATAGAAATGCTGAGGCACTGCACTAGAAAGAAATATTTAAGCCTTTCTATTAAAGTCACTCATATTAAAAAGTAATGGAAATTTTAAGTTCTTCAAGGCTTTACTTATTTTCATCAGAGTGATACCAATAAGTAACAATTTGTCGTAACCGGAGCGCTGAAACAGCCGTCCTGCCCTCAATAAGCAACTCTGGACCACGTAAACAAACTCGGAGGTGGGGAGAGATGCAGCTGCCTCGTCTGGTCCCCGTAGGAGCATCTGCCCTGCGCAGGAGGACACGGTGCTCCCTGTTGGTTCTCCTGCTGCAGTTTCCCCTCTACCTCCCAACCGCTACAAAACTCCCTTCCCAAAAGGCAGGTGCCATTTACTCTTTGATATTCGACCCAGTGGTCAAATATCATTTTCTGAGGGAGGGAGGAACGAGCTCCCAGTTGGGATGCGGCAGAAAAACCCCGCTCCGATGGAAATAAGCGATGCTGTAAATTAAGTCTCTGCAAATGGCTTACAAATGGTCCTGTCTCAGCCAAAGCAATCCAGCAGCTCTTTCAAAAAGCTTGAGGAAGCCTGAACATTCCCCAGCTCTGATGTACGCTAATAGACATGTTTTCCCGATGTAGCCCGTGCTACATGGCTGGTGCACACAGGCAGCCCTGCAGAGCCAGGGGGAGCCCTGGATGCTGGCAAGCGGAGGGCGATTTACTTCATCCAAGGTCAAAAATGCTGGAGAATTTTTCTTAATGCCGAGACATTCCCATTTGCCCTGCTGATGCACTTAAAGTTGGACTTGTCGGCGCTAATTGATTTGCAGCCCTTGCGGTCAGAGGGTGAGCTAAACTTAAATACCAGAGGGGGAAGGTTAGTTCAATATCTTTCTCCGCTATCACATCTTCTCCTTCACTGCGCCGAGAGCAAGGTGCTTCCCTGGCTCCTTTGCATTACAGGACTTTGCCAGTCCTGAGGTTTACATCAGTTTTCACTTCATTTACTACATTTGCGTCAGAATGAACGTGTTTCCGATGACAATATGGAAATTGCCAACCCCTGTTTGATGAATGAATGAGCAGGAGTAGACTAGTAACTCCTGAAATTGTGAAATTGGCTTCCGAACAGACCCAACCTCACTATCACCTACTTCTACAACATTTCAACTTCTATTTTCAGCCATTTCCATTCATTCAGCATTTCAGCAAGCACACAGCTTCATTAACCATTATCAGAAAAGTGAAATCAGCTCATGCAGGAGAAAAGGAACAAGAAAGTTAGCAGAACCAAGGGCTTGCACAGCACTGCTGCCACCTGATGCTGCAAATCCCTCAACTCTGTTGCAACGACTAGAATCGCTCTAAATTTATTTGAGCTTTAAAATGGGGTATCTGAATTGCTGTAATTTTTTTCAACTGCACGTTTCTTTCTAGCTCCTTCCTAGGTAACTTATAGTAATGTTTCCAGATGCAAATATTTGCAAGGAGAAAAAGCAGGTCACTGAAATCATAGCATTTTTTCCCCCTCTCACCTGTTTCACAGTTCAGCATCCCTGACCCTGTTCAGTTCATCAGCCTTCACTCCACCTTTCCTCCTTTTGGTCCTTCTCCCAATTTTTGGTCTACTGTTTCTTCAGCTTATTCTTACAGATGCCAGCTCCCATTTTCCTTGGTTTTACTCTTCAATCTCTTGTTTTTCAGACAGTATTACAGATGCTGTTATTGTCAGGTCTCCTTGTCAAGACATTGCATGCAACTGTCTTTGGAGATATCGTAGGACTTGGAAGGACTTTGTAAGACTAGTTAGGGCAAGACATGATCTACTCTACACAAACCCTTCCTAAGGGATGTCTGTGCTGAAACCCAGTGCCAACCCTTCAGTAAAGAGGCCAGTTCGTGCAAGAATCACGCAGCTCATGTGCTAGAGGCTGTGCTTCTAGGCTGCTGAGCTCCACATGCAGAGCTTTTGGGGACTCAGATCCCATAATATTCACCCTTCTCACTGAAAAATAGCTCAGAAAACCAGGCCTCCCTGCCTGTGCAAGTAGGGCAAGTCTCCAGAGAAGGTGATGCACTCAGAACCCCTGCAAATCCCTATCATTGCCATGAAAACTGCACGTCCATTCTATCTTGCCAAATGTTAATTGCTAAAGCACTGCTTTTTTACCACCCCCACAGCTTTACACACTAAAAGCTGTGTTATGCAAAAATAAAATCTTCTTTTGCTTTTGGAAGGATTTTAATTGGCAAGGGGGGAAGGCACTTCATATTCCATGCTCTGCTCATCTTTGCCCACCCAGCAGAGAACAGGATGGGGTCTCCCACCATCACACAGAAAGTACCACACAAGCAACTGATGGAAACAGACTCAGCGGCCTGAAGATGACAACCCACAGGGTAGCAAAGGGAATACGACACACGTGCACAGAGCTCTGCAAAGGCACCTCCTCTCAAACATCAACCTTCCCTCCCATCACGTAAGCGTATCTCAGTCCTGCGTCCTTCTGCAAATACCCAGCTTTTCCTCGTGCTACCCCAGCACCAAAATCCTGACTTGCAGCCTTCTCTCCCATCACATCGCTATCCGTGGCACCATTCACCAGTTTACGCCAGCTGAAATGGAGCTTGCAACGTTTTGGTGGTTGGTTTTCTCTATGGAGAGTTGTCGATAAGCTTTGCTTTAACAAACACCCTGGTTAAGAGCGATAACGTTCCATCCAAAGGCATCTTTCTTGAATCGCAATTCTTAAACCTTGGAATATTAATTATTTTTTTTTTATTCTGGGCTGAGGCAATAATGTGTTGTTCATTTTTACAGTGAGTCAGCAACACTTTTTCAAGGCAAAATAACTTTTGTCTTTCCTAATCAGTCACATTGCATACTGCGTTTATATCTGCCTCCCTTACATCCCGGGAATTTGTTCCTTCCCTTTTTACTTTGAACAAAGCCCTGTGTCTGGAACTGTATGTTTGAAAGACTGGGGCTCAGTAATGATGCAGAAGCACTTTGCATTCTCTTTTCATCAGCGCAGTTAATGACAAAGACCGCAAGAACAGTCAGAACTGGGCCCCTTTGTTTTCAAACAGCTAATTTTTTTTTTCCTCTTGTACACCAGAAGATCAATTAATCTTTCCTCTTTAAGAATCAAAAGTAGCTGTGATAGCCTCCCCCAGTTCTTGCCTCCTCCAAGTCTTTCAGCCCCCGCTTTTCCTACGTGACCTGATGGCAGCCTACCTCCGTCTGGCTCTGGCAGGGGACGGAGGGTGGTGGTTGTGCTGGTGGGGCAAATCTTCACTCGTTACCACTTCCCAGAGGCCAAAGCGGGTGGTTTACTTTGGGGAAATTACCCATGCAACAACGGTCCCAACTGAAGCAAGTGACATTTGTAAAGGAAAAAACCAAAAGGAAAACAAGCCAGTGTTTGCTCGTCAGATCTAGAGCTGAAAATCGAGTTGGGTTTGCTTTTGGCAGCTTACTTGGAAAGAAAAGAGGAAGCAGAAGAAAATGGCTTCATTTTTGTGTAAAAACAGCCCCAAAGCCTGTCCTCTCTCTGCATCAGCCCTGCTACCGGCTCGCCTTGTCTCTTGGGCTCTGTGTTTTCTGCTCAACTTACTGCCTGCGGAGCCGGTTACACGTTTGTTGGCGCAGGACAGCACGGCGCTGCTAGTAGGCACGGGAAGGATGAGCAGTCCTTGCTCAGGGAAACCGCTACCATCTCTTGGCTCCTAACTATTAGCAGGCAAGGCTGGCGAGTCCAAAACCAGGGATTTCTGGTGCTGCCTGTCCATCCGGTCCATTTCTAACCACAAGGTTTCTCCGAGCCGGAGAAGCGGGTTCGCATCCTTCTGCTGCCGACCATCAGTTCCCCGCTGCTCTGAGCACATCAGGGAGAACGGGGCCCTTTAAGCGCTTCAACTACCGATTTCTTTTTACCAACAAATTAGAGACAGATCCTGAAAGTTCTACCACAGAGCTCCTACACGGCGGGGGGCTGAGCGGGGGGCACACGCTTCTGGGTGGCCACACTCCGTCCCCAAGCTGCACCTTCCACGAGGCTGGAGAGACCTGAGCGTACACAGGGAGGGTGGCCTTGGTCACTGAAGCTTTGGGGGTCTGGATAGAAAATAAGAAGTTGCTAGAAAGTGCATGAACGTCTGGCGTGACACCCCGATCTCGTGCTGCTGGTGGTGCCAGGCGCTCTCCTGTTGCACTGCAAATGTTTACGTGGAACAGAAGGATTCGACTAAACTTTGAGCCTGGAAAATCAGAACATTAATCAGGCTGCAGAAATCAACCAGCAAAGCAGGGAAGGAGGATGCCAAACCCAGAATTAGTTCCAGGGATCAGGAGGGACAGACCCCACGTTTAACGTTTCACTCTCATAGCGGCAGAAGCTAAGCTCCCTGCCTTTGAGGAATGTTTATATCCCGGAGTTACAGAATTGTTTGTTCTGGCAGCAGCACCAGAATGTTTTGAAGTGAGGAAATGAAAAGACAACAGTAAGTCCATTAGATTACGAAGCAAGGCAGGGCTTGAAACGCTGTGGAGACCAAAGAGCTTTCAAAGGCGCACGAATGGTCACCAGCCAGAGGCTGAAGCCCTCGCCCAGCCGAGAGCACTGCGCATGGCACGATGCTCCAGAAGCACCGTTAGAGGTGACTCCCGTTTGCAAAATTCAGGCTCAGGAATGAAAAGCCTAAGAGGGACGCCTGCCTCTCCCCTGGCCCGCAACAAGCCTTTACTCTGGTATCAGACACCTGAGTCCGATGCTTAAGAAAATGGGAATAGAGACGTTTGTTTGTCGTGCCGTCAGAACCAGCTGGAATTTACCGCAAGCCCAGCCCCCCCCCAGGCACTGGCAGCTTGGCTTTTGCCTTAGAAGGGACAATCTTTAACCCACGCAGCCATTCCTTGGCACGCGTGACCATGGGGAGGAGAAACACAGGAGCATGCGGTACATCCCACCCTCCCAACAGACTGCTCTCCCCCGCAGGATTAAGGGCAAAGGTGGACACCTGGGTCCACCCCGTTTCTGCTCACACCATCCTTCGTGCCGAGGCAGAGGCAGCATTTGCCTCTGTTACCACGCTGACACGTCCAGAGCGAGGGAGGCAGCCCAGGGCAGGCAGCGATGCTCGGAGCAGCCGTCCCCTCGGACCGCTCGTACCCCGCACACCGCGCATCATCCTCCGGCTTTTGCCAGGGCACCGCTGCTCGGCCCTGAAAGCCTCCAGCCACATCCAGGTTCGTGAGGAACGACAGGTCCCGGCTCAGCTTGTTTCCCAGGCAGCCTCTGTGCGATTTTAGAGACACAAAAATGAAAAGTATGCTTTTGGTACCGCCAAAAATATTTGCCTCTTTTGGATGCGCTGGCTCTGTTGCATTAATTGCTTCCCTCTCTACGCTTTATTTTAAGGTGAGTATTAATTGATTACTAACTGTAATCACAATTATGGTGTGTTATCCTGATTAGTGGAAGGCTTGATTAACACATAAGAAGGTGCTACTGTTTTCATTTGGGGAAGAAGAGATGAAATATGGTTTTACACCATGGCTGAAGCGACAATTTCACCGGAGAACGCGGTGCTAATGCAAGGTAATTAATCACCTGTTTTGGTAATTCACAGCAATAAAATATTACTCGTGGCACAGAACGTACTTCTGTAGATTAAACTTAAGGGTATAGGAGATATTTGGCTTTAGCTACTACATGGTTTAGCTGTAGTGCACTCCAGGCAGCACTTTGCATTTCTGGGTTGCAAAGCATCTTTGTGTTCCAGCAGCCCAGGGCAGCAAGAAGCGTTGCTCACCACTGCTCACCATTGCTCACCATTGCTCCCCCAGGGCAAGAGGCAGCACGAGGAGCACAGAGGGGGACGCCCCGGTCCCCTCTCTGGTGGCCCAGGTGCTGTGTTAGCTGAAAGCAGATCACCCTTGACCCAGGTACTCCCGTTCCCTCGTTAAACAATTCAAGCCAGTGCTCAGCTCTTGCATTGGCAAAGCGTTTCCCAATATCCGACAGAAATCTCAGCCGCTGCTGCCAAAGGCTCTCGCTGTACTCTAGCTGGCGCGAATAGCAACCTATACTCCTCTTTTTTTCCGCTGCTTTTTATCTATTCAAATACCATCGTCAGTCTCCAGGCTAAGCAACTCCAATATCAGTGGTCCTGCATGAAAATCTCTTCAGTGCTCTCTGCCGCATAGAAAACTGGTATTTATCGAGATGCTTTGGCTGCTGTATCCCCGGGTTGGCTCGCGGTAGAGCCACGCGGCGACAAAAGCTATCAGATCGCAGCGATGCCGCAATGACTTGCAGTCCCTGCTGTTTTGTTTTTTTTTTTGGGGGGGGGTGCCAGTAACCTCAGAGGTGGAAGGGTCTAAAAGCTCTTTTCCTGACCCTCTCAGCTAAGTCGCCTGCAGGTAGTAGCGAGGAGTTTGGTAGCAACAGGGAAACACCAACACGCATCCATAACGAAGGCATTTAGCAAGTTCCACAGCAGACAGAAAAAGGCACGTAGCACCAAAGTCTCTCTGCTATCCTGAAAAACCACCAGCAGCCGCAGGGTCAGCCAAAGGGTTGGATCTGTTCCTCGGAGCTCATCCTGTGCGGTAGAGCCATATTACATAGAGATCCACCATTAATTTTATTTATTTACAGTGTCCCCTCAGCTGAAATCAAGGCACAGGGGCCCCGGGAAGAGTTTCAGGACCACAGTCATTTCAAACCCAGCATTTTCTAAGTATACAATTTTAGAGTCCATCTTGGGAAAGTTCTTATTTATTCTCCTCCTGGTGAACGTGACCTCGGAGAGGGAAGGCAAAGCCAAAAAAATCAGCTCAAAGCCTTAATTAAAAGGCAGCTGACTTTCCGAGGGCTAAAATTAGAGTAGCTCTACCAAAAAGCCATGAGACAGCGCCTGCTTTCATCTCACACCTGGTTCTTTGTCCCCGAAACGAGGGGAGGGAGAGAAAGAAGTAAAGGGCACGCTTAGAGCCTGGTGTCCGCTGACACTGATAGACCTCATTTACTAATTAATCTGCTCTGATTGTTGCCGCAGTCAGGAAATAGATGAAGCTTTACCTTTGAGGCTACGTGGTATAGCTCAGCCTGAAGTTCCCAACCTGCAGCCCCCGTGCATCCCGTTGTGTCCCAGCAGCCGTGGCTACCGCTGGAGTGGTCCAGCTGCCCCTGGCAAGTGCTGCCAGCGCTGCCCACCCCCCGCTCGCCCAGAACAGCCACCCGGGAGCCCACCTTCAACCCCACGCACAGCCCAGGCTACATCCCAGCAGGCCTGAAACACGATTTGTACCATCAGCATTCCCCCTTCCCCAGCCAGTAGCAGAAGAGCCTTTTTGACATGCCGCCAGATGCAGGGCGATAATGAGGATAAATTACCTTCTCCCTGCTGCTATCATTTCACAGACAGCTTCATTAGCTCAGCTCACCGGTGCAGCTTTGACAGGGGGACTTAGTTTTAACTAGTGATTTCGAGGTTTGCTTTCTCCTACGGTAGCATTTTGCAGTCCAGGCCCGCGTGGCGTGCATCGCTAGGTAAGTCCTTTTCCTTTAACAAGTGGTATTTCTGCCTAGAAAACCTTAGAGCTCGAGGGAGCTGTAGGAGGATCAAGAGCATTCACACATTCCACTCCATTTCATAAATAAATGAGGAAAAGCATGACATCGTTGGCCATCGCATTGGTCCCGTAAATGACAACGCTGCTTTATTTTCCCTTATCTTGCTTTGGGATGAAAACCACATCAGAGACACCAAAGAGGGGGAAAAAAAACAAAAACAAAACAAAAAAAACCCAAGTAGTGTGAATTGCCACAGCTTGTGAAGTGGAACCACATTGATTTCTACTACAGGAAGACACAGCCTTTCGTGGCTGAACCAGTTTTCTCATTTATTCCTATTTGTGCAACGCGGTACAGCCACATCACCGAGCCAGAGGGCCAAGAAAAGGGATGCCTTCCACACAGGCTTCTCCTGATGACTAAGTCGTGACATTCTGAGCCAGGAAAATAATCACTGGAAAGGGGCTGATAAGGACACGCACAATTACCATGTAGAATCAGAGACCTGCGGTACTAACGCTCCACTCGGAGTCATCATATTTACTCGGAGGAGAAGAGCAGCTAAGCACAACGCCGGGCAGCCACAAGATACCAGAGGAGCAGATAGAATTGTTCTGGCTCCATTCTCTCCGACAAGAACGGGCTGACGGATTCTTCCTAGGTGTTTGCAGCACATCTGCTGTGCCAGGCACGCGTTCGCATCGTGGCGAGGGGCAACGGATAGGCTGCGAGCAGAAACACCGGGCAGGGAATAAACAAGAGAGATCTGATTTTACAATGGGCACATCTGCTGAATAGCAGCTCAGAAGCCAGATTTCCTAATCACATTTTTATGGATTGGTACCGGAGCAAAATAAAACCTCGGTTCTGCCTGAACACAGAAAGCAGGGCAGGGCCAGAGCAGCTCCTTTTCAGCTGTCATGCCGATTATTACATGTAGTCCTGTCTTCTTTGAGCTAACACCTCTTCTCAACCAAACCTTTTTCAAGAAGAAAATAGGGGGTTGTCGAAATAAAAGCGTTTGGTCCATTTCAAATTTAAAAAATTTGGAAATCATTAAAAAAAAAATAAAGTAGTATTTGGCTTTGATACATTCCAGTTTTTCCATTTAGTTTTCTCCCCCTTCCCACTTTGTTTACAGCCTTTTTATTTAAAAATATTTTGAACTCTATTTATAACTCTATTTACTGCTATTAACTAATACCTCTGCAATTGCTCCTTAATACCTAAGGCTTCAACATTTCGATAAGGTGTCCCAGAAGGGATGCACCACAGGCTTCAGCACTGCAGAAGAATTTGAATCTTTTTCTTTCTGAGCCCATAGAAGAAGAAAAAAATATATTTCTATTTCCCACGGGAAACGTTTGCCAGGTTTGTGCATCAGTACCACCTCAGAGAAGCTGGGAAGGCAGCACTGCAGGGGGACGCGCGATCACAGCCCTACACAGACTTTACTATCCTCGAGCTGGACACAGAGGAGAGCCCGCAGCACGGCAGCAGCGTTATGAGATTTATAAAATGTCGTTTTTCCTATTTTTCTGAAAGGGTGCGGTTGGGGACAGAGGGAACCCCCTGCACAGAGAAATACAGAAGGGCAGAGCTGAACAGGGTGGGCTGCACCAGCAGCCTTGGGGCAGCTGAAGTTTGTGGTTCCTATTTTGGATACGAGCCACAACCACATCATCGCGCGCCGTACAGACCCCCAGGCACACAGGCTGCCCCCCAGGCTTTTACCGTCTCGCCTTTGATTTCTGTACCCTGTAGCCATCTTAGCTTCCAAAGGCCTGGATTAAGCAAACATCAAGGACTAAAAAAAAAAAAAAATTGGAAGAAACTCCTTGAAATAAGAAGGCTTGACTAAATATTCATTAGGGGGTTTTGTTAAAAATCAGTTGGTGAATGGTTCTGTAGTTCCCGAGTTACACTTTTGATTCATGTTCTTCGGAGTCCTGCTTAAGTGCATAGGTAAAATATTTTCTCTGAAATAACTACTCAGAATGTGATTTACTGCCTTTTAAGAAAACTTAAGAATTTCAGCTGTTCAAAGGAGTCTAGAAGCCTGAGCTCAGGGACTCTTCACTGAATCAAAATTAAACCCAGTCTGAAATAGAGGGTGATTTTAGTGCCATCTCGACATCTTTGAAACGCCTGTTTGTGCCCACAAACACAGTCACAAACATAGCCATTAAGAGTACAATTTTTTTCCTCTCCTCCCCACTGTAATTATTAATTAATTACAATAATTAATTAATAATTAAGGGCTCTTCCCTTAGCATTCTCAGCCCCCAGCTCGGACTAATACCTTGGCACTGCTTGTTGGCTTAAGCTTAATCAGACGCTGAAGAACTGGCCTAAGCTAGAGCAGTAGATTATACAGCGAGTTTGGAGAGTGTCTGGAACATTCCGCAAAAATAATATTGAGGAGAGATAACTGTGATAAGGAACAGGCATGTTGCTTACTCCAGCAAACATCAGAGAGCTTATCACAACACTGCCCAAGAGAACGTGAGAAGCTACAGCCTGACGCTTCCAGCTCGACAGGACAATAAATAGGATTAGGAGACCCTCATCCTTCATTCTTTCACATGGTTAAATGAAAAGGCTTTTTCTGTGCTCCTAAAAACATGGTCGGGTTAAGAGAGCTGTGTAGACACATCAGCTTTCCAGATGAAACCATTTGCCATCAGGGCCATAAAGATGTGACTGGACTTTATTTATTTGATTGTTGGAACCGAATTGATGGGCAATTCTCAGATCCCTCATTTCCGTGCTTTCTTATTTAGTTGCAAAGAAGTTTGTTGGTTTTGGGTTTGTTTTTATATACATATATATATTTGCACATATTTTCCCTACACTCCACGGTCAGTTATTTCCAAAAGCCCACTAGGATACCTGGGAGAAGGGCCACTGTTTAAACAATTTACACCCTGTGTCCCCTTGTCCTCTGTTGTTTTCATCATGATAATTGAATCAGTGAGTTACAGAGCTCAGCAGCAGTGAAAAACACATCTCAGGGCATCAGAGGCCACACACTCGGTGAGCTGCAAAGGAAATCACTTTCATTTTCTTGCTGGGGAATGCAGATCCACAACACAACTGATTTTTGCCCTGGCCACACCAGTACAGAGCAAGTCAAACTGCACGTAGAACAAGTAAGGTCACGTGGAGGGGGGGGGTGGGGGGGTGGAGGAGAAAATACTGAACTATTCCCAAATCCTGCTTTTAAATTGCAGCCGGTTTGTGTGTGTGGCTGCTGTGGGCTTTATGAACAGAAGTCAGCAATTTTGAGGGGAAAAAGGGACTATCGGATCGTTCAAGCTGACCTCCCATCTACCACAGGGCAAATAATTCCTTCTAGTTACTTCTTTATTGAACCCAATCAATTGTGCTGGACCAGAGCAGATCTTCCCGCAAGGCACCCAGTCTCAAAGCGATGAGTTCAAGAGATCACTTTCCTCCGGCAGTTTTGTTTAAATCATTAACTAACCTTGCCGATTGCGTTAATAGCAAAATAAATAATAAAACTTTACGTTCTTGTGTTTCCTTCCTGTTGAAGGGCTCGAGGTCCTTCGCAGAGACGAATATACGGAGCAGCAGTAGGTACAAGCTGCTGATGGCAGCAGTAAGAGGATGCAGTGGAAATGTTTGATGGGCACTGGTGGCCGGAATCCTTCACGGGGATGAAACTGTTATTATCAATTAGTCTTGAAGATAGCACCCTGGCATACATAGCATTAAGGATTCACTAACAATGTCACAGCGTGAGCTTGTTAAAGCCCCACTGAATCCTGATTATGCAATTGCAAAGAGGAAGGGTGATTGCTCCAAAGATAAAAGCTTCCAAGGGAACGCAAAGAAGTTAACACCACACAGAACTGCTTTCCCTTTCATCTCCTTCCCTTTAAATTAGTTTGCTTTCTCTATATCAAAATGTAGCGGCTTCACACTTCTGGCCCCTTCTCAAAAGCAACCGAGGTGGAGGGAGAACAATACGAAAGAGTTTGCTATTCTAATTGCTCTAATTTCTAGGAAAATGTCACTGGCTGGATCTGGGTGGGTTGTTTTGTTGTGGGTTGGTTTTTTGGTTTTTTTTTTTTCCGTTGCCACCCCAGTTGGTACATCTATCTTTGTCAGCCAGCATGAAAGCAGGCTAGATCATGGCATGCCATCGGGATAGGAGACAGGTGTCAGTTCCAACTGACTCATCCAAGCGGGATCCCTGCTCAGCTTTTTCATTCTCTTCCCAGCACGATGCAAAGCAGAGCGCCCAAGAAAGGGCTGTGCCACTGCGAGTACCATCACAGCAAGGATCCTTCCATCGGTCACCTTGGTCCCCTGAAACCGGAGACAAAAACACTTCCCCTGCCAATTATACGTCAACTGACTTCTCGCCTCTTGGTAGGTTTTGAAGCAGTGACACTCCTTAGCCGTCACGCTTGTGTCACCAGCCATTTTCTGCTAGCGAGGCTGTGGAATTGAATTTACCCTTCAACTCTGCGTTCCCACCGCCGGGAAGTGTAACAGGGTGAAGCAGCAAACAGACCGGCATGGCACCACGCTAAACATCAGCCTGGCCAGTGGACCAGCATCGTAGCTTGTAGCTGTACTGGGAAGTGCACACACTGGGAAGGCTGAGTTGGAATTCTACCGCCTGGGAAGCGCCTTGGTCAACCTGTTGCCTTGCAGTACAAACCATAAACTTAGATCTTCAAACAAGAAAAAAGACTAGTAGTCCTTTCAGGGGACACTTTCCCTTCTCTCTCGTCTGCTAAATTACAGTAATTTTGTCACAGATGGCATAAAGGTGGAAAGAAACACATCTTGAGCATCACCTCTCTACAGCAAAGGCAGTGTTCTGCGAAACAGGCGGTTCCATTCAAAATGCTGGATCTTTTCCTCAAGAAAACAGAAAATTTTAATTCCCTCAGCTAGTTTTCTGAGCTCAGAATGACAGAAATAGTTGAGGCTAGAGGCACCTCAGGAGGTCATCTTGCCCAAGCAGGGCCACCTGGAGACAGCTGGCCAGGCTCTCACCGGACAGCTTCTGGAATATTCCTGAGGACCAAAATTCCACAGCCTCTCTGGGCAACCTGCTTCAGTGCTCGCTCACCCTCAGGGTGAAAAAAGTGTCTCCTGATGTTCAGACACAACCCCCTGTGCTTCAGTGTGTGCCTGCTGCCTCCTGCCCCGTGGTGGGACACCCCCAAAAGGTCCCTCTTCTACTGCTCAGCAAGGAAGGGAATATATAGATTGAAGGTCATTAAGGTCACATGAAGGTCACCAGAGATCCCTGTCAGCCAGTGACCTGGCACGCTGATCCTCCATCCTCCCTGTCTTTATCCAACCCATCTGTCATTATATACCATGAAATATATATGGGTAAATACAATATACGGTACGCACACATCTAGCGGGGGTGGGGGGGGTCTGAGGGTCTCTACACAGCGGTGCTAGCACAGGGAAGATCTTGATAATTACTAAAACTTTATCTTCTGTCTTTCTTAACACGTTCTATGTAACACGTGCAGCAGACAAATGGACTGTCTTCTCATTTTCACTGGCAAATATGGAAAAATCGTAAAACTATCCTAAGAGACAGAAGAAAGGGATTTCAAACTGCATTAATCCTTAAGACCATCTACCGCCTGTTCGCCCTCCCAGATTTGCCAGGCATGCCCCACCAGCCCCATCGCAGCCGCCCGGGCTAGCAGGTGCACATTTGGCATGGCAAACCTTCTCCTGGCCAGCACAGGAGCCCAGTTCCCCAGTGAAAGGGGCAGCACTGGGCCACCGCTCAGACCCAGGGCATCCCTACCTTCATCGAAAGACAAACACGAGCCCATTAAAGAACCCCGAGACCACCGTACCCCCAGCTTCGGCTCCTCATATCAGCGCCTGAAACGAGGCAGGTTGGGCGAGTTCAGCCTGAACCAGATTCATTAACCTTCTAATTTGTGCCAGTTCCTCCTCAGAGCAGTCTAACAACGGCTGTGTCACACACAGAGCTCCGCTTCTCTCCCACCACCCCCCCTAATGAAAGGAATTGTAAACCCCGTCTTCCTACTCGCTCCTAAACCCCGTTAATTTGCCCGATGAAACGTTTACACCCTTCGCACGCTGTTAGTTTTCAACAAGGTGTTCCTGAACCACCCGACGTTCTTCAAAGACCCGGCTGCCTTTCATGGCAGTTTGTTGTGGTATTTCATTCCCTACGTACAGTGCAAATCAGAAAACCTGCAAAGCTTTCGCATCACAAAAATAATTACTGTCTGGTAGCCCAGAAAGTAATAAAATAATCTGCGTTAATTGAAACTATAAAACACCTGCTCCTCAGAACCAGCTTGTTCAATACCTCAAACAAAACACACAGCCCCCTGAATTCAGTTCCTGTACTCCGGATTATAAATCCTCCTCCTTTTCTCTCTTTCATAGCAATTAAAAACTGGAAGTGCTGGTATTAATTATTTTAAGATTTTCTTTCTTCTTTTTTTGGCAGTCATTTCCTCTGATAAAATTCTATTCCCTTAGGGAATTATACTTCAATTAATTCAACTTTTCTTGTGTCTCTTTCATGGAATAAGACATTTCAGCCTGTACTCGAGCCTTCAGTTCCCTCTTTTTCTTTTGAAGGTCGCATCAACAGGCAACAAACATTCTCCAGAACTCATTTATATCAAGCTTTATTTAAAAAAAAACGGTCCAGAAGCAGCCCCTTGCGGGTTCTCGCTGAGAGGAACTGACTGGCTGGCATTTGTAAGAGTCACAGAACTCCTGGAAATCGGTATTATCATTACAACCTTGTATAATTTTTATTCAGTGACAAAGTCTTTACTTCTGGGGCTGGAAGAGGCACCGCAGGTCACGTTCTTGGTGTTAGGGGGGGCATGGTGCAGAAAGCCTGAATCTCAGAGGCTGGAGCTCACGCAGAAACAGAGCGGCTTGTGGCTATTGAGCAATAAGGTGAGAATTAATTCAGTGTTCTTTGGAAAAAAAACTGGGGTTGTGAGAAATTTACATCTCCACCGAGCCTGGCACTAAGCAGCCCACCCCTCCGAGGCCGTATCTAGAGCAGCTGCTCGACGCTCTGGTTTCCTCCTGGTGCTGCGAGGGAATAAACCGTCCCTCCC
>JAVJGJ010000036.1:6027345-6052848 GCA_035590215.1 Microhierax caerulescens | reverse complement strand
GCCTGCTTTGTATATCCAAACGGAATTCTGAACAAGTGCTTTTAATCTTTAAAGGTCACGTTGGAAGCAGCATTCCCTACACCCCTTTACATCACTGCTGGCACATCACCCCACCGCGTACCTCCTGGAGATGTTTGCGGTGCCATGGGTAGGCTGAATGCTTGGTATGGAACAGGGGAAGTGGCTTGTTTTGATTTGAGTTTAAATATTTAGACATAATTTGCATCTAATTAACATGCTCATCAGTTTGTTACAAAAAAAAAATAAACGCACACACAGAGCCTCTAGCAGCTTTGTTAAAATGTCATATCCAAGACAACGCTGGTAAGCTGTGACAGATTAGCTCCTCTCACTTCAAAATTAGCAACAGTTCTGCTAAAGAAGGATGGATTTACCTGATGTGCAGGTAGCCAGCCCTGTCTCTCAGGAAGAAAGGCTCCTCTGAAAAATCCATCTCAAAATTTTGGTCCCTTTGAGGAGACTCTAGCATCCTAAGACAAGTTCCAACCAGAAAAGCGCTGGAAAGCACGAGCACAGTGACTAACGCTGCTAGTGCATAGACACACATTTAAAGCGTTTTGCCAGCGTAGCCTGTAACTTTTACACACATGAAACTGTCCTTACCAGAAAAATCACTTTTACCCCACTATAAGTGTTATTGTACCAGCGTCCTTGCCAGAGAGAAGAGTCTCCAACCAGAAAAGCTGACCCAAGCATCGCCCCTGTCTAGCGACCAGGCATCCCGGTGCACGAGCCGAGCTGTACGTAGCTCAAAGTCCTACACCGGCTACTACAGACCAGTATGAGAAAAATCCAATTATCTTAATGCTCTTGGAACCACCGTACCTGGGCAATATCATCCTCCCAGACACACGGAAGTGAAGGACTTCAGCATCTCTTGATTTTCATTTTATGACTTTTTTTTTTTTTTCTCCTCGCTGCTGCCCCCAGAATGCACACACCCACACACACACACATACATTGCATGAAGGAGGAATATATTTCAGATGGCTTTAACATCAAACCCAGAACTGGGTGGGGGGGGGAGGTCAACAGAAAGCACGAATAGCATCCCAAGTACCTGCCCTGTGTCAATAATACATTCTCTCTGCCTGACTGCACTGTGGCAAGCCAGTGCCGGTCTCCTCTACCTGCTCAGAATAACTTGCTCGTACTACATGCTAAAGGGTGGAAGAGCTGAAGCGAAGTGTTCTGGGATCCTCGGCTGCTTCCCAGCTCATCTTGCTCTTCAGTGATCCATCATTCTCCCTCTCTGGCCCTACTCATCTGCCCAGTTGACTTCAAGTGCAAACTGGGCTGGCTAGGGAAATTGAGCAAAAAAATCAATATATACATTTCAAAAAGCGGGAGACAAATGGACTTATCTTCAAAACTATCTTTGAGACTTGAAAAGGAAAAAAGAACATATACAAAAGAACTATGGACAGAAGAAAGAGAGATTATTAAAAAAAGCATCCGTTGAAAAGAACAATCTCTTAAGCATCAGGAAGAACGCAGAGGCCATGGTTCATTCCAGATACAAAACATTCCTACTCCCTGGCTCTTGCAAAGGACCTAAAAAGTAATAAGGCATTTTCTCCGTTTGGAGAAACACAACACACTTCTCTAACAGATTGAAGACGTAAAGCTAATCAAGACTTATTCACAGAAATCAAACCTGGGGAAGTTGCCACTTTAACAGACTTTCCTGACCTGTTTTCTCGCAGAGGATTTACTCACTCACGTTCACCTCCAACAGACCATGCTCCTCTTCCTAAGCATTTTCACTTTGCTCCTGTATAGTTTCAGCATAGACAAAAAAAGAATTGTGGGGGTGGGGAGAGAAGCTTTTTTATGAAGCTGAAATCACCAGTCTGGGGGACAATAAAGCGTAAAGTGGATTTTGCAAGATTTATGCAGTGAACTATTTTTCCAAGTTTTGTTCTTTTTAAAGGACCTACCTTCCTTCAGGTGAATGTTAATAAATCATATGAAAAAAAACCCGAGTCTGTGCTCAGAAGCTTGCAGATGGGGATTATATTAATCAATATATACTCAGAATATCTTCGTGGAGCAAGATCTACAGCTAATGTAAATCAGCACGGACCGTAGAAAGCCTATTCCAATACAGTTTGTTATTCTAGCTGCTATAATTAGAAAAGGTGAGCTCCGGAGCGGGGTGTCTAGCCAAACGTGGGCTCATTTTGTCTTTCAGTGAGCTCCCCAGAAACGCTCCTCCAATTTGACAAGCGGCTGGAGAGGGAGAGATGTCACCTTGACAAGTCAGGAAGGCGTGGATGGAGCCACATCCCAAAGCAGGACCTGCGGGAGACACTGGTGATGCGGTAGGGGAAGGTAGAGCAGACTGGAGGCGGTGCACTGTGCCAGCAGTCCCCAGGGACGACGCTGATGCCAACACTGACACCAGCAAAACGCATCCCCTTCATCTCGTGCGCAGCGCCAGAGGAAGGTGGGCAGTGAAAAAAGGGGGAGGCAAAAATCCTCCTCGAGGCAGCATCCTGACAGCCGAGAACAAGGTCCAAGTCAGAAGCATTTGGTCGCAGTTATCTCACCTTGTTAGGACCGGTTCAAAGCCCCTTAGAAGATGGATCATTTCAGACGTAACAAACTACGTGATTCTATTACAGCCCCGTTTAGAGCCCACAAAAACTAGGTTGCCCGTGTCACCCTGACAAGGACTAGACAACTTTCTGATGTATCCACAGTGCAAAACTCCAAACCAGTACGCTTGACGTGGAAAGTTGCTCAAACAAGCGTTATCCAGGAGCTGAATTTATATTTTTTATTTTCCTTTGAATCAAAGATTCTCACACCAAGTGTTGGCCACACAGCAATGTGCAAGCAAACAGCAGATGTCCCAGCAGCTAAAGCTGTGGTGGTGGCGGCGCTGGTATCGTTCCAAGAGGTTTGGAGAGAGTCGGTTCTCTGTCACATCACAAGCGGCAGTGATAGACATTAGGGATGTAAAGCCCGTACCTTGCCTTGGGCTGCCTGCCCGCGACATCCAATTTCAAATTTTTTGGCGCTCTTCCTTTTAGTTCAATGAACTTAGCTCACTTTTAATGGCATGGTTAATTGCCTAATTGTGAAAACGACTGCATTTATCTATTAAAGCAGCATCCTTTATGGAAATAATCTGTTTGCCTGAATGAATTCCCCTACACTTCACACAGCAGGTGCTAATTTGTTTTGTGTGAATAGGTAGATAGCTCCTTAAGTATCTGGGTGCGCATTAGTATCTCACAATTTCATAATACTGTTAGCTTTGCGAGTGTCGAAGATGACAGATGTTCATTAGACAGGGCACACACAGCCCTCCCCTCCCTCAGAATATCAACTTGCTTCATGTATATTAATTAGACTCTCCTAGAAACACTCGTGCAGAGCAGGGCAGCACTTCATCCTCATTCTATAGACCAGAAACAAAGGCACTAGGGAGTTAAATAATTCACATGAGATCCCACAGGAGACCTTCACAAACCCTGGGCTCTGGTCTGACCGGCATTGCCTTCCGCTGGGAATAGCGTCAGAAGGATGCTAGTACCGAGAGCAGCGAGCCCCCATCTCCACGAGGGAAGGATGCGAGCACTGATGTTGCTCCTCCATCCACAGCTACCCCCCTTGGTGGCTTCTGGCCCTTGTGCAGAGAGGTCCCTCCTGCCTCAGCTTCACAAACTGCTCTCCAAAAATATTTTGCATGCCCAGCATCACCCTCTGAGGGAGACTGGCACATTGGCCGTTAGTAAAGGGACAGGAGTCCTGCCTCATCTTGTTCCTGATGCTCCCTTTGAGCACGCTCTTTGCCTGTAGACACCTCTGAGTACTTTGTGAGGAAGCAAGAACTCCGTGCAGCTTCTCCCCCTGTTGTAGGAAGGAGCCCATCCCATCCTCACCCAGTTTCCACCAGGAGTGCTATAAAGCCCCCCTAATTAAAAGCAATGGAAAAGGGCTTGTCAATCCTTGCTCCGGAGCTGCTAAGCCTGGAACCCCTCCTAGCAGCCACAGCTAATGTAAAGTAAATGCCCTATAAATAATCAAAGGGGAAGAATCATTAGCCAGCCATCTTGTAATAATAATTCGAAATGAACGTGTAATTTATACAGAGAATAATTATAAGACAAGGCCCTTTAACCATAATGAATGCGCTGAGATAACGATAACTCCTGCAGGCTCAAACCCTGCCTCGAGGAAGCTGCATTTTTTCTCTTGGTCCGAGGAGCTTCCTGGTGAGGCACAGAAATGCAACGGGGCTGACTGCCGAGGTCCAGGGGCTGCGCAGGTAGGAAACAGCTGCCGCTCACGGCAGCGGCTCGCCAGGAACCGCTACTAGTCCTTGCCCTGCTACATGCCCCGGGGCCAGACACACGTCCGCCGAGGGAGCTGCGAGGACGAGGCCAGCCTTCAACAGAGCAGCTTCGGACTCCGAACACCGAGGCTCTCCACCTAGCATGTTGAGCAGCATCTGGCATTTATCCAAAGTCCCCAGGGCCTGGCCTCCAGCATCAGCTGGGAATTTCACCACGGGGACACCCCCCCACACTGAGTAGCAACCCCAGCCCGCGGGCTGCTGCTCCTGTGCCCACATCCCATAGGTCCTGCTGTGGGGCACATCCAGAACGAGGGAGAAGCCAAACCCTGTTTGCATATGATGATGCACAGGTAAAAGAGATAAGCAAGGAGCCCAGGAGCCTGCAGCTCGCTTCAGCATCTTTTACTGAGGTACTTCAGAGGCAGGAGATTACAGACCATCCTCACGTGAAAATCCTTTGCCTGTCTGTGCTGCACCCCTGACAGCTTCTAGCCACAGCCAGAGTGATTTATCCAGGTACAGCAGCAGCTCTCCCATCAAGCTGCATCCCAGGGGGAGGCTCCCTAATGAGATCTAATGGAGCAGGTGAAATAAGGGGCAGAGAACCTTCATCCCATGCAGCAGCTGTCACGTTGCTGTTTATCGCGGCAGCCAGTCTGCAAGGCTCGCCCCAGCACTGGCAGGAGGGAAATGCTGCTCTTGACTTATTCTTCCCCCTTTAGAGTGAATTCTGTGAAGTCAGGCTAATAAGCAACCTGACTGCCAGCTTTGCCAGGTTGGAGGAGGAGGCTGCTGCTCTGTAGCACAGCAAGTCCCAGGAGAAAATGCCAGCTAGAATTGGATAGCTCGCGCAGATGTTCAGCATCTAATCTGCCAGGCAGTTTCCCCCTCCCCACCTTCAGTTGCACATTTCTTCCCTTTTTCTCCCAACAGAGAATTAAAGTTATCAAGGCTGAGGCCAAACACAACACCAAGGCTTTCCCAGATAATGAAACAGGTCTGCAAAGCCTCCAGGCAGCAGGGATCGGCTCATCCCAGAGACGTCTGGGAACGGAACCCGACAGAATTCCAGAGCTGTACCACCACCACAAAGCGCTGTCGGAGATCTCCTGCAGCAGGGACTCCACGAAGTCAGAACTGATTCCTGCCCGTCTTACCGCTACGGCCAACGTGGAAACGTGACGGCTCTTCTCCAGCCAGCGCTCTCCCAGCAGCGAGAGGGGCTGGGAAAAAGCAGGATTTCTAACAGATACCCTTCGCCATTCCACAGGTCTTCGAAGGCTTCGGCCAAAAACTACCTGAAGAGAGCAGACAGCTATCAAAAGCTGCTTTTGATCTGTAGATCAAGGTCTCAGAGCCCAGGGACACAAGCTGTTTGTGGCCACCCTGAGCAGAGCTCCCATCGAAGCCGCTCGCCGCCTGCCTTTCCTCAGCCACCAGTGTCACCCCACCGGCACAGGGAGGGAAGCAAGTTAAACCTCGAACTCCAAATTAAGGTGATTTATAACCATTGTGTCTTATTTCTCCTCTGCACACAGCTCAGAACTCCCCACAAAAAAATAAAGTCGCAGGCAACATCACATTAAAATAATTTCCAGCAAGACTCTTTGATGCTGCCCCTTCAGAACAGAGTGGTTCAGCAATGACAATGGCCTTGTTTTTATCACACTAACAAATATTGATAATTTCTGATCATGAAAATATTTGATATAAAAATACCAAATTTATCAGTTTGATAATTGATAAACACAGCCAGCCACTTACCGGAACTCAGCTATCACTTCACAGCTCAGCACAAACTATTTTATTAGCGGCGATAGCACTGCAACATCCGTTTCCTCATGAAGTCGAGACCCCAGACCTGACAACTTCGTTTGCTTATTTCACTGCCAAGGCACGAAGGTTGCCAGCAAGGCCTCCATCAAAGCTTACATATGGTCCTTCCTTCAGCACGCATCAGCCAAGCCAGCCAGAGCATGGATGTGCAGCTGGTGGCACAGGTGACCCATGCCAGGGAAGAGGTGAGCGCCACAAGGGTGATGTCTTGCGAACACAATTGCCCACCTAATTTATTCCCTGCTGCCATTGCTCCTGCAAATTGCCCACTGAAGCGGAATAGGCAACTCTGCCAACGAGCTTTTGCAAGGTCTTGACGAGCTCTAATTGCCTACCCACACACCCCCAGCCACTCCTAAGGCACCCCTTAGCAAAACAGCCAAGCCCCTCACACAGGGTCCTGTTTTCTCGGTGCATTGGCACGCTGCACCGTGCTGAGCTGCTGCTGCTGCAACCTGCTGTGGTACAAGGTGCAGTCCAGCGTACATCAGTACCGAGGGCTTTGTGCAAGGGAGAAAAGGGGAAAAAACCCGAAACCAAAGAGATGAACTTTTAACAGCTTTTGGACTGGAACTTCTAACTCAAAGTTTCAAGGGTGACAAGATGTGGCTGCTGCTGGGCTAGTGACAGCTGATCACAGCAGTGGCTGCAAGGGTCCAAGCGCAGGCTGACAGCTCCGCAGCCGGCTGAGCCAGCACAAATCTCTGAACCCAGCTAAGGACACGGGGCAGAAAACATCGGGTCACAAAGCTCAGACCTCTCTTTTCCTCACACGGCAGATAAAGCCGCATCCGTTGCTGAGGCTGATCCTGTGTAAGCGTGGTCCTTGGGCCAGCACGGAAGCTGAGGCGCTCTCTGATGCTGGTTAATGTGCCCAGATCCAGAGCAGCCTTCCAGCCACAGGCAAGCCTAGGGCTGGGTCTAAACCAGCAGCTCAAAGGGAAGACTCTAGACCTTATTGCTCCCACCCCTTCGTTATCCCAGCTCCTGAGCGTGCCCACCACATCCCCCTATACACAACGACCGAACACGCCTTAACAGCAAAGTAGAGACCAAGAGTACTAGAATATTGCTCTAATGCTGGCCCACACCAGCATATACACAGGGAAAACAAAAATAAGGGAAGGAAGCACCTTTTTTTCTGCCCCAGCCCTGCTCAAGCCCCCTCGATGCTAACAAACACCCAGGGTTCAGCCCTGCTCCTGACAGGCATCCCAGTAACTGTTCCCTGCAGGAGACCGCCCCAGGGGCATGAGGATGCCACCGAGGGAACTGGGGGGGCCTTGTGTTTGTTTAATGAACTGAACAGTCCATATCGCTGGATTAAACAGTCTCTTTTCACATTAAGCAGCTTCCCCCATCCACAGCCCTTCGCCTGGCTAGACTTTATTCGTCGGACTGTTTTGAAAGACACTTTGCAAGGCAGACTTAATTTATGAACAGAAACCCTTGATTCCTTGGGGTTTTTTTGCCTTTAAAAGCTGCTAACCGTGAGAGCAGATTTACAACAGCACTGAGCATGGCTGCACATATTACACACATACTTACACCACGTTTCCACCGTGCTCCCCTGCCTGCTGGAGATGGAATTTTACTTTTTCTTTTACACCTACGACGACTCCCCTTCCAGCCCGTCCTGTCAGAGCCTGACAAAGCCATCTCAAACCCTCTTCCAATCTGAAAGATTTAGCGTGTCTTAATGGGTGCGATGTTGCTATTCATCTCAGCCTGTTGAGGGAATTACTAGATGGATGTACGAGCAGAGAGAAACAGAAACTGTAGAAGAAACGCAGCTTCCCTTCTGTTGGAAAGGACTTAAATGCGGCGGTGACAGGGAAGACTGGCAGGAGCTTGTAATCTGTAGCGTTTTATTTATATATTTATAAAAAATGCTATTTGCTTGCAGCTCAGACCTACAAGAAACCCCAGCGTTCCCATTCACAGGCCTGGCTGAGCCGAGCCAGGGGCACCCACGCCTGGCCAGGGTTAATCTCAGCACTGTGCTCAGGAGCATCACTCCGGCCCAGCACCATGCTGGTGGCAAAGCAAACTGGAGGGAGAACCAGCCCTTTGTGCCGACTTCCCTGTAGCACTGCAACGGGTTGTGTCACTGTCCTGTGTCACAGAAACCCACTACAGACTGGCACGATCTCTCCCAATACCATTGCCCAGCCCTTGCTTAGCTCACCACCATCACGGCAGAGGTGGTTCACGTGTAGCTACTGTGCTTGTGTCTGATGCGAGGCTGCGTCCCCAGCAAGGTGGAGTCACTGGGCCTCTCTGTGGGTTTCCCACCCCAGGATGTCACCCGATGGAAAACCTCTGGGAGATGGTACCACCAGCACATGGGAGCCTGGGCTACAGTGAACTTGGGGCCCTGCTCCCAGTCCCCTTCATCACAGCTGGAACGTGATGGGAAGGACCCATCAGCTGGCGCTGGAGCAAGAGAAGGGTTGAGGCTAAGGGAAGAAGCAGTTTCATAGGTGCCTAGATGTGACAAGGCCCCTTACAGCACCCCATGTGATGGCACCTCCCCGGAGCTGCACGATGGCAGCTTGATTGACGATACTGCTATGGGTGACAGCACCGGGACTGATACGGGCTGCACGCCCCCAGCCTCACAGCAATGCCCTGGGCACGAGCATCCAGCACAACACCTGGTGACACAGGCTGAAGCTACATTTGCAGCCAAGTTTTCTTAGAAAATAACCTTGTGCTCCACGGCCCCACGCTGCCAGCTTCCTCAACTGCACAGAGGAGGGTAAGTGTGAAATAAATTCCATTCATGCAACTTCCATGAAACAAGACAGAGGAGTGAAACTGCATTAGATTCTCAGAGTGGGCTTTGCGCTGCCCACCACGGGCATATAAAACAGGTCATTTCTCCTTTTCAGTAACATTTTATTTGAAGCCTGCTACGATGCCCATCCTATCGTCTTTTCTCTACACTACAACAACCATATTTTACTCTATCTTCCCTCTCAGGTCAGACTTTCTAGCCCTCTGACCATTCCTGTAGCTCACACCCATTAGTCAGCTCTGTCCTGAAGCCAGGTGGACCCGGACCCAGACACAGTGCAGAAGCTGAGACCCCACAAGTGCTGACCAGAATGCAGAGATAATCTCGTATCTCCTACAGACCCTGCTCCCACCCTAACTCCACCATCCCCCTGGCCGACTCATGGGGCATCTGCTCCCCTCCTGCGCTCAGCCACTTGTCCCCCTTTGGGACATTTCACACCTTTTCCCTGTTCAATTGGTCTACATTTTCTCCTAGAGCATCCTCCAGTTTATCATGACTGTTTTGAATTCTGTCCTTCTCCCTGATGTATTTGCAGCTGCTCCGATGCCTACACGCTTTCCAGTCCACCATCAAGGCTACTGATGAAAACACTGACTACCATCAGCCCTGCAGAACCAATATGATAATTTTACAGGGAAATAATTTGGTGATTGCTCTCAGGCACAAACAATTTTCGCAGCACTCTGCATAGCTTTGTTTGGACCACGCTTCTAACAGCAGTTCATGAAAATGCCACGCAAAACACAAGGTACACCGAATTTAGAAGCTATGAACACACAGCTGCCCTCCCTAGTGCAGAAGGCCTGCTACCCCACAAGGAAGGAATCTACATGGGTCTGATGTGGTCCATTCCTGATAAATCTACATTAGTTTTTACATATCTCCTCTTTTCAAAGCCTCCAAGTGGCTTGTTTGAGCAGGAAGCAAGTTTTCTTGCCTTTCTTCCATCAGTCTTGTGATGGAACCCCCCAGGCTCCAGCTAACCTCCCGGGCCATTTACGTGGAGGCACTACTGGAATACAAATAACTATCCCGACAATAAAAACGTGGGATGGTTTGAACTTGGCACAGTAGCTAGCTTGCCCAGAAAGACAGAGACTTCTGGAGGAAATACACCAGTATCTGGACTTTTAAGTTGCCAAAAAAAAAAAAAAAGCACACACCCAAAACACACCCCACAAAAAACCCATTCTGTTCTTTAATTTAGGGCCAGTGTAAGCTAGCAATTAGTCATAGGACAGGCTCCAGCTCAATTAAGACAAACAGCCCAGTGTAATGGAAGCAGTAATGTGACCAACAGGAGCAACCTGAGTTATAGTCTCAATTTTCTCCATGCCTGATAGATTTGAACTAAGTTCAAAGAAGGTCAAGTGGTTGACTTTTCGTTTGCTGATCTCACACAAAGTTTTTCTATCCATTTCTCTCTCCTCGTGAACTCTCTCTGGACCTTTCATCATTGTTCTGCATCCCCGGGAGCGGTGTCTAGGCCAGGAGGGAGGTCCATAACTGAATCTAAGGGAGGGTGACCCACAAACTTTGAGCGCAGCCCAAGGAAACATCATTCCCCCCCTCTCTCTGCAGGTTACCTTCTGCCTGGCGTTTCTCAGGCTTTTCCCTTCCACACTCAATCAAAGCACAGCCCTTAACGAGCACAAAGCAGGGTCTGAAGCCATCTCAGCGCACCCAAGGCAGCGAGGGAGGTTTGGGGTGCATCTGCCTCCTGCTCTTAAGCCTCCGTCTGCAACAGCGAGGGGTGGCCGACCACGTTTGTCACACGTGGGCTGGGGAAGCAGCGCAGCCCCGTTTCACAAGACGTGCACCCAGGCTGAAGGCTGCACGCACCATTCCTGGCTGGACATCTCCACGACGTGCAACGCTTCTCTGCAGGAAGGACAGAAGGAGTCAGCCCCAGTGAGATGCTCCCAGCAGGAGCGCCACTCCCAAGCCTCCATCCCTGGGAGCATCCCTGACCAATGCAGCCCCCTCTCGCACTTGTGCAAGGCAGCAGTGACACCCAGCGGCTGCCAGCCCTGAGCCCCCCCACCCCGGGGGGGGGCATCACTTCTGTCTGCCACCTCCTCCGAGCCAGGAGTTTGTTACCACAGCAGCTGCCCATTGCCGCACCAGTGGCTGGGTACCAGCACCGACAGCTGCTATTGCAACGGCGTTGTGTTCCCCATCAATTTATTTTGTTGCCTGTTCCCCCCACCTTGAATTTGGGGGAACCATTGCAAGGCAACAACACAAAGGGATCTCTCGCCATACAGAGTGTGGCAAGGGAGAATTTTGCCAACCTGCATTTCAGCCATCCAGATTGCATTCATTAAGTGTCACAGGCAATTAGCCCTTTTGCCAGCCTGACCTTCCTCTTGCCTTTTGACACGCTCATTGTGGCAGCTCATGGGCAGCCCACCCCCCCACCCCCCCGCACGGCTCCTGCGGTCATAAAGGTCTCCACAGCTTCTATACAGATCCCCAGATTCCCGCTGCAGCATGGTACAGCTTCTTTTGATTTTAATTGTTTGCTGGACAACCTTCCCCCCAGTTTTAGATCTAGGGGGGGTCGGTTCCCAAGGTAGGAGTTTCTGAAATTGGCCCTCTGATCTCTCACCGTCTTGTTAGCTCTGCTGCTAACATCAGTGAATTGCGAAGCTTTATTTCTACAGAATCAAGGAGTTACCTATTTATCCAGGGTCTCGGTGGCAATCAGGTTGCAGTCTTTTAAGTCCACACCTAAAAGATGCTCTAACCTTAAAGGAAGCAGCTGCTTCCTTCTCGTTCTTCCCAGATTTCTTCAAGCCTGCCAAACCCTGCGGCACTGCCTTCCTCCGCACCGGGCTCACAAACACATCTGAATTCCACACAGGGCCAGCCAGAATTTCGGTTATATTTCACAGAGCATCAATCACAGCAGTATTTACAGTTTCAAGTGGAGGGAGTGCTGACAATTTACACTTGGTCTGAGGAAAAATCAGTTTCACGCAGGATAAACCAGATGCTCTTTAGGATATTACATGAGAATGACGTTACTCGGCTGGGTGGTTGATCACGCTGATCTTGAAAAGCGATGATCGTAGGTCTTGGTGCAATTTAGGGCAAATAGGACCAGGGGATGCCTGGGTTATTTGGCAGGGGGTACCAGGTTGCTCCTGGGTCAGGCAGAACACAAAGCAGTAGCTGGCCAGCAGAACCAGAAGCTTAGAAGAGAATGAGGGACCCGTTTTTAGGGCAGGGGGGTGGCAGGCAGTGGAACAAGCTGCCCAAAGCAGCCAGCGGAGGGTTCAGCTGCTGCTGAGGTGCTGGAGTCAGGGTCCTGGGTGCCTGCTTGGAGGACACTGAGATCTGAGGTAGCTCAGCAGATCCAACACTACAGCCTGCGTCAGAGCAGCTAGACAGTACAACAGTCCTTCCGGTCATTAAAATTGATTAATCTTTGCTGATAGTTATTTTTGCTGCTTCCTTTTGATCACGTTGTTCCATTATTCCTCTTCAAAACCTCGGTCCCCAGCCTGTGACTCACCAGGCGCAGCTCTTCACCCTCATGAGTGTCTTTGCTTTCCCAGTGCCTGTGAAACTTTCCATTCCTGTCACTCCTGTAAGCATCACTGGTCTTTCTCCACCTAGACATTCAGGCAGAAGCCCTTAAAATTCCAAAGTCACCCACGATGAGACGCTGTCCCAGGACAGACTTTGACTTCCCAGGCTGTCATGGTTTAACTCCAGAAAGCAACAAAGGACCACACAGCCCCTCACCCACTCCCTTCCTCCCCAGTGGGATGGGGAGGAGAGTTGGGGAAAAAGCTAAACCTCATGGGTTGAGATAAGAACAATGTAATAATTGAAATAAACTACAGTAACAGCAATTATCATGAAAGAAAAGAGGAAAACTAGAAGTCCCCACAAGAGTGACACGCAATACAGCTCACCCCTTGCTGACTGATGCCCAGCCAGCCCCCACCCCACCCCCAGTTTATCTATGGGCACGATGCTCTATGGTATGGAATATCTCCTTGCCTACCTCGGGTCAGCTGTCCCAGGTCCTTGTGCACCTGCTGGCACAAAAAAAAACGAGAATTCCTTGGCTCAAGGTAAGCACTACTCAGTAACAACTAGAACATCACTGCATTATCAACACTGTTCTCACACCGAAACCAGAACATAGCATCGTACCAGTTACTGAGAAGAACATCAACTCCATCCCAGCTGAAACCAGAACACAGGCTCATTCCTTTTTTACACGCTGCCGAGAGCTCATCCCAGCCACAAGCAAGAAGGTTCTAGCAGTGCTATCGCAAACACGGAGCCAGAGCACCCCACCCCGGCAGAAATCCAGCCCGGACAGCACCTGCCACACACAGCAGCACCTACTTCTAATACTCCGCTTGTGCGTTCTCACCCGAGGGATTCTCATCTGGCGAAGGGGCACTGGTCCCTGGCTTTTCTTTCTCTAGCTGAGCACACCAAAGGGCCCACAGAGAATTACAACAGAGCCCTTCACCCCCCTCGCTGCACACCAGCCTTGGCTTTTTAGTCCCTTTCCCACACCACAGCATCATCCCACCCTGCTCCAGCCCCCAGCAGCACTACAGTTGTGCTGTCTGGAGTAACTCCAAAGCCTACCAAAAAAAAAAAAATTATCTCTTTAATCCCCTTCTCAGAGCAGAGATACCTCAATCGATAGTAAATTCCCTCACCCTCTCTATTTCTCTTTCGAAGGAGAGCAAACTTAGAGGTGTATTTACAGCATCTACTACAGGCATCTGCCTGCAACACCCAGTTCAGTAGCACGTGCCCTTCCGTACCGCTTTTTATTATGTGAAGAGGAAGCTCCAAAAGTTCCAGCTAATGCAGTTTCAGCCAGCAGAAGCTCCCACACACGCTGAAATCTGCTCCAGCCTTATCAGCAGCCAGCAAACATCCCATCATTTAGTAGCCAGAGACATCTCCCTAGCACCATGCAACAGCTTGGAAATTCATAAGAAAACCACTCCTCCCACACGCTCCGTGCAACGCACAAGACACACGAGACAGCCATTTCCCCTGCCCCAGTTTCTGTAGTGGCAAAGCATGTTGTCCCATGAGGCTTTAATGAGAGAAAGGGTTAATTGTCCTGCCCTAGAGCTCTGTGCTGGATCTGTGCAGCAGCAGCAGCCCCCCAAAGCGGGTAACCCCACTCACGTGTGCGCACAGAGCATCCTCACCAACAGGCAAGGAGTGTTTGTTGGTTTGATCCAAACAGCAATTTTCCTGATGCTGTTGTTCAATTACGATATAAAATGAGCCACATTAGGACCAAGAGTCTCAGAAGCTATTAATTCTTGAGAAGAGGATAATGAATCTAATAAAATTAGGTTTTCCTGCTCCCAGAAGGCCACTGTGAGTTATATACAAGGTATAGACTGCTGTGGTTCCCTTTAATTGCATCATGCAGACCTGGTGCTGATAGGAAGAAGTTGGTCTCGGGGATTATTAGTGGAAAATATTACATTTGCTCCTACAACATTGGTTCCCAACTAGCCACCAAGCAAGGATTTGCAACGGTGAGGCAATCAAAGAAAGCACATCACATGGGAGCCCCCAAGACTAAGATTTACCTTGAAATCAAAGCAAATCTCAGCCACTCACAGACCTGCATTGCTTCAACCCATCTACCAGCTCCCACAGCACGTGGAAACTAGTTAAAAACTCACCAGCAGAGCCGAGCCTTGCACGGGGGCACACCTAGTGCCGGTGGGCACATGAGGAGTGATACAGGCGAGACTTGAGCTCTCTCCAGAGCTGCAAGAGCTGCCCCGACATCACGTCCTTCTCAAGTGTTTATCATATTTTTTTTCCTCTCTTTGAAACAGGCAGGGCAAGAGCCAGCAAGAAGGAACCTTCCGAGACGAGCACGTGGCACAACCCAGTTCCTGTCACCGCTGGCCTCAGATCGAAGTGAATTTCATTTATGTCATGTGTCACCCCATCCCCGTCCCCCCCCTGCCCCAGGGGTTGCAAAGGCTTAAAAGACTGAGAAGTACACTGAATTCTGCAGCTGGGAGAGACGCAGGAGCACTGCCAAGGTGTTTAATTCCTCACACATCCTTGCTTGTTTTGTCCTCAGCTCTGGCATCAAAGCTCCCTTTTGCTCTGGGGAGGAGGTGGGGGGAACCCCCGCGTCTGAGAATTCCAATTCAGTACCTGCCTTTTATAAAAAGGTTTCCTGCCAAAACCCTTCTACCTGACGGATTTTACAATGTCACAGACGATGCTGCATACTGAGCTCCCAAGGCTTTATCTGTGAACCGCTGAATATTTGTTTAAAAATGAAGACATTCGAGTGCCCTGCTTTTAACAAAGTCAATCTGGTGGCTGTCAGCATACGATGCTGTTATGTCTCCTGGAGGAGATCTCTTCTGTCTGACTTCTTCTAGTCCTTTAGAGCTCAAAAGGTCCTTTCCTCCCCCGATGCAGGGGAGGCTCCTGTTAGCCATCTGCTCATTCACCACAGCGCAGAGGGTCGAATAGAAGCGACCATGGGTGACAGGAGGCAGAGTGGAACAATTTCTGATTCCTGAGAACCTGCCTGAAAGGAGTCCTTCTAACCCTTCTGCCCACGAGGAGACGTGGAGGCTTGTCCAGCCCGGGCTACGTGCTGAACCTACGCAGAAAAGTGCCTGAAGTGTTTCAAAAACTGGAAAGTGAAAAAAAATAAAATACCACAGACTTACTTGTAATGACATTCTCCAAGACTGAGGTTCCCTGATCATAATTTTAAGAGGTTACATTAAAAAAGCCCTACCAAAACTTTCGTTTTCATCCAGATGTCAGTTTTCACGCCCGAAGTATCTTCGCACAACATCTTTTAGCAGCAACACCCAGGGGCGAGGAGGCTTCTGTACCCTCCCCACCTTGCAGCCTGGCCCTAGACATTGCTTCCCACATGCCACCCGCAGATGCTGCCTTAAAGGCTCAAGAATTGGTTTGGGGGAGAAATTCTCCTTCAAGGAAAAGGACTGAAGGTCTATTCCCACTCATTTACCTCCTCACGCTGTACTAAGCGTGTGCAGCAGTCCCAGGTAGCACCCACATGCCCTCCAGGCTCACCCCTGGGCCACCCAGTGGGGACGGTCTGCAGGATGGCTGGCAAGGGTGCTGTCAACATCAGACAGCATCCCATCAGCTAAGCTGGTTCATACAGGTTTGGTTTGGGTTTTTTGGTTGGGTTTTTTTTTTTTGGGGGGGGGGGGGTGGTGGTTTTTTTTGTTTTTTTTTTTAAGAAAAGCCAGGTGCCAAATGAAAGATTTCTCTTCGGAATTATGAGTGACTAATTAACAATCAATAACGCCAATAAAAATTGATATTGAAGTCCATAAGGGACATGTGCCAATAACTGATAATTTGTGCTAATGAACCGAGAAAGCCTTCCAAGGTGCAGACAGGAGCACGTGAGCCAGTTCAGACCGAGACAATACAACCTGAACCATCACCCCAAGACCAGGCAGAAACTAACCCGGGGCTTTCTTTACTGCTGATCTTCTAAAAAATTTGGTATTTCACACACACTTCCACTCTCCACAGCCTCCACAAGCTCAAGATACAGGAAGCAACGTGAACCTTGGCCGTTAGCCTGAGCTCACAGTCCCTTCTGAAATCAAAAGGGAAGAGCATTACTTATTTTTATTATTATTACCCATGGGAGGCTCAGATAACCCAGGGCACCGCTGTGTCTGTGGCATCTGAGCATTCACCGATACTGCTGCTGCCAGAAGTTTAATGTATAATTTCAGTATATGTAAAAACTTAGCCTGATTATTAGATGGGAATCAAGAAGTCCTTGTATCAGTATAATTATTACATTGCAGTCAAGACGACCTGGTATTGTATGGATGAGATTTATGATCCAACTTGAAAGGAACATCTAGGATGAAAGAGCCGATTGAATCTCAAGGAAGTCTAGCATGTTCTGCCAAGAAGCATCATAAAAGGACCGAGATGACTGGATCATGAAGTGTTCAGAAGCCAACATCACCTCAGTGGTCTCAGTAAATAGCCCTCCAACTCACATAGGAAGAGAACTACACATGTGCAAAAGGAGGGATATATAATGTCATAATAACGATGTAAATTAATTCTGGGAAATAATGAAATGTGCATGGGACTTCAGGGAAATGCAATATGCTGTATAATCGTACATATGCATAAGGGGCACGTATTCGAGGGCAAGGTGAGCACATCAGGAGCTATCTCCCGGGGCCGTGATAAAGAATGCCTTCTAAACTGCAGGGCAAGCCGGAGGTTTCTCCCACCCATCTTTGGGTAACACAAGCAGCTCATGGAGCCTCAGCCTGTTCACGCAGAGCTCACGGGTGCCCACAAGCACAGAACAGGCAGAGAACTGCACCATCACCTGCTACACCTCAAAGCCAACAAGCTGCCCGTCCGCTGCTAGAGGAAGATCCTCGGAGCCCAGTTACCAGCTCTCCTCCACGAGCCTTGAGAACACGGGGCAAGCAAGGGCATAACGGACACCAGTTAAGGCAGCGTCAGGACCAGGTCCCTCCTCTCCAGCCTGGAACATGAACATACAAGAGCCACAAGGCAGCAAGCAGGGGGACCCGACAGAATATTTCTGAGTTCTTGGAGATTGCAACTGTCTTTTGGCTCAGTGTAACTACCTGGTGCATCGGGGCTTCAGAATGCTGCTGCACTAAAAATAATAGCCATCCTCACTGCCCAGGTAAGTGGATCACTGCATCCGACTCCAGAAATGCAGCAGTTATGGCAGTGGCTCCCTTGGCTCCATTTTAACCCAGTCACTAGTCTCCCTGCATCAGCGACAGACAGCTCAACCGCTCACAAGAGCATCCTGCGACGTCTCCAAGCCTTTATTCTGGGGCAGACATCAGATCTCACAGGACCTCGAGAGGCACTTTGCTGCGTTGCCTTCCCTGCAAGCTCCGAGCCACGCTCCTTCCTTGGCTGTGCCAGGAGAGCCCACTTTCCCCACCTGCCAACACCCTGAAGTTCATGTCAAGATGCCACCCAGCACAGATGACCCCCAGTCAGCAGTAAAGCAGGCAACCAGAAGGGAAACTCAGCAAAGACCTGGCACAGCCCCATCGCCCTGGCTCCAGCTGTCTCTAGGTTTTAATAGCAAAGGTTTCAAAAAAGACCCATCTCAAACCCCTGCGGGAAGCACGGCCATGCCAGGAATTTGCTGGCAGTGTGGCTGCTGGGGTGGCTTTGTTCTCCTACAAGAACAGGCTGGAGGCAGCTTCTACCAGGGTGGCAAAGATGTGGCTTCTACCAGGAGATGGAAAGAAGGTCTCACTGCAGCCTTGGCAGCCTGAAGGCTCAGTACTCGCCCGCAAGACACTAGCCCTGGCAGGGATGGATCAGCCGAGCCCTCTTCCCTAAAAAACAGGGGCTGCTGCCCCTACCCTCTCCCCACACAGCCATGCTACCTTCCTTGGGTGGAGTAAACCAGGGGGCCAGCACCTCAGAGGACCAAGAGCCGCCACCTCCCCACTTGGGACCAGCTTTCCCAGCAGCAGTCCCTCTGGAACGTTAGGAGGAGCTGGGGCTCTGGGTCAAGTTATTAGACAGCTGCAAATCCCCCATTTGGGAGCCTGCACTACCGAGCTCTTGAGCATGGTCAGCTGTGTAAAATAGGTTCTATGTCTGGTGCAACAGAACAGCAAAGGGAAAAAAAAAAAAAGAAAAAACTCACGCCTCTAACCAAAACCTCTAGAACACCCAAGCCAACTTTACAGTTTGAAGCAACCATCAAGTCTGGAGTCAGCTTTTCATTCTCAGAGGTCTGATAATTCCTTACACGGCATCTATGTCAGGGAAGCCGGTAGTTATGGGATGGAAATCTGCGCCAGAGCAAACCGAATTTGATCGGAATGAGAAAAACCAATGGAAAGGGCAGGCAGCTGGCTCCGCTTAGGGCCTTATTTTTAGAAAACATCTGCCAAGGGATTCAAAGTAGAACGGCCAGCTCCCTCGAGCACAGATAAGCCCAAGCGCAGGCACTAGTTTGTATTATTTAGAGACGTGGGATTTGCCACTGGGGAGCTGTCAGCCCACGCGGAGAGCAGCCAGCCCCTTAGAGATGCTGCAGGCGAAGAGCCACATCAGATGCTTCTGTGGGACAAGCCTCATGGAGGAAAGGTGCTGTGCTGGTGGGATCTCAGATCCCCAGGAGACGGGGCTGGGAGGGATCACCAAGGTCAGCTAGATGACTTCCATGCCCCAAGACTGAAAAGAAAGAGCATCTGGGATAGGAATGGAAAAAGGCACAAGGACTAGAAGTTCCTGCAGTTCCTTTTGATACCATCTGCGCCTGCCTCTGTTTCACCAAGCCTCAGCACTCAGCATCCTGGGGTGCTGGGGGGAACAGACACTTGCCGCCCCTCCAACCAGGTTTTAGCATGGCACTGTCCTGCCCTGGGATGTCACCACCGCAGCACGACCATGGCAGGTGGCACTGCTGACCGCTCCCCTCAGTAGCTTTGTGATGGGAACGTGCAGACTGGTGCAAACTGAGCACGGCTGGGACAGCCTGGAAGCTCCAGACAGCGCGTGCAGCAGTGCTCTGGGGCTGGCAGGTGTCACAGCACCTGAGGAACCTGGCAGGAGGATCCAGCAGGTCCAACTTCCCAGGGTACCCACAGCAAGGAACAGAACACAAAACCTAGAAGGGTAGCCTGCCCTCTGGATTCACGAAGAAGGGGATGCTCTTAGCCTGCCCACGCAGGTGAGGAAACCGATGCACCAAGCAAGGAAGTTCCCTCAATGACTTTGCCGGTTGGAGCTGGAATTCAGCCCAGGTTTCCCGATCCAGCAGCCACATCTGTCGCAGCCGCTCGCCCATCCCGATTCCCAGCTGCAGACAGAGCCCGCACCTCAGCTGCTAGTAGGGACAAGTGGTTTTGCAGGAGCCCTGCTAGCATCCAGGTTGTGCACCACCACAGATGCTGCCTTCCACCCTTGGACACTGGTGGCCTTTTTGCAAGATTTGGACAACCTGGAGAGACATTTGTTGAGATGTTTGGAGCAGGGCAGAGAACAGAAAGTACAAGGAAATAAGGGCTGCTAGTGCACACTAAGTCCCTTTCCTCCTGCTGGGGGTTGAAGGGAGCAAAGAGGAAGAGGAACAGAGGAATCACAAAGGAAAATGACTCATTAAGGAGTATCAGAATTTATTTACCTCCAGCAGCATAAAACACTGCAGCAATAAGGACTGTATTTAACTTCACACTCCAGCCATTCTCCATGGGACTCCAGAGGTTAATGCCTCCATTTAAATGGAAATTGAGTGCCAAATTATTAGCACCTGTTTGCAAAAAAAAAAAAAAGACCTCAACAAATTAAAGAATCTTTGTCAGCACAGCACAGTTCCCAGCAAGCGTTCCAGTTACTGCATCCCAACAGGCTAGACCCAGCTGAAGGTCAGTCCCAGTCAGCTGTACTGCTGACAACAAGCTGAGCATCCCTGTATGAGCAGCATCCCCAGATTTCACCCGAGCATGGAGGATAAACTCTGGAGGAAGACAACAATTTGGAGAGATGAAGTCAGCCAAGAGAAATGGGTTATACACAAGTAGGGACAAGTCAAACCAAAAAGGCTCTTACAGCGGTTCAATGACACCTAGGAGGGAAAAAAGTCTGAGCTGAGATTGTTTTACTGCAGGTACCTTTTCAGTGCAAGAGGCAGATTAAAAAAAAAAAAAAGTAGTTTACTGTGATTAAAAATACCCAGCTACCTCTGATGGACCCATGCATGGACGGGCACACTCTTCACTGGGTAAAACACCAGCTGGATGGTGGGGCCCAAGGAGTGGTGGGGAACGGGGTTACATCCCACTGGCGGCTGGGAACAAGTGGTGTTCCCCAGGGTTCGGTAATTTTTAAGGAATCCTGAAGGGTTTTGCAGGAGCCACATCTATGACGCCGACTCACAAATGCTTTTACAGGGAATGGTATAAAAACCTAATTTAACAGGTTACCTTTAACAGTCATCTAAAAATCAAGCCATTAAAGCCTTTTTTTTAACAACACCCTAAGGACACATAATTCATAGCTAATAAGTTCAAAGAAAATATTTTTCTCAAGTACAAGCCAGAAACGTTAAAGCAGTGGGTCTGGGTTCCTTCTGTTGGACCCTGCTAAAACCACACATCTGTTCCACCAGGCGAGAGCTTTGCCCAGCGTTAATCAAGTTACTCATTGCAAGCAAACACCCCAGAATTAGCCATTTATCTCTTCTAAAACCCACCTTTAAGACCCATCAGGCTCCTGCAAACGTTGTGGCTAATTTTGTTCCTCCTTTTGAGAGGTCTCCACATATCGCTTTGGACTTGTAGCTCACGGTTCACCAGGAGCATCTCCACTGCTCAGAGCCACGACGGGCACTTGAGCCCCGAGGTAGGGTAACACCAAACCTTTGACAACCAAAACCTTGACGAGAGCTGACACTTGAGGCAGTTACAGCACTTTGGACCTTCCAGCAGGACAGAGCACGCAGGCTACAGCAAATTTTTTTTTTCCCCAGCCATCTCCCATACAAGAAGGAACATCATAGCTAACCACACACACAGACCCCAGATGTGCAAACAGCTGGGAGCCTCCCGGACTTGTTGGAGAAACACAAGCCAAGCTTTAAGCTCTCTAGCTGACTTCCATTTGCTTGCCTGTCACCTTCCCAGCAAGTCACTGGTTTGGGGTACAAATTTCTTCCCCGAGTTTACAGCTAGAGCGGTCCGAAATGGGGACAAGAGGAAAGCTTCTAGCCACAGCTCGCCCACTGGAGGAAGGCACAGGCTGATTTCAGTGACTTGCCCAGCCTCAACAGGCATCCCTGGCGGAGCACATGCAGCCAGAGGGTCAGGGCTGGTGCTCAGCCTCCTGCATCAATCCTGCACCACCTCCTCTCCCCGGCACAAGAGGCTATGCCTGGCACCGCAGCCTGAAGCCCTTGGGGGAGAGCATCACCCGAGAACTCCATCCTCTGCAACCTCCGATCCCATCGGCCAGCTGACAACTAACGGGAAAGCATGTGCGGAACTCAGCACCACTGCCTCCTGCCCAGAGCATGCTGACAGCCTCCAGGAACCTTTTGCACAGGAGAGATGTCAGGCTGGAATCAACCCATCCCTAAAGCCATGGTGCAGCTCTTCCCTTGGCGCTGGCCTCGAGCTTGCCTCTTACCCTGTTTTTATCAAAGTGCTGAGCGCGGGGGGGAAACACCCTGGGGTTTGCCAACAGAGAGAACCAAAAACACACCCGTGACTGCATGGAAGAGGAATCTGGGTGGAGAGGGAGCCTTAAAAGGGAAACACTTGGAAGTGCTACTGCCTGGAGAAGAGTATAAAAGAATTAGATCATTTTAGAAATATTTACAGCTTCGCTGCATTGCTGCAGAAAAAGCTCGTGCTGCCATGTTTAATTTGTTTCAGACTTGGAAGAATAAATCTCATTAAGGGCTAGTGCTTTCTTTTCATAAGGAGAAAGCATGTGTTCACACTTAACTTAATTGCAAACATCCACGGCTTTAAAAATAAACCCTTGTGCATCAATCAGCGCAAGCTCTGATCCAGTCCCTGCAGCCACTCCAGTCGGAGCAACCCCACAAGGATGCTGCCAAAGGCAGCAAGAGGGGCCCAAACTGGGCACCAGGAGGGGGTGAGCGGGGGAGCAATCCTCTTCCAGGGAGAAATTCCTCCCTGCAAGCACAGGCACTACCCTGAAGTAACAGCTAGCGAGGATGTTGTCCCCCACACTTTGGTACCACGTGGTAAAAGCAGAACTCCAGGTTGTTCAGTACCTGGTTGTCATCCTTTCACATCCACCTTCCACTGCACCGAGCCCTTCGTCTTAGAAAAAAAAAAACTGAACACACGCATCTCCCCCCTAGAAAAACAAGCACTGCCTAATCTACTTCAAGATACTGCTTTCCTGAAACTGGGGTTAATCCTCTAGTGCTGCTATAAAGGGAGCATTAGATCAGGCATGAAATTATGAGACTGTCAGTTCTAAATAGAAAGGAAGAGCGATGTGTTCGAGGCCTCATGTGCACCGCTCCCCCCCCCCCATCATCCATACCCCCAGCCTGCATCCCTGCCTGCCCACGGACCCTTGCAGGCATTTGCAAACAGTCACTGTGCTACATGTGAGAATTAGTTGGTCAAAAGCATGAGTTATTCTTCCAGGGATTGTTAGCAATTTCAAAATCTAAAAAAAAAAAAAAAGTTGAATGCATCCTGACCTGGAAATAATATTTAAAAAAAAAACCCAACTTTAAAGGTGTCCAAAGATTCAGAAGTTAATGAAACATTACTTGGCTGGGTCCTTTTTCTAAAGCTTGTTCATTTTTATCATTAATCTTGTAGTTACCTCGCAGAAATAAAGTTGCACAGAATTTTGAGACAGTGTCATTTGAAAATGGGAAGTTAAACATTTCAATAATAGAATATTGAAAATAACCACTGTGGTTTATTTAGGGATACACACAAATCCTGACTAAAAATAAACATATGAAATTTACATCTAGACTATTTCAGTACCAAACATGTGTCTCTTAGGAAAAGAGCCCGTACTATTCCCTCAGCTGAGCAGTATCCCAGAGAATCCAGAATTCAGGATTCCCCCTGCTAGAGCTGCCTGCAGGGAAATGCCACGATCTAATATAATGATCACCTTTTTTTGTGGGGGGCTTATCTCCCACCTGCCTCTGTTCTCTGTAAGCATAACGAGGTGATAATTTCATCCGAGATCTTGTCCTGCTCCTTTTGCTTTCTCAGCCTCCACATTCCCAGTTTTTTTCCAAGTTACATGGAACAGAAGATGGGATGCAAAGAGACTGGGTAGCACAGCTGCTGCAGAAGCGCTGCCCTCTGATCCATCACCCGAGCGTGCTGTGCCCCCCCCCGAGCTCAGATCACCCCTTTGGTCACAGGTTCTCACTCCTGCAGAAAGCCATCACTCGCCGGTGACGGAGGCACTATGAGAAGACAACATGGAGTTTGTAACCAGTTTTTTTCCTCTTGAGGAAGTTTTGTAGAGCCCCTGTTTGGTCTTCAGCGCTCTGAGCCGTGGAAGAAAATGTGTCTGTAAGTAACGATGGGAGGTTGTCACCAGGTAGAGCAAGGAGCAGACACCCAAAGCAAACACAAGCCACACTGCTGCGTAATTAGGCAACCTCTACTACAGAGTTACTAAACGGTGGATAAACTTAACGACGAAGCTTCTGCAAGGAACCTTTCAGAGAGCAAAAGCTCCCTCAATTCTATCAATGGTTTGCAACTGAGCTATGGCTCAAGTTCGTTAAGCCTCCAGTGTCTTTATTGCAATAACATCATTGCGTGAGCATTTGCGGCTTTGCTGTGGGATTATTTTTTGTCACCCAGAGAGCAGAGCAATTGCATCCTGAACCTGTTTCTTGGCCAGATGATTAACCTCAACACTGGCATACATCCCCTAATTAGAATAAGCATAGAATAGAGCAGTTCAGTTGGAAGGGACCTACAAAGGCCACCTAATCCAACCATCTGACCACTTCAGGCTCACCAAGCTAAAGCATGTTATCGAGGGCATTGCCCAAATGCTTCTTAACCACTGTCAGGCCTGGGGCATCAACCACCTCCCCAGAGTCCCTGCTCCAGCATTTGACCACCCTCTTGGTCAAGAAATGCTTCCTACTATCCCGTCTGAGCCTCCCTGGTGCAGCTTTGAACCATTCCTGCACATCCTACCACTGGATCCCAGGGAGAAGAGCTCAGCACCCCCCCCTTCTCCACATCCCCCCTCAGGAGGGTGTAAAGACTTGCTTGCTTGACTTACAGAGTGGAATTACCTGCTCCTGTGCTTCTAAAAGGTCATTGTTAATGTCTGAGCAGCACTCTCAGACTCCTAAGCCCTCAAAGGCAGATTCCCAGGGCACCCCACTAAATAGCTCCAAGCTCCATCTTCTGAAGTCCAGGGTAGCAACTCCGCTGTCCTTTTTCCGCTGCCGTCCTTAGGGTTTTTTCCTTCTCATTACACTGAAAATCTTAGACTCAACCATATCACGACCACCGTGGCCAAGACAGCCACCAACCATCTCATCCCCGAGTCCTTCCCTGTTACGAACAGCAGGTCTGGGATGGCATCTTCCCTGGTTGCTTCAGAGTCCTTGTGACAGGACGTTATCACCAAGATCTGCTCGTCACAACTGCACGGTATTCCCGGTTTGATGTCCTTCTGGGAGATTTCATCTTCCCACACAAGGGCTGCCAACCCGGAGAGTTCTCTTCGCTGCCTGTAGAACTCCTCAGTGCGGTGATCAGTAACAGACACCGGCTACAACATATCGCTTGTTTTCCATCCTCCTAATCCTCACCCAAAGACTCTCAACCACTTCTCCACTAACCGTGAGGGCTGTACAGTCGAGCTTCTCCCTTACATAGAGGGTGACAGCTCTGCCACCCCTGCCCATCCCTCCTGGACAGCCTGGAGCCCTCCACCCCATCACTCCAGTTGTGGGACTCCTTCCAGCAATACCACTAGT
>JAVJGJ010000036.1:5981880-6006964 GCA_035590215.1 Microhierax caerulescens | reverse complement strand
TGTGACTGGACACTGGGATGCTAATTGGCCTTTGCAATAAATATTGCCTGATTATAGTTTGCCCGATTCTCTCCACAGCTTCCTACTTGTGAGCATAGCGCTCGCACACTTGCTTTTAATATAATACAGATTCATATATATTTTCTTATATGTACAATTAATTTAATTATATAAATAATATAACAACAAAATTTTAATAATTTCAAACACAAACTGTCATTTAATTGCTTTGTGTTCCTTCCATCGGTATCTGCCCTGGAACTGAACAGCCCTGTCAAAGGCACGTTGCTGCGGTGAATGGTTCTTCCATGGATTTCACCTTGCTGTGAGCAGGAGGAGAGTGTCTTATAAAACCAGTTCAGTATAGAACACGTAACGGAAACGTCAAACATATATGCTTAATACATTGGGTTGGGTAGAATAAGGTAATAGGGTTGCTGGGAGTTCTTGGGAAGGAAATTTGCTCTGGGGGTCAGCACACGGAATGAGGATTTTGCAAGTCAGGTTTGATGCCTGATCCTGCCACTGATCGGGAATGCGAGTTCATCTCCAGCAACGCTTTCTGTGCCTCTTTCCTCCCCCCCCAGCCCAGCCTGTGGTCCAGCCACTGGAGTTATGGGCTCTGCAGGAAAGTTCCTCCTGGCACCTTGGAAGGAGACGCACCTCCTTCCCCCGGCTTTGACCTCTGATATTTGCCAGCCCACTGAGAGATAAGGGCTGGTCGCAGCCCTATGCTCATTACTCAGCCATCTCACTAATTACCACCAAAGCCCTAGGTTGCAACTTTTTTTGCACAAACACCAGGTGCGTCCCCCTGTTTTAGTGCTGCTCGATTTCGTGAAATTGGGCCGGCTGTCTGAGCTGCCTCACCCCCCAAAACCCGGCACAGCAATTCCATTGCAAAACTGGAAGCAAATCCTCTGCTCCCTGCAGAACTCATTAGCCAATGATTGCAAAATGCATCAAAAAAAATAAGTATAAGTCCTCCTGCACTAGTTCATCACATTGGCTTCCTTCATCAACAAAATAAGCTCCTGCATGGTTAATGCCACATTCCCTGAATAAACTTTCAGAGTTTACTGATCTATGTTCTTATGCCCAGGGTAGTCCGTGAGTCCATGAATTAATTAACTGCATATGCTTGCTTTGCAAATGAATTGGTTTTCCGACAGTTTCTCAGTTGATCCCAGTAGAATTTGAATTACCTTCCAAAATGGGTTAGGGAGGGGATGGGAGGGAGAATCCGACAGCGGTTTGTTGGGGCCAGAACTGTTTTGACTTGGGCAACTTTTACTTCATTTATTGCCAATTAAGACAAACTTCTAATAACTGACTTGGGTATTAAGAAAAAAGAAAACAATTAAACAAATACTTAAGTAAACACCTCTCCTTCCACTTCTCCAGGGTCAACTTAAGCATTTCTCCTGTGAGGCAACGGGTAGCAGAGGAGGTTGGGGGCCACGTCAGTCATCATCTCTGTCTGCTGCTCCTCTGTGCTGATTACGTTGCGCTAATTGCTACACAGGGTAATTGATGAGAGCAAAGCAAAAGGAGAGCAGCCTGTCTGGGCTGAGGGCCCTTTCCCTTACAGGATTTTCAGTCTAAAAAAAATGTTCTCCAAACCTACAGAACTTTGAAGCAAACTTTCCACTCCAGGCAGTTGTGCCCAGATTCTCCATGTGGTGCTGGGTGGGAGGCAGCTCCCTGGCACTTGCTTCTTGCGACGCCTGGAGCTGGCACCGTAACACTTTCTGCAAGCACGGTTCGGCTCCAGCTGTGGTGAAACAGGACAAAGAACACGGGAGGTCTCTCTGTTTTGTCTGTACTGCTTGCTTAGGGTTTGTGACTTATCTCTATTGGCTTCCCCAAGCTGGGAAACGCTTACTCGGGTAGATCCGTAGATCAATTTATGTGTGCTGGTGGGACACAGCAACAGCTCCCACAGTGCCTTGTCCCGAAAGACACTTGAAGTTGGGTCTGTGCTGGAGCTGTGGAGGTCATGGTGTTTTGCAGAGGTGGAGCCATTTTATCAGCACATAGACAGAGAGGTTGGGACAAATGGCCTCGTACACTGACCCCTCGGTGGGAGGTAGGAGACAGAAGTTGCTTCCCTCGGCTCCCATTCCATGTGATTCCATGTGATAATGCACAGCATTATCATCATCTTAGCAATCATCGTGCTCATTCAAACGATGCTCCTTGCATGGCTAAAGCAGCTTGTATCTCTTCGGTGCTGCGGACCCTTTTGCCTTGGGTGAGAGAAGGTGAGGGGCTGTGTTGCGTTGTAAATGTGCAGGGGCTTTGGGGGAGCTTTGAATTTTATTGCAACGTTTGGAGTCACCTTCCTGTGCCGGCGAGGAGCATCCCCTGTGACACAGCAGTCTGGAGCCACTATCTCTGATTGCCTCCTAGTAATTAACCCACCTCTGGGAAAGCAATCTCCTGAGAAGCCTGGCGAAGGAGTTGGTTGGAGGTTTTCAGTCTGAGTGTGAGGAAACAGGAGCACGGGACTGCATCAGTAGAAACATCTGCTAAAGCGAGAGTTTTAGCACATCTGCAAGCTGCGAGCCTGGCTGAGGGCGAGGGGTGTTCCAGGGGGGACCCTGCCGAGCCGTAGCCAAAGCAAACCCCTCGAATGGCTGAGGAGCAGCTGCAGGGACGGCAGACCCCGGGTACCTCGCTTTTCCAGGACGCTGCAGTTTTGCAGTCCCGTAAAAGGGGTGGGAGTCTGGGATCCTGAGGATGGAGGGTGGCCGTGGGGCAGATGGATCACTCTGATGTCCGCCAAAGGGACGGATTCTGCGGGGGTGGCATTTGGGGAAGAGTTAACCAGGCGGATTCCACAGCAGATTTGAAAAGAAATATCTGATGGATAACTGAACTTCGTTACTTGCTCAGCTCCGGTAAGGAGCAAATACCTAAAATCTGTGAACGCTGCAGTACACGTGGGAAGCAGGAGGAAGATGATTCAACCTGGTGAGATGCTGAGGGAGCTTTTAGGTGTGGGCGACTGAACACACACGTCAGGACGGTCCCTCGGAGCACACCCTGCGGCTGATAACACTGCCTGGGCTCCTGCTCACCAATGGATAGTCCCTTCCTGCCTCTGATGTTTCTTTTAACGGCTTGTCCGCTGCTTCTTGCTGGTGTTCCCCAGGCCAGGCAGCCGCCTGGGGCAGCCCCCCCTTTGTGCGCTCCCTGGGGGGCAGCCAGTCAATCGTGCAGTCCCCAATGTTGTGCCAAACATCTCTCCTGGGTGCAAAGGTGGAGGGGGAAGGGGCCGGTGGGCCGAGAGCGAACCCGTGCGTGCTGCAGCACTGCAGTGCTTTGCTCCCTCTTGCTTCCGCGGTGCCCTTGCAGAGAGCAGCGCACGCGTGCACGCCGGGGATGCTGGTACCTGGGCTCCTCTCCGGTTCCTCCCCTTGTGCAGACCAGTTCTCTGGCAGAGGCTAAACCTGGCAATGCCTCGTACTACTGCACTCACCGCGAGTGGGTAAGCCTGACGGATTCCACTTTTTTCTTTTTCTGATTTATCGGGGAATTTTCTAAAATTCCACCATTACAACCCAGGAGTGAACTCCTGCCACCTTGTCTGCAGTGGGATCTCTGGGTTGGCATGCCATGAACAGAAATGCTCTTCCAAGCTTTTTAATTGACTCCTGGTGCTCCTTTCTTCCAGCCGTCGTTCTCCAGACCTGCCTGCAGCTTTGCTCTGAAAAATAACGGCGTTGCATGCGGCTTCAATTAGGGAACAGAATACCTACCCACCTGGGGCTCTGTGTATTTTTCACACCTGAAAATCCTTGCTAAATGGCACTAAGCAAATGCAAGGGACACAGAAGCTGAGAGGAAGCCGCTGTAATTGAGGAGCAGTATAATGGGAAGAAGCTGAATAATAACATTCATTAATAACGAGACTGTAATTAGAGGTCGGTTGGAGAAAGGCTCAGTGTGTTCCACTGACTGGCTTCAAGGCACGCAGAAAAACAACCCTGGAGGTTTTACCACGGAGTAACATGGACTGTGGATACCTTGTTTATCCAAAACACCATGTGCTACACCATTAATTACCGAGAGCGCGCTGGCAGGCTGTGGGTTTCAAAAAGCAGCGCTGGCTAATGCTCCACGGGGAGACTGGGGCTGGCAACGGGGCTGATCTAACCGGATCCATCTCCCAGCAAGGGGGGCTGATCTAACTGGATCCATCTCCCAGCAAGGGGGTCTGATCTAACCGGATCCATCTCCCAGCAAGGGGGTCTGATCTAACAGATCCATCTCCCAGCAAGGGGGTCTGATCTAACCGGATCCATCTCCCAGCAACGGGGCTGATCTAACCGGATCCATCTCCCAGCAAGGGGGTCTGATCTAACTGGATCCATCTATCAGCAGGGGGTCTGATCTAACCGGATCCATCTCCCAGCAGGGGGGATGTGTTTCCCTGCGGTGCTGCCCTGCCAACGCTGATGTAGAAGAGATGGGCTGAGCCAGGTCAGAGCAGGAGCTGGACCATTCCCTGCCCGTGGCTGGAGCGGTGGAGCCGCATCCCCGCACCCACAGTGATGCTGAGCACACGCTGAGACACCCCAGCGCCTTCCCAGCCACCCAGAACAACAGCCAGTGTCGTTGGGGTTTGGAAGGAGCGCGGCCCCATCCTCTCCGGAGCGATGCGTGGGTAGCACTCACCTCTCGAGTTATCCATCCTGCACCCAGGAAGCACCCTGCTGGCGGGGCTGCTCCAGCTCTGTTTGGCACATCTCTGGCGGCTCATCTGCAGTCTGCGTCACTCTGGTTTGCTTTCCGTGCCTTGACACCCTAGTTCACACGCACACTTCAAGGGAGGGTCATCATTAGATGCACACCCAGCAAGAAGGACCACTCTTTGTCCGTTCCGTGGTCCCACCAAAGAGAAAAAAAAATCTTTCAGCCTAAACAATCCTCTTTGTGGCTTCTTTGGCTGGAAATAATATGAATAGAATAGGACTAAAAATGATAGAAATAATATGAATATGCTATTCATGTGCAGAGTCAGCAGTACAAATGCTGAGGTCACTAGCATCCCAACTAAGAAATCAAAGCTTGCAGAGCAGCATCCTCATGTTCAGCGAACGCTCTTAAGAGGAACCAGCCAACACCAGCCTCCGTCCTTACCCAGAGGCCTGAGAAGAAAACACATTAGTGCTCTATTGTCCAAATCAATAACACCTCAATAAGGGGATTATTAGAAACACAACACAATGCCATATTTTCCAAAAAGCTCATTATAAACCAGAAGCAGCTTGGTAACATATTTAAAATGTTCATTACCAAGAGTTGCCTTGGGATTATAATAGATTTTTCATTTTTCCCCCAGAACAGAATCAGATGAGGGTGATTAATTGTTTTTCCCACAATAACCAGGGGGCAGGGCAAGAGAATCACTGAGGCTCTGCTGGTGCCTCCACTTCGGCTGGGACTCGTGGGAAGACAAATCCTTTTCCTCCTTTTGACCACATCCTCCAGCCAACTGCTTGGTCACGTAAGCCCATCGGCACGCTTCCTTCTCCAGCTGCCCTTCAGGCCCTGAACGCTCCTGTAGCATCGCTGCCAAGAAGTTATTTTTATTATTGAGCCACAGGTGGGTCACTGGTACCTCCGAGGGCCAAGCTCCATGTGCCGCCCGAGGCAGCTCCTGCGCCAGCGGGGAACGGCGGCGTGTCTGGAGCCGAAGTTCACCATAAAGCTGTTCAATGCCATGGAGGAAGAAGGGCTGGAAATGCTGAAAAGTCAGCTGCGAGCCTAATTACTCACCCTATGCAAAAGTGATTTTAAAAGCGCAATGCTGGGCACCCGTTGAGATGCTGAGACTACAGATTACTCCCCCCATTTTGCAGAAATCAGTATCTTATGGACAAGGGCACTGATGAAGAGACTGCTCTACCCAGGGGAGCAGCCCCCTACCAGGTTCCTTGCAGAGAAATAATGGACTAGTAAGAAATAAAATAAAAAAAAAATCCAGCGCTTCCTTCTACATCAGTACTAAAGAATATCCAGGATGAATTTTTGAGGAACCATCCCCTCCTTGCACTGTCGCTCCTTCTTAGGAAACCGCTTGTTTTAAGCATACGCAGCTAGATAGGAAACAAAACGCTGGAGATTTCAGCCAGCTATTCAGTAGAGAAGAACACTAATTAATAAATTTGGCCATGGTTCATAATGAAAAATGTTTTTGTTTCTGTTTCAGAAGACTGTGAGGTTCTCTCGCTGTGTCACAAGTCGGCGCTGAGGTAGAACTTCACCCAGCACAGGGTACGGACAAGTGTACTGGGATGTACAGAGGTTCTTATCGCCCTCTGTGCAGGGGATTTGCAGACAGGGATGCTGAAAACCAGTCAGCTTCATATTTGTGTGCTGTGTTCATACCAGTTCTACTGGAGTCTGCAGAAATAAAGTGTTTAACGCCTTTCCTTGAGGGCTCGGCTGCATCACTCCCTTTTTCTGCCATCCATAATGACGAGCCAGGCAGCCTTTCCCACTGAGCTCAGAACCAGCAGAGGATTTTTTAGTGACAGTTTTTTCAAGTTTGGGGTTTTTTTTTCAGAGCCGTTACAATACACACATCCAACACAGCCGAATCTCATTGCAAGGTGAACTCACCACCCTGAAATCGAATTCTCGTGGAAATTAAATGACTGACCCAGAACCTCCAGCAGGCTGGATGAGCCTGGGTGATAAACAACTTCTAATGGCTCTGCTGGTGCCACTGAGTCTGTTAAATGTCACTGCTTTCCTAAATACCTTTGAGGGATGATGGCTTTATCTGTAACCTGCATTTTCCCCTTCCTTATTACCAATGTCTGCAAAGTTGCCGTTCTGGAAGCCTTTGTGTAGGGGCTGCAGATGGCTTCACGCTCATTTTCCTCTCTGTTCACATCAGCTATTCCTCAACACCCAAGCAGAATTTTTGCTCGGGATGATTTTTAAGCAAGCTGCCTGTTGCATGGCAGGCTGAGCTGGCACAGACACCACATTCCTCCTCGGGTAGGACAAGGCGCATCCTCATGGAGACACGCAGCTGCTGATCCTTGCTGACAAGCCTGATTAATGTCAACCCTAATCCAGATTTGTTTTACAGTTAAAATACAAGTCATCAGCATCAACAACCTCTCCCTGCTTCCCTTTTGGGACCGCTTCTTCCTTTCTTTTAAGTCAACAAAATATTTGCACTACCCTCGTGTTTTTATTGCGCCGGTCTGTATTTAAAGTGGTGGAAATAACTTGCATTGTTAGTAAAAGCAATAAAAGTAACGCCAGGCTCGTCGCTTTGTTAAAGCACATGAACAGCACCAAGCCGACAAACCAGCCATAGCAAACCCAGGGTTGTTCACTCGAGATGTCACAGAAGCCTGTAGAAAGAGGTTTAAATACAATTAGGGAGCACTGAAAGGGAAATGACCAGGGAATTTGCACGCAGCTATTAGCCTGAAGCAGACTGCCCTGCCCAGTTAACCCTGCCTCCCTGGATTCTTCCATGGGGTGCATGGATGGCAAGAAATGCCTTGCAGAACAAAAAGCACATCACATTTTAACTTTCACACCCATTGGAAAATGCCTGAGTTTCTTCTAAGTTTCTTTTCTTTAATCGTCTAGACTATATCGCCAGGGTTTAGAAGAAAACTGGGTGCCTGGCATGGGAAAAGGCGAGGTGTCAGCAATTCTCGCACAAATGGAAAGGCAACACGCACCCCAGGCTCTGCCCTAAGCAGTGGCCAGAGGGTCAGTGCCTCAGTTTTGCCTTTCACCACACCAGACTCTTCCAGGTGCGGAAGGATTTTAATTAGGGTGTAAAAGCGATGTATGAAAGGTGGAAAGCTCTGACGGCGTAGATAAAACAAGTGGCGATTTATTCCTTCGGGTTCCACCGCAGGGCTTTAGCTTTGGCCTCACGCTGCCTTTCTCTGCAAGGAAATGTCACCCTGAAGATACAAGCAGCCCAAAGCACCCCTGGATTCCCAGGTTTTGGTTGGGGATGGTTTGGGGTGCCCAGAAAGCTGGCATCACCAGGGTCCAGAGGCTCCCCAGAAAGCTGGCATCGCCAGGGTCCAGAGGCTCCCCATTTCCTTTCCTCCTCGTGGCAGCCCCCTCACCGCTCCTCCCCGACACCCAACATCTTGGCAAGCCTCTCGCAGGAGCCGACCAAACGTTTTGCCAACGTTAATTCCTTCCCAGCAGCTGCCTTTGCCAGGAGGGACCACGCGCTGTGCGGCTCCGCAGCCCCCAACAGCTGCTCCTCTCCCTTATCAGCAGGTATTGCAGCTCCAATTCCATCTCCGAGAAGCCTCTGTTGTCACTTTGATGTTGCAAGTCTACATTGTGTCCTTGTCACAGATAATATAGTTTCTTCTGTTTCTTTCTCTGTCACTGTCTCCCCCTCTGGGTCTTTTTTTTTCCTCCTTCACAGTTTTCTTTCTACTCTCTATTGTGTGGATACAATAGCCCCTCTCAGTTCTCCGCAGACTACATTGTCCTGTAATTGCTCTCCTATCTCTAAGGAAGGGAAAACTCATTCTGATTTGATCACCTTATTTTTCTTTGTATAAATGATAAATGCTTCCATTAATCCATCTGTTTTCAGTGGTGTATCTGGGTGAAGCGTGAATAAAACTTCTTACACAACAGCATGTCAAATTACAGATTTCCCTGTAACCCATTCTCCTGGATACCGTCACTGGTAACACACCTACATCTTTTATCTGCTTCAACTAATTCCGATGCTAAGCCTTGGAGACCTCTTCCAGAGCAGGTCCATCAGCTGCAAACGGGAGCAGAAAATGCAGAAGCAGCTGCTGGAGAGGCCACTCTCTCCTGGGTGAAAACCTCCTTTGAAGCCAGGGGAAATATTTTCTTAATATTTTCCGAGAACGTGAGTTTTCAGCGCAGATGAAGCCAGTGCAGCAACAGGGGAAGGACCCTACCCCCAAATGCCACAGCAGTATCCATCGGGCACGGGTCTCCAGTCCCCCCACAACGGGGTGGTCGCAAAACAGAGCATCAACTCCGTTGTCTTGTCCTGCTTCTTCACTTTGCCCGGGACTGTTCAATATTTCCCCAGCTACAATCCAGTCACAGTAAATTTCATAATAACAATATTTTTGCAGCAAAAATTGTATTACAATAGAATCGCTGTCATTAGAGCTGTTATTATCCCACGATCGCTACCGTGATAAAGCCGTGCTCATTACACAAGCAGTAAACTCAGTCTGGGGAGAGCTTAGCATAAGAAGCCAAGACTAAATCTGCCCCGTGGGGATTGGAATTTCAGGTTCTTTCTCTCCCACTTGTTTTTCTTCCTTTTGGTAACAAGTAGAAAGAAACCACCCCTGAAGCTTGTCACCTCTTAGGTGGTATCATAACCCTGCAGAGCTTCGGCGAGCCGCGCGGTCAAGTGGGTGGAGGTAAGGATATAAACACGGTCATATCAGTACAGAGCAACAGTCCATCGAGCTGATGACCTGCCGCGGAAGAAAGGCTCTCAGACTAGAGCAAATACAGAGGGACACCTTGCCCAGGGCCCAGCATCTCACCTCCTTTATTTCCTGCGTGTCGGACGGGAGATGGGATTTTTGATGAGTCAGAAAACCGCTGGACCTGGATGGGTTTTCCTTCCACTCATTTGTCCAGGCACCCCTTACACCCAGACGAGCAGCCCTGGAAGAGGACAAGGATGGTTCAGGTGTCAGAAAAGGACATGCCAAGGGATATTTGGGATCCTGGGGGGGGGAGGCTGAACAACAGGGCGACAGGCACCGGCGAGCAAGGCAGACGTGCCCAGCCAGGCTCCCCACCACAGCAGTGCCTGCCTCCCCCAGTCCCCATACAAAGCTAAAAAGGCAGCACCATTTCAGCACTGCAGATAAAACACACTCAAGTTTTACAAGCAGAGAAAGTATTTTATTGGCACAGACTCTTTTTTTACTAACCTGGCATAAAAGCTATCAAACTGTATAAATAAACCTGGGGAATTATCTCCTCCCACAGCCAGGACCCTCACTGGGCCCTGAATGGGTTCGTTTAAAACGGGTTATAAATTCCTGATAAAGGATATTTCAACTCCAAATCGCGTATTGAACAATGCTTTCGCTGCAGTGCTCCTCCACCTCTGCAGAGCAAGGCTGGATACTCAGCAGAGCTAAATCAGCTGGAGTCTGGCCTGGGCGATGCCACATCAACCCCCCCTGTACCCCGCCGTCCCCCTCTGCGTGGCACCAGGGTGCTGGGAGCCGCAGCACCCCGCTGCGGCAGCACCGGGCTCGCTCGGCACTCCTGCCCTGCTGGCGCTCCCTCCCCATCACTCAGCCCACGCTGGGGCTGCCCTGCCGATGCCAACCGCAAGGTGCAAGGACCGGCACTAACCCAGCCCCACGTCGGGAGGTGCTCGGGTGGGCTGGCATGCGGTGCTGCTCCGCGGGGAGCAGGGCAGGGGGCTGTGCAGCCCGTGCATCTCGCTGCTGCCGGCCTCTGACCTTTGGGGACAGGCTGCATCCCACCCAGGCATGGGCTGATGCTGGCTTCGGTTCCCACCTGCACTTTCCCACTCAATTTAAATGCAAATTCGGAAATGGAACATCATGAAGAGAAGGGAGGGAGAGACAGACAGACAGAAAAAATGTCCTTGCCGGTACCTATGCCTAGCGAATGAGAACACAAGGGGCTCAAATAAATGCAGGGCACTTTGGCAAGGTGAGAGCTAGGCAAGCATTCAAAGCACGAGAGGTATTGGTGATGCGGGCAGCACAACTAATTCATGCAATCACACCTCTCCCAGCTCCTCATCCATGCCTTTTTTCCTTTCTGCAAAAGCTCTGTTTAATGCCACAGAGAATAAAACTGGAACATGGTCAGAGGCAACATCCAGGGAATTAACAACCTGTGCCTGAATTCCCAGTTCAGCTAAAAGGAAGGTGGTGGGAGGGGGAGGGGGTGATACACGTGGTGCTGAGTCGAAGAGCGGAGCCTTGAGCTCTGTGCTTCTCCTCGGCCCGAAGAGGGGCAAGGCAACAGCAGCAGAGCCTTCGTGCCTTTGGGATGCGAGTTTACTCCCAGCAGCAGAAACAGCCTCAAACTCCCGCTGGCGGAATTCCCAAGCAGATTCCCTACACTCCTCACAGGTTGCCACCACCTTCACCTGCCCGGGACAGCAGCAGTTCTCTAAGGGCACGTAACATCCCCGCTGCGTGCCAGCCCTCTTTGGGGCTTGCGTTCAGAGTTTTCCATCAGCACCTCGGTCTGCCACGGACAATGTCCCTTCGGGGCTGGGCCAGGTACAGACAGGTCCCAGCTGGGTTTTAGACGCAGCGTGTTTGCCTGAGGCAGGGAGAGTGGGGGTGGGGAGGAGGGAGCTTGGCCCCGACACCCGAGTGGGGTTCAGCCAAGGGCATTTGGTTTCCTGCACTAATCAGCCACCTCCTCTTCCCACCTCTCCTTGTGGCCATCCAGCTCCTGGTCCCCACACTGCAAGCCACCACCTGTGTGAGATGCATCTCCTCCCAGAGCCTTGGCTGTGGTCTGCAGGACCAGGTTTCTTTTTTGTGACCCCACACACACTTCCTAGCATTCAATCTGCTGCCACCCTGGAGGGGGGGGTGGGGGATGCAAAAGACTGCTGAAGCCCTTTGCTTAAATCCCTCCAGCTGTTCAGCAGGACGCCGACAGTGATGCTCAACTTAAGCCGTTCCTCCCTGTACGCTGTGTCGTGGCTGGGGTACCTGACCTAAAGCACAACCTGAACGAGTCAGCCTCTTAGCATGACTGCCAGCAAGGCTGCTTTCCCGAAAAAATATCATTAGCCTCCGAGAACCCATTCACTTGCCATCTCCTGAAAGTGAGCTCTGCAGATTGCTGATGCGTTAATAACCTCCGTGGCAGCAGGGGCGATGACAGAAATGGATTTGGCTTACTAATAACACGGTGAAGGCAAAATCCAGCTTTGATCCATCCCCTTCCCCTTTGTTTCCCCAACATCCCTGCCTTGAGAGCCCACCTGGGGACCCTGACTCTTTCTGTCCAGGCCACGTGGGGGTGAGAAACCCCTACGTCTGACACGGCACTGGGAGAAAATAAAATTGAGAATGTTGCAGCACTGTTAGTTCAGAATGGCAAGCGCAGGTACAGATGCTTCCCACTCTTCGCTTCATAATATTTCTCTGACTAACGCAATACAACCGTTCTGCGGTTCAGCATCTTTTAGCTTAAAAATTCAGGCAGTGCTCACAGCTTTATGGGGAAGCTGAAAATAACTTCTGTGTTTCCTGCTGGACACAGCCTTGGTCCAGGGGAAATGTTTATGGCTGAGTTATTCAGGCTGGACCTAAAGATAACAAGAGAAATCCCGACAGCCCATTAAATGCAGAAGTAGCACTGGGTAGGACTGAAACTCCAAAGTGCCTGCAGCAGTAAAAGTAGGAGGTAATCTCCAACCAGGCCAAACCAGCAGGTTTTGCTATAAAAATATCAAGGAAAAAGGCTGAATTTCCCTCCAATTGCCTGTTGATTATTTTATGTAGCGCTGTGGATGGCGGTAACAGCAAACACATGTGAAATGACAGTCCCTGCCATTAATAAATAAATAACATTGATAAGCTCTGACAGATATCGGGAAAGCAAAGTTTTCTAGATGGTAATTCCTTCTAACGTTACCTTTAATGAGAATCAACGGGTATCACATACCTGGAATTGAGTTAGACCCATTCTCTGTGTAAGGTCCGGCCCAAATTACTCAGCATCGTGTGGTCCAGTGTGGGACAGGACTGGCCCGGGTGCTGCAGGTCTTCCCACTGTGCTACAGATCTGCTGTTTATCCTTAGCCACCTCTGCTTCTCACCCATTTTCTCTGGTCCATGAGACCTTCAGGGCAGAGCTGCCCGCTGGGGACCCTCAAGCCCCTATCACCCAGGCTTCGGGTCCGTAGGTGCTACCACAGTGCAAACAGTCCTGAAACGTGGGTGTAGAAATGATCTTCTGTGGCCTTGGAGAAGTCCTCAAGGGTCTGATTTTAAATCTGGTGTGGTCACTGGGAAGAAATGTTTTTCTCTCATGGCAGGTTAGCTCCTTTGCCTTCTGCTACCCACCAGTCATTTACTTCTGGAGCGATGACAAACGATGGCCATATAGAATCATCATTTAAGCCCTTTGGCAGCTGTCAGGCCAGGAGAGATAGATGTGGACTTCTGATCACAGCAGGCGTTTGCTTTCAGAGGGCAGAGCCCTCAACTTAACGAATGGAAACCTGGTTCAAGAGAAATGATAGCCTCATACCTGTCTCCTGCAGGACTCCTGGCGTGTAGGCTTACTTTCTATTTTTACTTCATTTTCACGATGTTGCCCGCGCTCCCCAAGGAACATTCAATAAAAAACCACACTAAAAACATCCAGTTGTTTCAGCCCAGAAAGGGAACACTGGCATGGTCGGGAGAAATCCCGTGTGCTTGGCCCTGGGCTGGCAGCAATTCTGGCCAGGAGCTTCTGGCCGTGGTTAAGGCACCTGCCTGGCACAGATGCTTCAGCCTTGGCTCTCTCCCTCTGAGCTTGGGGAAAGCCAAAAAAAGCATGGAACAAATTCCCATCTCACTATCTATATTCCTCATTCGTTCCCATGGGAAGACAAGACCCTAAAGACCTTTGCAGGCAAAACCACCTCTTCCTTTTGCCATTTTCTCCTTGCCCTTCCAAGCCAGTTGAGACTGTCAGCTTCGTGAGACAGTTCCTCTGCCTCATGTTGGGCCACATTCAGCTTCAGGCTATCATCACACAGATAATAAATACAGTTTTTTGTGTTTGATGCTCCCCCAAATCAAATCCTGCTCCAAAGCTTGAGACCTCAGCCACTCCCTTGGATTCCACTTGGGTAAGGTCCTAGTCCACTTGAGTCTTTATGGGAAGATGTGAACCCACTGGATTTGGCAGGATTGGCTTTCAGAGACTCAAAGGACCCCTGGAGCCTGAGCTTGCAGGGCCTCTTTCCAGGCCCTGGCCCTCCTCAGCTTTGTGCATTGCTCATCATCAGATATAGAACCCATTTTCAAGGATGTACACAAGCCACAGGATGGGCTCTGCTATCTGTTTTATTCTCCCCTCCTGGCCTCTTGAAATAAATTTAATGTAAAAGTGATCGATGGCCTCCTTTATCACTGCTTGGATTATTAGGAGAATATTTATAGCCTTGGCAGTACCTGAAGGTCTCATGCACGCAGCCAGGATGCTCCACCTCCACACTGCAGGCTCTCTGGGAGCTGGCAGGTGATGCTGAGCTGGCTGCTGGCCGAGGCTGCGGAGATAGACCAGGCTCACTGGGGTGGCCTTGAACTGTAGCCGAGAAAACAGGCAAAGGCACCCCCGCAAGGGGGATTTGGAAGGTTCTAAACCAGGTTTGTACGCCTGCCGCTGCCTGGTTTAGGGATAAAATATTTTAACTTTAGCAGAACATGCCACCATGTGGTCACCACGACAATATATGAAGATGCCCTACGTATAGGCATCTCTATACACAAGCACAGATGTCGTTTATCTTACGTACCCCCTCATAAAGGTGTAGCTGTCTTTGCACAGTCAAATTTCTACTGCTGTAACTGTGTCTATGCTATGCAGGTCAAGAACAACTTAAACAGAGGCAAACCTTGTAGGTAGAGCAGCCTTAAATTCGTTGACCGTGTTCTCCCAATGACTACACCTGCCATACAGCTCGGCATCTCCAGCTGGCGTTTGATATTCCGAGGAATTCTGTTGATACTTGGGTATGGAAATGAAATCTCTAGATGTACCAGAGTATAGTGCCTCGGCCACGGCTACGTCACCTTTACTGCCTGCCCATCTTTGAAAGGGCTAGCTCTATGCACTCAAGAGTGTCCCCAGTGATTTGGCAGGATGGTTTTCTTTTTACCCATCACCATCCTCAGCTCCCTGGCATTTTCCAGCAGTAGAATGTGGGAATTGAAGCTTGTAGTCAAAATAACCATAATAATCGTTACCTATATGCTCAGCTATCGCAGTAATGAGGAACAAAGGGAAGTCTATAAAACAAATCAGCCCAGAGTTTTTCATCTTCAGAGTTCCCCAAGTGCCTTGGTAGGAATTTTTTTACGTTCAGGATTAGTAGCATGCGGTTTTGATTCAGACCCATGCTTCCTGTACTTTACACTGATTTTTAATTAGCCTGTGCTGCATGGGGAAGCAGAGCAGCCTCCCTATGAAAACAAAGTCGCCAGGTTTCTCTGTCATCTTCAGATAGTTTTTGTTTGCATATGAAGAGTCATCGTTAAGGATGAAGCCCCGAGTGAGTTTTAGTAAATGTCGCCTTGTTGTTGGCTGGCTCCGTCTTGAAAAGCGAATTGTTCCAAGGCCAGAACTGCATCAGAGCCTGCAAGACTGTCAGGCCTGGGGGCTCCTAGAACAAAAACTTCAGAAAAAAAAAAAACAACCCAAAACAAAACAACCCAAACAGGTAAACAAAAAACACAGGAAGAAAAAAAACCACCAAAACCAGGTAAACTGTGTTATAAAAATTCCAGGTTAAAGTCCATTGCTCAGTGTATCCCTCCCTTTGGACATGAAATGCCTGGGAATGTGAGATTTTTTTAATGGGTAGCATTCATTATCCACATTAGTCCATTAATTCCTCCACTTCCAAACTCATCGAGGTCTCTGAGATTTCTAGGGAAAGAATTTACCCTTCAGAGGTCCTGGATCTTATTTCTAAGGATAGTAGTTGTTCAAAGTGATGGATGGCTCCCTGTCTGTCAGTGGGGGGGGGGCTGCCTGGCACGAGCCCCTCTCCCCACCCCTGGGCAAGGAGCCCAGGGCAGCATTTGGAGGATTTTACCCGAGGACAGAGCTCAGCTCCCTACTGCCAGCACCCTTTTTTGGCATCTGTGTCACATCACAACGCTCCCTCCCTCGCCTGAGGCCCCTCCAGCACAGGCATCCAGAGTCCAGCAGCAATTCTATATACTCTGCACATCTGGATATATAAATATATATATACCCAGGGGTGCCAAGCAGCAGAGCCGCAGCCACACCAGGCTGATTGCTCCCTTACATCTCCCTCTCTGGAAGTGAAAAAAAAACACATAATTCTGCTGCTCCAAGGGTCCAGCCCCCCAGATTTGCTTTGCAACTTCCCTTGTACTCCTGCCCAGCCCCAGGTAGCAAAGCAAGCTCAGGACTGGCAGCACTGGAGCCATGCCTCACATAAAAAGGGGGTTGTGGCACCGTGATTTTGTCACGGTGATGTTTTTCCTGGACCATTAGTGAGTTTCTTTGATATCTACAGTGTTGAATCTGTCTGCATCACTCTTGAGAACCATTCCAGAAGCAAAGCGTATGCTAATGAGTGTTGGTGGTTCTGCGGCACTTCAAATACGTGGTTGGTTGTTTTGTTTTTTTTTTTCCTTTTGGTCAAAAGGTTCTTTTATCTGTAAAGTTTTTCAGATGTACTTTAGTCATAATGGAAGATTTAACAAGATATGAAATTTTATTAGCATCCCCTCACGATGGGCTGCCACTGCCAAATTAAAAAGCAGTCAGTACACTTCAGAACAACTTGTAAGCGATCTGCTCCTTTCCCTCTAAGGATTGCCTGAGAGTAGCTGCCTGTGTCATACAAAGTAGGAGAGAGGCTGAAGCTACCAGATTTCAGCAGCTGGGTATGGAAGTTTAACCATTTTTTATCTAAAACGTCACTTTAGAAAGGCTGGACCCAAACCACATTGAATTCAAAATCCCGCTGCCCCTGAAACTGTGCTGCAAAGTGTTTTTTCACAAGATAACCTGGATTTTTATCGTTTTGATCTAGCTAGAAACACCACTGGACGCCAGAAGCTTTGCTTTTCATATTTTCCTACCATCCCGTCAGAGAGCTCAGAGCACCCAGCTGCACCGGTGCAAGCACGTTCCAAATTGTTTCCAGCAGAATTTTTCACCTATAAACCACCGGAGCGTTTGAAGGACGTACGGCACTCGCCGGGGGGCGGTGGGTGACCTGTGAAGTGGTTGCACCCCGAGACACAGCTCCCTGCTTGGCACCGGTCTGAGGGACAAGCTCTGAGCATGCCCCTCGCTGCTGAGTGACTGTGCACCCCCTCAGCCTGGGTGAAGGCGAGATTACCGAGCCCCCAGCACGCCCAGCTCCATGGAAGCCCCCCAACAGCGAGGGCTCCTTGCCTTCCTGGGGGCAATTCATTTTCCAGCCGCACATCCCCAGCACCCCCAGGCTGCCTTTCACCAAGAGGCACCCAGCCCTCCCAAGAGATCCATCCCAGCACTGGGAGCACCCAGCCTTTACAGAAGGGTCTTCAGATGCTCCCAGGCTCCTTTTCCCAGAGCCCACAGCCAAAAGACCCCCGGGTCTCCCTGCTCCCGGACCACCAAAAGCAGCTCTGTTCCGCCTGGGAAAGCAGGATGGCAAGAACCGCTCATCTGACAGAGAGCTTGCTTGAAACTAAGCAGGGTTTCGCAGTTAGGAATTAACGTTTCGGAACACAATATTATTGGATTGATTTTAAATAGATGTTTCCCTTCTCATTTGTAATAAAGTGAATGGCACTAAGAAAGCCGGAGGAAATTATATAAATCCAGCCTGCCTATTGCTTTGGAAGTGTCTTTAAATATTTCCCTCCCACAGTCAGTGCTGGATTGTGAGTAGCGAATGACAGACAGAAGAGAGCAGATGAATATCTATTTATGCAAGAAAATGAAATGTATGAATAGTTATTTGGAGGACAAATGTATTTTGACAGGTATCTAATTTCATTCTGTTGATAAAATGCACTTCGACAAGTACTTTCTTGCGCTCTGGTGCTGATAGCTGCTCTGGTGATTTTTTTTTTTTTTCTTTAGTTTGCAATCTTTCTCTTTGGGTAAAAAAAAAAACAAACCTGAAAAATTACATTTATCAAACACCATAAAGCAATTTAATTTATTGTCATCACAAATGTGCTTAAAGGGGGGGTGGGGGAATCAAATACCTAGGCACTATTTATTCAGCACAAACCCCAAAATCAACAATACGAATGTATAGGGAAGGACCCAAGTGCAACCCGACAATGAAGAGCACACAATTTTTTTCACAACTTCACATTCCAAACACAAGAGAGAAGAAACGTGGGTGCTGAGCGCTGCTGCCAGCCTCCAGCAGCAGCCAAGCCAGAATCAGTGCCCAGCTCTGCTGCTGGCCTTGCGCAGAGACACGGCACCAAACCCACCGGCGTTTGAGGAGCGCCCAGTTGATGCTCTTAGACATATGGGGTTAGTTTTAGGTGGTCCTGCGAGAAGCAGGGAGTTGGACTCAATGATCCTTATGGGCCCCTTCTGAGAGATGCTGGGATGCTGCCTGCATCCCTGTACTCCATCCCCTCCTCCCTCGGTTGGGACTGTAGGATTTTGGGTGCACGGTCTGGATCGTTTCATGCTCTGCAGCATGGCCCTCTCCACTAACACAAAGAATTCCATAAGGCAAATAACAGGGGCAGCTCAACTACTACTGTAATCACTTTTTTTTGCTGTGCTTGGTGTTTTATTGTTGTGCTTAAACTGAGAAAGTGGCTTTCTGACTGCATGGAACGTTCCGTGCGTCTGCTTTCCTTTGAGAATTTCTTTGAAGGATGGCGTGCCCCCCCACGCGCGTAAACATAAACTCACCGATATTTGCAGGACATGACCTGTTTCTCATTATAATCTCAATTATAACGCCTGAGACACACCAACAACCTCCAGCAAGAGCAGCAACGACACAGCTTCTGACCCCACTTTTACTAATAAACAACGGGGGAGGGAAAAGCCAAGCAAAGATGCTGCAGGATTCTCCCCTGCGGGAAGGGGAGGGAGGGGGAAGGGACGACAACTCCGTTGTTCAAGGCACTGCTGGTGGGCACCGAGATATTCTGCTAATAGGTCTCTAGTAGAGCCCTAGATGAGGCAGAGCCCACAGTCCATACGGCACTTCGCAACACTCAGCAGATCCACCAGCAGAATCCCTGGGTGCCGCTAAGTCTGGGGACAAAGATTATTTTCCACCACTCTCCCTGAGCTTGGAAGATGCTCAGGAATGTTACAGGTAGTGGGTAAATACCAAAGAAAAAACAAAACAAAACAAAAAAAAAATGCTTCTTTTCAAACTTCTCCATAAGAGTTACACCAGCAGCTGTTTGCTGGATGTTGCGAATCTGGTATCAATAACTGATTATCTCGATCCAGGCAACATAAACATCTCAGACTGAATTTCAATTTCTGTTGAATACATCTCTTTACTGCGGTTATTTCATTGACAAGGCACAGGAATTTCATGGCTTTTTAAAAGCAGGGCGAGGCAGTATGGATGGATTTGCTGCCAGCAAAATACTGGCATAAGGAAGTTCAATTGAGTGAGCGAGGCTGTGGGCTGCTGGTCTGGAACTCCGTGGAAGAATGATCACCTGCAAAGCGGTTTTCCCTCAAAGTTAATAAAAAAATTATGATTGCAATAAAAGTTAATGGCTAAATATCATATGCCGTAAAAAAACGGCAGAAGTAGTGGTGGAGAACTCCGTTTGGGGAAGGAAACTAAACTTACATCTGCCACAACAGCGCTTCGAAGGAGGGACGAGGGTTCACCAGGGGAGCAAGCTCTCCAACCTGCCTGCCCCCAGCACTTCATCCCGGTTGCCATTTCCACCCCGAGCCCTCAGATGGACGAACACGGCAGGGAAAGACACAGCACCTCATCAGAGGTTGCTTAACGGGTGGAACATAGAGCCTGGCGGGGGGTGGAAGCACCCACATCACCTAGAACCTCACCAGTTTTGCAGAGGAGCGGGAACCTGTCCCCTGCTTAGCCGTGACAGCAGATAAATAACCTCCCTGGTACAGGTCTGACCTAAAAGCGTGATCTTTGGTCAGAATTGATCCACGCCTGTGACTTCAGAGGACAGTCCGAAGTAACTGCTGAGACTTTAGTTGCTTCAATTCCTCCACTTTGAAAGAATATTGGGTTAACTGTGAACAGCCTGGATATTCAGAGCCAGTCCTGAGCACATCAGCTGGCAGAGAAGGAAAGAGAGGAGGCAGAAGAGGAGAAGAGAGGTTGGATTTTTTGTTGAAGTCCATTCTTTGCAACTTTGGGGCATCCCACCCCCTCCTTCGGGGCTGGCTTAGCACAGACTGCACGAGTGCTCCTGACAGCAATGCGAGTCACTGGCTTTTCCCTGCTCAGGGCCTGGGGGGCTTTATTCCCCCGGCTGTCAGGAGTCTGGGCTTCCCCAGACAGAAAGCCACTGAAGGGAAACGATCTGCTGCCGACTCAACCCTTCCAGGTGACAGAGAGAAGGATGGTCTGGGAGGACACAGCTGGGTGATGCTGCAGGGTGGTGCATTTGGGATACACACCTCACTATTGTCCATCCATCCCATCTCCCGGCCCCCCTGGCCCTGGAGACCCTGCTTGTCAGCCAGGGCTGCCCAGTGATGAACTGCAAGTGTCCTACTAATAGGTTTTATGGATTAGAAGGCATTTAATCAACTATGAGCACAGTTCATTGAGAAAGACAAAGGGGACTGCTTTCCCGATGCTGTCTGAATTTGTTCTAGCCTTTGCCCAGGAAAATCGATGGGTGCATTTCCCAGGCTGACCTCCAGCCAGCACCTCGCACCCAAGCTCACAGCAACTACCTTATTACACCTTTCACTCACCTCCCAGCCCAACGCCGCGCTTGCCTGCTTAGCTCTTGAGCATCTTCAACCCACCCCAGCCCCCAGAGCAGCATCCCTGCTCAGGGCTTCCCAAGGAGACTGAAGCCGACAGGGCTCAGCCGCCCCTCCAGAAGCGACAGCTCCTGCTCCAGACCTTCCCCTGTGAATTTCGAGCAGGAGGGAAGAACTTTGCCTGGGGAGAGAGGGAAGCAGCTCCAGCAGGTGAGAGCAGGGGTGGCTGCTGCATGCTAATGGCGTTGCTTAGCAACCTCTGCACCTGCAGTTCACTTAATTAGGATGCTTCTGAGCCTCTGATGAGGTTGAGCTTGAAAGGGCTTTCTGCTGGCAGGGAGGGACGGTGCAATGGCCTTCCTCGGGCACCAGCTCTGCCCCATCAGCTTCAGGCTCCACAGTCCGAGGCGAAGCAGCGCGGGACCCGCACTCGGCTCCGCTGCCCAAAGCTGAGCTCACAGAAGCAAAGCCCCTATGGATAGGGAGCAGCCAAGGCTGTTCCCCACTGCCTCCCGTTCAGCTCCACATCTGGAGAACCGCTTCAGGCTTTTTATTTTCCCTGGAGGGCAATTACTGCTCTCAACTACAGAGCTAACTTCCCACAATGACTTTTAAAGCACAGCAGAATAAAATCTAGGAGCTATTATAACCCGAGCCAGAAAATCTGGCTGGTTAAACTAGCCCTATTGACCACTCTTGCTATCTTCCAACAGGTTTTGGGATCCCCTTGGAGGCTATGGCTGGAGGATGCACATCCTTCTTTCAACATGCTATCAGCACATCTGCACTACTGACAGAAACACGCTCCCTTCACCCACACACCCATGAAATGCTCCAGATGGATAGTCCGTCACTCCTACTCCTCAGGAACAATCCAGATTACCCCCCGCCCCTTCTGAGTTTAACGCTTAATCCCAAACATTTATCATATTCTACTCCAAGCCTCCTACTTCTGTGCATGTTCATTCTTCCCAAAAGCTGCTTTTTCTTTAAAATCTCTTTAATTATCTCTTCTGCAGTAGCATCTCCAGCTGGTACCTTCTGTTACATTATCCTGTGGATTGTGCATTCCTCCAAGTAAAAGCATTAGACCTCTGGAGCAAGAAGTCTCCCCTTCCTGGCACAGTGAGAAAGGATAATTATGACATCCTCTAACGCACAACGTGCCTCAAGCTGCATTCTGGCAGGTACCACATTTCAAAAAGATGTAAAGGAGACTTGTCTATTCCAAGTATGCAAGGGAGCTATCATGCCAAGAGCTGACTTCAATTCCATTGGCCTCAAGTTGCACCAGGGGAAATTTAGATTGGAATTAGAAAAAAAAAACAAAAACTATTCACTGAAAGGATGGTCAAGCACTGGAACAGGCTGCCCAGGGCAGCGATGGAATCACCATCCCTGGAGGTGTTTAAATAACCCAGAGATGCAGGGCTTGGGGACACAGGTTAGTGGTTGGCCTTGATGATCTTAAAGGTCTTTTCCAACTTAAATGTTTCTGTGACTTAGTAACCCACCTTCCACCCAGCCAAGTTCACAGACCAGAGACCAGGAAAAGGAAGATCTGCTGGGACAGCCCGCCATGGCTTCAGATTCTGTGCTGGTTCAGGAAGACCTTATTTTGACCTCATTCCCATCTCTGATTTTCCACTATTTTCCTTGCTTTCAAGTTTGTCTTTGAGGCCATTTCCCCAGGAGAAGCAATAAGACTCTGATACCGGTAAGACTCGGGGGTATTTAGCTCTGACAGTTTCAATTGCTCTGACCCTGCAGGAACAGCTACAGTCTCAGGCAAGGATACACATCTCTTTACCAGGAATAGTAACACAGAACAAATATCCTATTTTGCTTACAGGACAACACAGCTCCATGTAGCTACTGCCTGGTTGGGTTCCAGGCAGTTTTATTGCTCTTCTGTCCAGGGCCCCTTAATGCAAAAGCTTCCAGTGTGAAGAGCAGTGAAACCCAAGCCTTTTGTGAAGCAGTAACTGCAAAAAAATAATCAGTCTTAGGAACACGAGCTGCAAAAGTGAACCCACAGGGAACTGGAACAGATTTGGGCTACGGAGCCCATACTTGCCCTAGTGTGGAGAAGCACCCAGCATCTCTATTGCATTTATTTTTCCCAGCCCAAATCAGAAGAAAAGGTCTACCCAAGGTGCTTCTCTGGGAGTTGCTATGGTTACAGCACGATGTCGCATAGCAACAAGCTAAGCTGAACAGCACCACGGCATTTTTCCATTCTCAATTCCTTCCCCTTGTGTATTCATCCAAGTGAGTTAGATTTATCTCCAGCCCCAGCATAAACACACAGCAGGGAACATCTCCCTGTTGATTTTTGTAGTAAGACCATCCCACGAGCAGTGTGACGGGAGGAGGTAGGTGCTCCGGGCACCAGGAAAAGTGCCCCTGCCTCGGTGCAGCACACGAGGGTGGGGGGCAGAAGCTGGCAAAGCCTCAGCATCATTTCATAGGGATGGCGACACTTCTGCAAATACAGATTGGACATGCTGCATGCAACGCCAGGCTGTAACGGAGCCAGGACCCAGCTGAAGAACCACACTGACGCCTCCAAGCAAACGGGAGTCAGTCCTTGCCATGCTCGGGGGCTTGCCCAGGGTCTGCAGAGGGGGCACACTGTGCAATGCTAATAGCCCCAGCACAAAAAGGCATCCAACACCTCCACAGTGCTTTCCTTCAAACCCAGATTATTTTTTTTCTTATGCCTTTCAGGCTGCAGAGGTTTTCAGCATTACCATTTCTGGCAAAGGAAACATCCGTTCTCCTTCTGGTCCAGGAGGTAACTGGCAAGTGTAGCTGACATTCAGCAATGCAATTCAGACTTCACTGTGCCAGGGGAGAAATTTGTTTTCTCACTAAAGCTTGTGCTGACACTGCTGCTTGCTCGGACATCCATACCCATCCACACACAGTCAGGCCCCTGCACACCTGTGCACCACCCAGTTCCATGCATTCTTGCTACTTCATCTGTCCCCAAACTCTCCCAGTACACCCATCAGTGTAATGGTACGCACGTTTGCACCGCTGCAACCATATGCATGAGCACATAGGCATTCCTGCTGACATTTATCTGTCTGTGTACACACCTCCTGTAGCCTTTCCTTGCAAGGCTGCCCTCAACTACAACTCCCTGCCATTCCCAGGATGACACAAACACTTTGGAAGCACACCACGGAGGCGCACCCCAGCTCACGCGCTTATCTTGGTCAAGAAGCTACTGTGGGGGAGAGTTTTATTCCATCCTCCTGTTATTACCACTTTTGTGAGGGGCTGTCTAATCAGATACAACTCAAGAATAATGGTGAGTCTAGCATTTAAAGGGATGATTTCCTTTCCCATCCAAGAGCTCACCTCTGTTGACCTCCAGCCCTCTACCCTTAAGCTCCAGTTTCCCCATATTGCCCATTTCCTATATTGACTCTTTCCATCTGCCTTCTGTTCACTGGGGAAAAAAAAAACACCAACCAAAAACAACAACAAAAGAAGAGGATAAGGTTTTTTTCTAAAAGCCTTCCATGAAGAATTAGCTGTTTTTCTTCATGTGCTGTTGGTGTGAGGGGGCCACGCAGGGCTGATGTCCTGGGCCCCTGTTCTTCACGTGATTCACGTCCAGCTAGGAAGCTCACCCTTCCCGGGAGGCACACGGCCGGGGCTGCACAGACCTGTGCGTGCGTGCTGGTCGTGCAATGGTACTGAAGGACTCTCAGCACTAACCTGCCTGACTTCACCAGGACCCTGAACAGTCAGGCACGGGGAAAAAAACCCAACCAAACAACCCCACAAAGTCATTCAAGAAAGAAAAGTCCCCTCGCAGATTTACCTTCAGCTGCAGAGCAGAAAGGTTTTTTTCCCCCCTCTTTCTTTTCTTATCAAACACAGAACTAAGGCAGAAAAGAGGCTGGCTAGAAGCCCTTACAGGAGCCTGTGACTTCTGATAGCTCACACTCCTCTCCGGATCTCCAAAGGAAGCTCATCTATGAAGACAGGAGTTCTCAGGGCACGCAGCACACTGGGCCAAGGCTCCTGGTTCGCACTGCAAAGACAAACACCAGAAAGGCTGCTGCAGACACCTCGGCTTCAGCTGACCAAAAAGGACAACGGAGGTTTTGAGAGAGGGAAAGCATCAAAAAGGAATGGGGTAAAACAAAGCAGGAGGGCTGAGGGATCCCACTGAGAGGGGGGGGGAAGGTACATGCTTGATTTTAATAAGCACTCACAGCTTTAGAATTGAAAGATTCAGGTCTTGTGTGAGATAAAGTGTTTCACCCTCAAACAGGACACCCCTAACTTTAAAACCAAATGTCAGGTAATGGACAAAGCACCACCAAAGAGTCAATCGCATTTCTGCAACGGTGAACATCCA
>JAVJGJ010000036.1:5968745-5980723 GCA_035590215.1 Microhierax caerulescens | reverse complement strand
GGAACGGTGTGCCTGTGGTGTCACACCATCCCCTGGCATCCTCCGTCCCGTGACTTTGCCTTTGCTGCAGCTGGATGAAGACTCCAGGAAATCCCATTACATTAGCTGAGAAGCCATGACTACTGAGGTTAAAAACAAATGGGTTTCTAATTACTGGAGCTGAGAATTTCCCTAGTTCCCTTGTTTTGGCATTGCAAATCTGTTTGAGCAAGGACTGAGGATGCGACTCCCAGCCACCCCATCCCAATTCCAGAGAGCAAGCCACACGGTACCTCAAGTGTATCCCACCACATTTTGGCATGGAGCCTGACAACAGGCACCTCCCAGAAAGGGACTTATTCTTACACCAAGCCAGGATGCAGCCCCATTACAAGCAAGCATAAAATGTCCCAGACTGGCCCATTTGCACCAAGAATAGACAAGGTCAGAAATCTTCGTGGAGAATCGGGATGCATACCTGAACTGAGCAGGTTTATCTGCATCGTCTCCAAAAGCTGATCCAAACTCTGCTCCTGCTGAAGTACAGGTCCAAACCAGAAAACTCTCCAAGGCTCAGGAGAATTTCACAATGCAAGCCTTGCTCCAGCGTGTGAGCCCTCAGCTGTGTCAGTGCCGCCTCTCCTAGCAGTGGAGGCATTACCCGGTTTTGAATGACACTGTTCAATTTTAAGCACTGAAAGGACATAGGAATTCATCGAGGGTGGAAGGAAAACACCTGAACATTTAGCGAGCGATAACCTTGATCAGGGGTTCATTTAAACAATAGCAAAGACTCACCAGTGATAACAATTCCAACATGTTCAAAGCCACATAGACAAAAATACTTAAAGCTGACCCTCTCCTTGGCAGGTGAGGCTTTGATATCCTAAATTCCCTTCTTAGTGAGGGAATTTAGTTGCTTCTGGCAGTGGTTTCTGACAGACCTGGGGCTCTGTGCAAGGATCACCCAAAGCACCAACCTCTTTGCTGTCCCAAACTTCAAGCCGTAAGGCAGCACCTGAGACAAAAGTGTTTGCATTGCGCTTCCTCTAACAGATCGTTTTCAGTATTTAAAAAAACAAACAAACAAAAAAAAACCCAAAAAACAAGGCAAATTGTTACAAGCCACAAAACTGGTGGCAAGGAAACAGCTTGCATAAAATACTTATTTGTAACTAAGTAAATCTCCTGGGGTTAGGGCTATTCTTGCCAATATAAGAAGTTTATCTGTAATTTTCCATTCTCACAGGGAGTGAGCTGCATTAAGACCAAACTACAGCTATTGTTCAGTGCTTCCAGTCCCCCATCTTCACATTAAATCACAGCCTCTAGAAATCAGTAGTGCCTATCTCTCACGATGACACAGATTAGTTGAGATTTTGAGCAATGCACAAAGCCCTGTGATTATATCAAAGCCCTTGGATGTGCTTGGATTCAGTGGGCTATCACAAAGCTCCAGCCAAGCAGAGCCACTTGAGCAAAGCAAACAAACCACCATGCAATTCAGTTAGAGCAGATTGCACAAGCTGCAGAAAAGGGCAAGCAAGAAAAAACAAAAAAGAGCAAAAACCAAGCTGTCTTTTTCTGAGGGCTGTGGTAAAACTCCAGTCTGAATAGCCCAGCACCATAATTGCATAAGTCACAATTAGAGGGACTTTGGGGAAATGTTCAGAGTTCATTTCCAAGGGACTGCCTTGGATGCTTAGAGCAGGGGAGCATATATCTAACCTGAGGGAGATAGAGGAAGCCTTCCCTGGGGAAGTGGTGGAAATCAGCCATGGTCTGGGAGCTGTCATGTCAACTTCTTGCAAAAAAATGGGGCTGAAGAAGAAGGGAGAGGGAGGAGAAAGCGAGAATCATCCCTACCTACTCACTTCCTTCCCAGCGAGTCCTAACCAGGGACAACCAATTTCCCTCACTTCTCTTTTGATAACATCTATGGCCCAACCAAAGGTGACCTCTTGGCACCAGGTCTGCCAAAGCCACCCCCTCCCCAAGCCCCACAAAGTGGTGGTGACATTTCAAAAGAGAGTATGAGAACAGAGGCATCCAGGAAGAAGCTTATTTCCTTGGGCAGCGCAGCTCCCCACATCGATCTCTAATAATAAGCCTGTAGTGCTTTAGTGTTTGTCTCCAAAATGGACTAATTCAAGAAAAGTAAATATGTCAACTAAATAGCTAAACATCTGAAATATTGTCTTTTTAAGTTCAGGTTTCACAACTGATAAAAAGCACGATGCGAAACCCCCAGAGCCAAGCGGGCTTTGAGAGGCTGCAGAACACCACATTAAAACTCAAAGCTCCTGGGCCAACGATTGCAAGTCCATTTTGCAGTAATGAATTGTTTGTTATAGAACACGTCACCAAGCAGATGTCTCATCAGTTACCGCGCCAGAGACAGACTACAGCGCTCCAAGAGGCTCAAAAATCATTCCTGGATCATGGTACAAAATTATGAGAAGAGAAAGATGCGAGTGCTCGGTCTCAACAAGAGCGATGTTTCTGTTCTGTTCCACACGTTAATTGACAGTGCTGATCCAGAAAGCAACTGGCACAGTTTTCACTGCCTTGTGTATTGGGCTATAAACACTTTAGACAAAGGCTTGGCTAAGTTAGAGCTCAGAGACCCAGGGCTCAGAAGAGAGGTGTGGTTGTTTTCAGCAGACGGGGTGTTTGTTTGCTGGAGACCATGCTCTCCTGCCCTCGTTCACATCATCACTCAGGGCTCCCACTGTGCCGTAAGGAGGGAATGATACAGGTAGTGAGTGACAAAGCCTTCAGCAGGATCTGAGAGCCAAGATGCAATGAAGTAAACAGACGCAAAAGAGCTGGTGATGTTTTCTTGCAGATTCACATGCTCCCACTCCTTATTAAGGTACCTAGCTGCACAGAGAGTGTGCCTTTAACGAACACACTAGAGCAAACCAACAGTAACCGACACATGAGGATGAGCCATTCGTTAGGTCCTTCTCTAAATTTTCTCATGGACCGGAGTGTCTTTTGCTTTATGCTGTCCCCACCTCCATGGGGAGCGTTCTGGGGGACTGCTGTCTTGCAGACCTTCCCAGGAGTGTACTTGGCTGCTCCACCTGCCCCCAGGCGAATTCAGACTCTTCCCATCTCAGCTACTCGTACATCTCAGTTTCTCTTTCCCTCCTGCAGACTGAAATTCAGCTCCTTTCCCCTGCCTCTGCTCTTGGAGGGCAGTGGGTGCAGCTTCACACAAGCACACAGACTACAGTAAGGTGCAAGGATGCTCAAGTGGGGCCAAACACTTATGCCCACCACACACAGATCTGAGTGGGCAGCACTGGATGCACCTCCTACCTCTGTCCTGGGCCTCCCACACGATCTAAAGAAAGCCACGTACATCCTAACACCCCCAGCCCAGCACCCCTTCCAGCTCTGCTCTGCCTTGTGGGCCCAGCCAGCACTTCACCTCCACTGAGCTCACACATTCACATGCATATTTATACTGCCTTACACAGGGATGACCCACATCTCAGCTGTGGTTTCTGAGCAATCCTGTCCTCATTTTTTGAAAAATAAATAAATAAAGAAATCAGCTCACAGCAGCCTTCTTCCAGTAGCAGAGCATCAAGACAGCAATCATCTCTAGGGGCCAGGGGGAGGGAGCCATTTGATCTGTCTGATTTCTGGCACATGTGTGGCTCCGCTATTAAGATGCATCCTCATCTCACAGCTTTAGGAGCATTAGGGGCTTTGGAGAGGGGGAAAAAATAAAATCAATAAATAAAAAATCAGGAGTCTAATATCCAGCTAAATCAGAAACAGTTAAAGCAGCCAGGAACTGTCTTACATTCCCCATATAATGCTTGGTTATCTACTTCAATAAGGACAGGTTTTTGCAAAGAAACTGCTTGGGGTGTTTTGGGTGTTTTGTGGTAGTTGTTTGGGTTTTAAATGAAAATCATCTTTTTTTAATCAAATTCAACTTGAATGTTCTCTCCAATTTCCCACAAGTTCAAAAGGAGAAGGCAAAGGGAAAGCAAGGCACCTTCTCACATTCTATAAGGTCAGAAGAATCTAGAAAGAAGGAAGGGGAGAATCTCCCCATTGTGCACAGATTGCAATTAAGTTCAAATTTAAGTCACCTCAGTGACTAGCCTAAATTTGGAGTCGCTTATGGTATTCCAGGGGGAGCAAGGAATTGGGAGAGGGGTCAGAGTTCTTAACTGCAGTCTTTTTTAACAACACAGAGCACATAGCCAAACCAGAGAGGCTTTCTTTGCCCCGATCTCCATGCTTCCATGTATCCAGCCCCTGATGTCTTCTGCAAAGCTTCCTTCCACGCCACCATTCTACCCAAGCCTCTGTGGAAGGCTGGGTTTGAACATCTTTCCCACGAATCCCTCTCCCACGTATCCACCCTGCCTGAAACGCAACACGCTGCGAAGCCCCTGGCTGGCAAAATTATCTCCTGAGCAGACACATGTATCTGAGGTGCATGTGTGTAGCCAGGCTGAGTCCCAAGGGATGAATTCTTTTGTACCTCAGCCCCCTGAGCGAGCCACCCCCCCGTTACACCAGGAGTACCCAGAACAGGTCTTCAGACCAGCCTAGCGCTACTGCCTCTGGATTAAGCAACTGAGAAACAAAACAAAACTCAGATCCTTGATCTTCACTCTCAGCACTACACAACAGTCATCACGGCCAGATTTTCCAGTTCCTTCTGCACACTGGAGATCAGCATTTTACTGTACTTCAGGCTACCCACCAAGAGGGAAATTCAACAGGGTGTAATTGCACATCTGGGTACCAGCAGCCTGCATCAGCAGTGTCTTTCTCCTGCATCATCGTATCGACAAATGAAGAATGTGACATTTAGGTTTAGCTTGGATATTAGGAAAAAATTACTCACTGAAAGGGTGGTTGAGCACTGGAACAGGCTGCCCAGGGTGGCGGTGGAATCACCAACCCCAGAGGTGTTTAAATAACCCGCAGATGCGGCGCTTAGGGACATGGGTTATGATGGGCTTGGCAGGGCTGCGTTAACGGTAGGATCTGATGACCTTAAAGGTCTTCTCCAGCCTAAATGATTCTATGATGAAAACACTATCCAGGCTTGTTTGTCTTATGGTCCTTCTAGGCCTGATGACCCAGTGGGTCCTCCAGGGTGGGAAAAAAAGGGCCTGTTGTCACTTGAATTCAGATAATGAAGCGAACAGATGCATGCACCAGTGATGTATGCTCATAACCAGGGATTGCCCCCTCCCCTAACATCATTGTGCTGGTTGGTTTCTCTTTTCTATTTTTAATCCCTGTTCCTTCTTCCTCTGGGGTAAATTAAAGACAGCTTCTCTCAGCTTCCTCCCATCAGAGCGAACACCCAGCTCTGACACACATACTCACATTGCTTTGCAGGAAAAAAAAAAAAAAAAAGACAAAATTATATCGAGGTGTGACACATGCCTACAGTCATCTCCCCACTGTCTCCTCATCAGACACGTAGGGCAGAACCTCGGGTCTCTGCTATCACTCGCTGCCTTTCGACTGGGCTCATTTGCTCTGGTTTGGGGGATACGAGACAGGACCAGCACACAACTTCTTCCCCTGCGGCACCTCCTTGCAGGTACAGCATCCTCCAAGGCAGGACCTCTAAGGACACTTCACCCCAAGCAGTGGTAAAAGGTCTGTTTCCTGCAACTCTCACCTCTCCCTCTCTTGGAAATCAGAAGCTTTGCTCAGAGGATTGTCCACAGACTTGCTGGCTGGTACCACGAGGTGTTTCACCTGGCTCTGTTCCTGACATCAGTGCATTAGCACAGCCTGGGCCCTAAAGCATACATACAAGCAGCGGGACTGAGTGTTTGCCTTTCATAAAGTATTGGAGAGCAGCAATAAACCCACCACAGGATTATTGTTCTGATCTCCCTCCCATCCAGCGGCTGCAGAAAGAGTGAATGGTAAAACATGTTGTGAACATTCCTATATACCTATTGAAAAGTATTTCCAAATGAAGGAGCTTTACAGTGCACATCTCCAGCCTGTTTTGGCCTTGCTGCTATTATTAATCTACCTGCAAAGGTCTCCCTGATTTCAGCAATGCAGGACAAGATTCCAAACAATGCTGGGAGCCCCTGGTTAAAATGGGATTGGCTCCTTTAGCTCAAGTGTGGCTGAACTCAGGCTTTTAATGAGAAACTTTTCTACTACCTTCTTCAACATAAGGCAGCAAAACTTAAGGCAGCTACAAGGATCAGCTAAGAGCAGAGCTCCTATTTTTTGCCAGCCAGTAGGAAAGGAAATGAAAATGCAGGCAGCCAGTGTGTGCCTGACTGGAAAACCTTTATATTTTGTAATGAACCTTATTCTGGAGCAAAGCAGGACTTCTGGAGGGAAACTACATAATTGCTGACAAAGAAAAGCTTGCCCTTATTTCTTCGCCTGCATGTAGTACCTTCTAATAACAAGCTGTCACTGAATGCTATCTATCACTACCGAAAATGTTTTAATTCTTACAGCTGCTCACTTTATCACATTATTAGGATATTGTGAAAGTTTTGGATTGGTTAGTTTCCATTGCTGATTACTGGTGGTGAATAGCAAATCAATAAAGTGACAGGTTCCACTACCGGGCAATGTTGCAACACAAGAAAAACTGATTAATCAGGTTGGACTAAAACAAATTACTGCTACATGAATGTCTTGGGGATTACTGGAGCACTTGGCTAATTCTTCAATTTTCACCAACAGCAGTTTCTCTTCCCTTCAAAAGCTCTTACCGGGATTTTACCCTCATGGAAACACCCTTCAATACTCCATCTCATCGCATGCTTTTCCCACGTACTTACTCATTCTCCTCCAGCCTCAATGGATTTTGTTAACTATCCTTTGCATCTAGTAGGCACAAAACCCCAGACAGTGAAGCTGTGCAAGCTCAGTACATCATTGATTTCTCATTGCTATGACCATTACTAGGCAGCAGACTCAAGTCGATGTTACAAATACTTAAACTACTGGAGTACAGCTAAATTTAGAGCATATTCAATGCACATATCCAGAACCCAAACCTTATATTTCATGTAACAGCAGAAAGCTAAAATATTCTGTATGCATCTATCCACATTTTACAACTAAGTCCCTGCTTGTGTCTTACCTCATTTTAAGCAAAGTGTTCCAACAGCTTAGCAAGCTTAAAGACCTAACACAGCATCCCTGAGCAGAGGGCACGCTATTCGGAAGAGAAATGGATCATTTGGTTCTTGTTTTCTTCTACCCCAGTCTCAGGACCATCGCAACTTTGATGAGATTAACACAGGCACAAACCATTGCAGTTTTTGATTTGCAGTTGTGTTTTGCAGCATAGAAATTTCAAGTAGATTTCCCATGATTGTCTAGGAGTTAAATATTAATACATCAGCACATAGTATTAAGCAGCACAGCAGCTTCTCAGCATAAAGGCTGTGCAGCGTAAATATGTCAACAGTTTCATTTGCTTTCACCCTTCACTGTGGGGCACCAACAAGGAGGCACTGCTGTGTAGCTGTGAAACACCGTGCTGTGCTTTAGGTCAGCCATGGCTGCAGCTTCAGCTTCAGCCTAACACTCAGTTAACACAGGGTGCATTTTAAACAAGAAATGCTTGTCTTGTGACTAATCCACGAAAATAATACAGTGGTACTCAAGAGATCTTCTTTAATTTCTAACTTTTGCTACAGACTTCCTCAATTTCACTCTATACAGTTTCTCAGAGATCATAAAACTGTTCCCTTCTCCCAGTCCCTGCACATCTAGTGCATTTAGTCTATACCTGCCACTGAGCAGGGATGGTGCTTCATTAGATGTCCGTGCAATAACACCACAAACCCCTGATCATCTCAGGCACAGCTCTGGGTATACCTGCAGTGCCACTAGTAGTCCTGCTGTGACTTCAGTGAACGAGGCTTTTCAGAACAAGTTACAATAACAAGGACTTAGTCCTTTCAGGTTGTTTATTCACAACTGATTGACTCAAATGAATTTGTAATTCACCACACTATTAAGACAGCCCCCATTTGCCTTGCAGAAGTTCAGTAACGCAGAAAGAAACCAGGGTTTTGAGCCAGCTTAGCTTTTTGCTGACCAAGTGCTGACCTTCCGTACCTCTGTTAACCCTCCGCACCCACCTCAGGAGCCCCTCCTGGGGAGAAAGGCCAGCGAGCTCCATCTTCCAGGATGCAGCAGCCACAGGAGGGGCACGGCTCTGCCCACATGCTGCAGGAGGGAGGCATGCAGCAAGGACTGCTCTGCAAACACCGAGCCATTTTGTTCTATAACAAGTTGGAAACCCTGAAGACTTCCATTAGAAATGGCACTGATGTGACATTTATGCTTCATATTCTTGTTATTTACACAGAGGTATCATTCAAGCAAACCGCCTCATATTTCTGTTTCAAATCCTTTCCTGCTCTTCAGACTTAGGGGAGCTGGGCTTTGTCCAAGTCTAACAGGGACGAGAGAGAAAAACACTACTCACTGCTTTTGCTTGATTTGCTCCCGTCTCACACTCCCAGCCTCACATTCCCAAGCCCAAGAAGCACCCACGTTAGGCAGGAGGGCAGGGGACAGAGCTCATCCCAGAATTCCCAAAACCCCACTTGGTGACTACAGCATCCCGGAGCAGCTCACCATCCAAGGTGCTGTGGATACAGCCTCACACAGTACTAACCCCACCACGCAGTTAACGCCTCCTTTGCACCACTGCAGAGCTCACCTCTCCTTGCTCTGCTCCAGCCTTCTGCTTTCTTTTGCCAAAGTCAGGAGCAGGACAACAGCCCAAGTCCTCCACCCCTGAATCCACTTTGGGTGTTTCTGTGACATCTAATGTGGTTGCATTGCAGCTGCTCTACTGCAAGCGTCAACCTGGGCTACTTTTAGCTATATTATAGCAAAAGAAAGCTTAAAGGAGGCAATGATCTTCATTACAGTCTCAGGAGCAATTCCCAGACATTAGCTACTGCCTACATAAATTCTTTTATTAATGTGAGTATAGTATTCAGACCAGGGAACATGCACTCTTAGGCTTCATGCTATCCTCTGCTTAGTTAGACCCATTTAATTGCCTACATTAATAAGCAATAATGCTCTTAAAAGTAACAATTCCTTCCTGCTAGTCATTTCTCCGGCTCCAAGACAGCAATTACTATCTTTTAATTGGTAGAACTGAGCGGGTAAAAAAGTTTGCTAAATCCATGAATCATGGAGGAAGCTGCAAGCAACTTTAATGACTAGGATATTTTTAATGCAAATTCTGATGCAGTTTGTGGGTTTAATTGCACTGGTTACTTACAAGAAATTTACATAATCAAACTCACAGCCGGTTACTGTAGGCAAATCGTAATGAAGGATTACTGACCTCCCCAGAGCATATACATTAACGCCAGGAGTCCATCTCAACTTTTGACGGATAAGAAAAGGCGCAGAGACGGGGCCTGTGGGACTGACGGTGTCTCCCCAAAGCACAGGTCAGACATGGCACCAGTTTCTTCCTGGGCTGATTCAAAGGACAAGTAGCTCTGAAAAGCCCTGTGAACCCTGTCCCTCACAGCAAGGCAAATACAGCTTTACAGGGATGCAATCAAGCACTTCTTATCCCTTCGGTGTGCTTATTTTTGAGCTTTTTGATTCTGTGATTTTATTTGCCTATTCTTTAGATAGAATTATATGCTGATAAAATAGTACTAACCTGCTTGATATCCTGACTGATTACTGAAGCCTTACAGACAGCATAAAAGCCCTAAGCCATCCACTCACCACCCATGTCTGTGCTGCATACAAGGGGTGATCCAGGCACTCGCAGATCCAACAGCAGGTTTCACAAGCAGAGCCAGGGCAGTGCCTCCCTAGCAATAAATGCAAATGCTAATTACTTCCAGCTGAGGCAAAGGTTGTGTGTGATGATGAAGGATTTCAGCTGTTTTGAGGTCAGCCTTAGACACTAATTTTAAAAAAAAAACCAAAAAAAACAAAAAAAACACCCCACCCTTCTCAAGCTTGTTCCACCAGGAAGAAACAAAGGAAGGTTGGGATGGTTTTTTAGACATCACACTAAGTCAGGTCTTAGGAGGCCAAGCTATACACATATTTTGAAATACAGACATACGATGAGAGAGCTTTGCATGCTACTGAGCTGGAGGATTGCACATCCAATGTTGGGAGCAGGAGACCTGCTAGAGCTGACTTTTCTCCCAACTGCTGAGATGTGTCTTTACTCCTACGGATCTAAAGTCAGATCGGTTGCAGAATCACCCGCAGCATTGTAGATTTCCTACTTTTCCCTTTTTGCTACTGCTGGTTCCTTCTGTAGACACTTGCCTGCAAACTCTTCTTCCAGAGTATGAGAGCTTAGTGCCTTTGCTGTTCTTCTGCCACTTGTTTAAAAAGATCCCACTTCTTCAACTCTTCCATGTAGAGTGATCAAAGTCTGACTCAAATGCCTGGCACACAAGTCATAATAATACCCCAGGAGATTTTATCCACAGTACTAAAATGAGAAAGACCAACATGCAAAATGCTATGAAAATGTTTGTAAAAGAAATCTGGCAAAAGAAAAATCCCATCCCACTAATCTAAACCTGGACAGACAAGCCCTCAGAGGATTCTTGTCAGAAGGAAGTTATCTAAGACATTTGCAATTATGCGATACCTAATTGCTTTAAAATTATAATGGTACCAGAAATGGTTGGTCTACAGCCTGTATGTTCTCTGGAAAATGTTTTTAATGTAACAAGACAAGAGATGTTTCAAGATGTTATTGTAAAATTCATGAGTATTTTTGAGGCACAGGCTGAGCAAAAACAAGAGGCCAATGGCTTTTAAGTCAATTTAAAAATATACTGATTTTCATGGCAAGAAAATAGTTCCTGATGTGGGATCTCCAGTGAAGACTCTGTGGAAGCCATTTTAAAGAGGATTGTAGAAACCCAGATAAGCCAGAACTGACAATGCTCATATTAGAATTCATCTCTCTTCTGAAGCTAAGAAATCACAGAACATTGGACCCCATTAGATTTCTGGGCCATGTTTCTGTCCGCACAAACGCTGATTTCAAAAGCAGTTAGTGCTGCTTCTCTTGCAGCTGAAGGGTAACCTCCAGCCATCTCCAGCTCCTGCTGAGCACACATCACCAACACAAAATTTGTTTTAAGAAACTGGACTCTCCTGCGTGCTGCTGGAAGAGCATCAGGGCTCTTGGATGAGCAAATGTCCCTGGCAGAAAAGTGGCAGAGCCTGCCTTTGGGGACACGTTCCTGAGGAGCAGTGGTGGAGGCGATGCACTGGCCACGTTCCGGATTGCCCTGGAACACCAAGACTGTGCTTGTGGGCAGCTGGGCTCGCCTGTGCAGCAGCAAATGGAGTGGCCGTCAGGAGAAGGAAGACCCACTCCGCTTCCAGTAAGGTTTTCAGAGACAAAAGAATTCCAAGACTTAGGACTTTGTACCTCTTGCAACAAATGCCACAGCAAAATGCATGTGCATGCTAGTCACTGGAAAAATTCATGCTCAGCTGCAGAGAGTTCATCAAAAGTCACTGAAGCAATTGCTCCTTGATTTGTTGTCCTGTGTTTTTGTTTAGTTTGCCCAACAACAGCAGCACTGAATATCAGAGGCACTGGCCCATGAGGAAATCCCAAACAGCACGGGAAAGAAGCAAATTATATTCCCCCAGCCAGCGGAGCTACTGAACTGCGAAACAGGAGCTGCGGAATGTAAATGAGGGACGGTGTAGGAGCAGATATGGCCTGATTACCAGTGTCACCAGCCCCATCCTTGCCTCTTCGTATCCCACCTAAAATGCCCCCTTCAAAAGCACTCCTGCTCGTGGCCACAGCCGCCGTTCATACAGGACCTGCGCAGACCCAGCCACGCTCCTCAGCACCAAACGGGCAGGGGCTGAGCCTCCGCCATGCAGCCAGGGAATGGAGGCAGGCAGAGGATAAGGGATACGACCAAGTCCTGCAGCACATCTGTGTCAGAGTGAGGACACAGGATAAGGGA